>JAFIDM010000003.1:35783317-35871310 GCA_023159025.1 Thereuonema tuberculata | reverse complement strand
ATCGACTATACTACGACTGAACAAAAATGGGGTCTATCTTTTCTGAAACGACTGTAGTACTTTTAAACTTATGTAGCCACTTCCGGTTCCGGGTAACTGGTAATGCCTGGGAGGCAACAACTCTTCTCCAAGCCCAGTTTTACGCCACTGGTAACTTTTAACAACGCAAGCAATTAATAGATTTCAAATTGCTTAGTTGTGTATTTACCATAAAACCGTGAATTGTTTCTTTTTCAAAATGTTTTCATCCGATTCTGATTTTTTTGGAACCATGGTGAGAAAATTTTGGTTTTTTTTTTCTTAGAAAAATATTAAAAGCGAAAGAATTAAGACTCTGAATAGCAAACAATGAACAATGCAAGAAAAATCCTACAAGCACATGCATGTATGATTTCATTTACCTATTTAAAGTAGGCTTTCTTTCTATAGGTCAACGCAACAATGAATAATTAACAATTATTGTTACCTAGTAAGAAAGAAAACATATGTCAATATTATTATTAACGATATAAACAATGGACAACACGAAAATCCGACAAAGACTACAACGTACATAGATAAGGAATATGTATCCGGAAACGCACCAATTCCTTTTACACCCCCCCCCCCCCTTTTTAATTCACTTCAATACTCTGAATGGTTTGGCATGTTTTACTTAAAACAGGGCAGTAGATTGTTACGTATACTATTGTTGTCATTAGCACAACACAATGAATATTGAAACCAGTAAGCTTAACAGAACGTATTTCAGAGGTCTATCAGAACATTCATTAAAGTTAGTGGCCGTCACTTCGAATATCTCTTTCAATGTGATGCAAGGAAACAGCAATGGTCTCTTGTTAAGCTTACTGATTATTGTTGTGCTAACGACAACAATGGTATACGCAACAATCTACTGCCCTGCATTAAGTAAAACATGCCAAACCATTCAAAATATTGAAGTGAATAAAAAAAAAGGGGGAGGGGGGGGGGGGGTAAAAGGAATCGGTGCATTTCCGAATCCATGTTACTTATCAAAAAGTGTTCCAGTTTTACAACCCTATACACCTTAGAAGTCCATTGCATATATTTTACAGGATATATTCATTTATTTTCTTTGTACAGAATTTTCTATGTACTGTTTAAAAAAAAATAGAATTCATAATATTTAAAGATTTTAGCTTTTAAGGTTTTTCACAATATTTTGTTATTATTTTACTCTAATCATAAAAGAATATATAGACGGACTTTCCTATAGAATGCTAATAGGTCTATTATTATTAGAGAAAACCTTTCATTGAATTTTCTATCTCTCAAACAAAGGAAAAAGAAATTATGAAAATATTCCTAGGAAAAACAAAAATATGAATTTTCTCTGACAAACAATGGAGCCATCTGTTGAGTAAACACGAAACAAGCCAATTTCACAACATTCCTAAAACACAATCATTTTCAAACGTACAAGTATGAATATAGAATTGCATACAAATGGCAACTATGGAACGGAAGACCACGGAGTCAAGTGTTGAGACGCTCTGTCAAAAGACGTAGGGCTACACACGTGACTCATCTTCAGTGCCATCTGGTGGGTTGGACAATTAAGTTAATTGGGTGAAATTGAGCATGAAATCAAGTGATTTCCATGAATGTTTTTTAACTATTAGACCAATAAAGCCGAAAGATAACCTTTGACGAGAAAACGCTGTTGCAGATCGCCCAATACAGATTAAAAACAAATTGAATTAAGGGGTGGATGGCGTCTACTAATCACCCAAATGAAATGAGATGTGCGGGAGCCTATTCATCCAATAATGCCAAGTTCTAGAATGTTTAAGTATTTTTTTCTCTCTCTCTTACTGTCATAATAAATGAAAGGGTAACAAAGCCGACAGGGGAGTAAATATAGGGGTAAAAGGATTTAACCTTTCAATACGTAATTTATTTTAACGAATAAAGCTTTATATGTAGTAATTAAATTTGCTTTGATAAGGTTTAAAAAAAATTATCCAGTACAATGATTGCATAACCTATTTCATAGATGGAGTGCCACGTTTTGAACATCGGCTTGATGAGCTTCGAAAATATTACTGAAAAACAACTGGATAGTTTACTTATAACTAGATACGCAACTTGTTTATTTACGTACTTACAGTGCTTTAATGAGGTTCTAGGATTTTGCTATTATCAGTATGACCCAATTTACATAAAAACTACAAGGAAACTGCAATCGATAGCATATAATGTATTATTAAAATTTCAGCACACTGAAATAGATAGTTTATTTCTAACGACAACATGTGGGTAACAATGATCTAATAATTATAATAATAATAATCACTAGCTATCTTCGTTTTCAAACCTATCTATAAAAAGTAGTGGCTTCTAAACTTCCTTACCTTGGCCAAACATGATTATTTCAAATTAACATTTGATATATATTAATTTATATTTCTAATATTTTTTTATCCTAACCCTTTCCATTATAAAGGGTTGTATTATTGGGCAATTCTTATCGGTACGATAATCCTATCAATATCCAATACTTCATGATATCTTCAACGGCTTAAAATAAAATAAAGGGTAAATTTTAAAAATTATTAAATAGTTTCGAAAATTTTCCAACATCAAATGTATCAATTAATAAATCGTGTAAATTTGTACTTTTGTTTTACCAACACATTATTTCATTCTACTATCATTCACATGAAACATCTGTCTTTTATTCTAATTTAATGTAATTAAAAGCTTATCATTAGTGCTCTTTCAGAGTTTCTGATGCGTGAAAAATTCACTAATTTTTTTTTTATCTTCACTATCTTTCGTAATGTGAGAATACTCGTATTTACTTAAGCTAAAATATTTTTTTTATCCCCTTTGTTTTTATCCTAGGAATGTGAGGCTGGTCGAATCAGCAAGCCTGTGCGTGTGTATGTGTGCAAGTGTCGCTCCCTTTTCCTAAAAACTTCCCAACCTCTAAATAGATCTTCTTGAACCTTAGAATGCACATTTATGGATCAACTAGCAGCAAAGCCTGTCGGACGCCAGGCATAAAAAAAATCTGAAAAATCATTTTATTATCAACTATCAAATATAAAGTAAATGTAATCTAAATACTGTGCTAACTCGTGAACGAAGCTTCTACGGCAAAAATGGTTTTGAGTTACGAAATCAGCGTAAACAACTGAGTAAGTATGCCAAATTTCATTAAAATCGGTGCAGTGGTAACAAAATTATTTGGTTTTGAACGTATGTTTTGTTAGAATTTCAGTTAAAATTTCATGGAAAAACATGGAATGACAAAATGAACTAAAATTTCATCCAACTTGAGTATCCTTGATTCCATGGTACCATTGAGAACCTTGGATCTATCTTAATAGCTTAATTATATCGAGTTACAGACAGACAGACAGACGAAATTAGCAAATTATATAAGTTGATTGATAGACTAACTTTTGTATAATATTTGAAATCTGTTCCCGAGTGGGCTTCAAGCCCCGCGAACACCATGCAATTTTTCAGCAATTTAGTCATCCGACTTTGACGTCACGAGCTGATATAATCAATAAACGGGCTCAAACTGCTTGTGACGTCAAAATCGGACGACTAAATTGCTGAAAAACTGCATGGTGTTCGCGGGGCTTTATAGAGAAATTAGCACGCGAAGGTAACGAAAAAAATTTTTTTTTTTCCCCGCCTGGAAAAAATTCAAAAACGAAATAAAACAATGAATATTAATCCGTTTATTTTGCAAAGGGATTTGCGCTCATCTTAAATGACTAAATTTAATCGGCTAAATAAACAATTTGGGTTAATAGTGCAGATTTAATTACTTTCTACAGAAACTTGAAAACTTATTTTTTTTATTTATTTATTCATCAGATATTGTAACTTAGAAATAAACATACAGTATGTCGTATTTTTCACGACATAAAAAAAAAAATCGTATAATGATACGATTAGAAAGTAGCAAGTAGCTTTAATTTTTCTCAGGAATGTCTTATTATCATTAAAGAAAAGAAACTCCATTAAAAAAGGAGTATTTTAGTCCATTAAAAAAGCCTTCAATCCTATTATTCATTAGGATCTTCACTTATGTTGCTGCCTTTCTGGGTTCTTTTATCGGGGAGGGCGGATCGGGCTGATGAGTCCCTTTTAGGACGAAACGGCCGTTCCCGATTCCCTCTCATGATTGAACCAGAAAGGCATTTTATTTATTCATTGTGCTGCCCTTGTATATTGTTTTGATTTAATTGAAAAGAAACTCCATTACGCATAAAACTGTTATGTGCAGTCAATGCAAATTAAGGATTTGAGAATATTAAAGAAATACGAAATAAAAGAACAAAATAACAAGTCAAAAAATAAAAACCGCAAAGTCAAGTGACGATTCACAGTGCGATCTGTGAGCAGCAGAAGACGACAAACCAACAAAAATAAAACGAGTTTAAGTTTACCAGTGTAGAAACTGGCAAGAAAGAAGAGACCCTTACGGTTTCTTAAATGAGTTCCTTAAGTTTGAGGCAAGAACGCTGATGATGCCACGCAGTTGATCCGAAGTCTGGCATCAAATGTGAAAGAGAAGACGGAGGAGGATTCTCATTTCGTGGCAATATTCGGAGGTGTTTCTCATCATCAACTGGTAATATGCGAAAGGAGCAGCTGTCACTTGCGTTTTTGTGGTTTTAACACGGACTCAGAAGACTTAAAAATGACTTTGCAAGACCTCGTCCTCCAGGAAGATTATTTTCATTTGGAAACAAGGAAAAAAGTCGAGAAGCGAAGTTAAAGAATTCTGTAACATTATTAAGAGGCAACTTAGTTTTGTTCACGGAGGTCAACTTAGTTTTGTTCACGGAGGTCAACTTACTGGTTAACCCTTAAGTCAATGAATGACATAGAATGGGGATTTTTACCAGCATTCTCATAATCTCATAAACAGGAAGTATGAGAAAAAAAATTTGATTAATCTTGGAAATAATTAACGATTCTTAGTATATGTCGTCCATATATTGAACTAGCCGGCTTATGTAATGTAAAAAAATAACGATTTTTTTTTATTTAGTAATTAATATCGAGATCGTAGAATACACGACTTCCCAGCCCTTTGTGGCCTTCTCCACACCCCTATCAGTTGAAACCCCTCCCGCAACTGGTAAAAAATCACGTGATCATTAGAAATTAATGTTTAATTCGAAATTAAAGTTTAAATTGTAAACAATATCCAACGTATTAATTACCAGTATCGTGTATTTATCACCGTAGACATCGCCTAATAGAATTATCAAGTAACTCGTGAATTAATCATATTTCGCGCCTGCAAAGAATGTCCTTAAACGCACTCGATTTAAAACTGCGATGGCGCCATCTATTGACAGCTTTCTGAAGGTTTTCATTTTGAGCAGTGATGGGACATTTTTCATTCATCCCACGGGAACTACTTGATGGACCGGGATTAACAGTTACGTATATCCTCTCCGTTTCATAGACTATCTGCATGCAAAATTTCATTCCAATCCGTTGCGCCGTTGAGGCGTGATTGAACGACATACAAACTTACAGATTTTCACTTTTATATATTAGTTAGGATTAGGGTACATTCTATTCACCTTTTCTATCTAAGAATACAAAGAACTGATCATTATTACTTCATTATTCAAATAGTACCATCATCAGTTCTGCTGAATTATCTAATTAATTTCCGGGCTTTCATTTAAGAAAACATTTTAGAACGTTTGTCTGTCGTATACTACACACTTCACAGCTACGAGCATATAGCTTTTTATACACTGAATATATTCAAAGCATTACAGCAATATATTGAAGTTCGATCCGTTGTGTTGGATCTCAGTTGTGGCTTAATGTTACATGAGGAAAAGAAAAAAACATGTTTTTTTTCTCTGTAAAGCAAAATTTTTTTTCTCTGTAATTCATCTAAATTCCCTGGGTATTCATGTCTTCCTTCTTCAGGATGTTTTGCTGTACTCATTCAAGTCCCATAATGGAATCATCAGTGAAATCAATAACAAACCAAATATGAGACTTTGTATAATCTACAAATTATTTAATTTTTCTGCTGATATACACTTAATGGTAAACAATTAAAAAAAGTTATAGAATCTAAACTAGATAACTAATTTCTGATTTTTTTTCATCTAAATTACAGACACGACAAAGCGAAATTTTATCATTCTGATGTCAATTCTTTTACAGCGATTTTTTTTTTATAACGACAGTACAGAAACAGACAAAACATTTAAAGATTGTACAGATTATAATTAATCGATTATAATTAATTAATTGTACAAATTGTAATTATAACATAATACATGTTATAATGATTAGTTTCTTTGCTTTATTTGGCTAAAAATAAAAGAGCAATAAAAAAAATAGAAAAGCTATCTAGCGGCAAATGATTGAATTAGAATATTGTATCACAGTCAGTTTTACATTTATTATACATACTAAAAGAATGTTTATCCTATGTTTTTATACATTTTTTTTACGTCTGTAACCCCAATTATTTTATTAAGATAGTATTTTTAATTATCTGGGCTCTAGCGTCCAGCAGTAACCACATATAACTGACATTTTACTATATCTCAATATTTATCTGTATTTCAGCCTGTATTTCAACTTTTTCTTTTTTAATTAAATCATTAAATAGTTAATATTAAAGTTAAGATATTGTTTTAGGATTTAATCGTATTAAATTATTTAAAAAAATAGCATAAAAATTGTTAAAAAAGAAGCCGAGAATTAACATCCAAATAACTGTACAAACGTCTGACAAAGTGTAATTTTAATCATTTGTATGTAAATTGTTTACTTATTTGGTAATAGCGCTTTTCTCAGATTCGTGTATTAGTAGTTTTCAATCTAAGTTGTAGATCCACTTTCTAATATTTGGTAATATTTATCTACTAATAAAATACAATCAAATGCTTCTTAACTGGCCTCGGATCAACCGGCCGTGTAATCTGCTGCAACGTGACTTTGGTTTTTGCAAGAACCATGCAAAATAAGAAGCAGAAAACAATTACAGATTTCTTTAAGTAATTTTTTTTCCTTAAATATACAGTTTTCTTTTATTACTTTAGCAAATATGTTGTTTCGTAAATTTATATCTAGGACAAAAGAAAGTTTTGTTTTTGGTTTTTGTGATATGTGCTTGTGACAACAAATATATAAAATTATTTTGTAAAAATATATAATCTTTGTCTCTTTTATTGAACTTTTTCATATAATTAAAAAGTAGAAATACTTAATTCAGTTAATAGCTAATTTAAAGGTATTTTCGGTTTAACCAGCCATTTTGCCAACCGGTCTTGGGTCCGGTCCCGAGCTGAAGGGTTTAGAGGTAGTCTACTGTATCAGATTTCTAACCTGAAAATTGTTTTCCTTAAAACAATAATCACTATTAATGAGTTTAAACGTATTTTATAGTTATTTACACTTAGCCTATTGGTCTGACGTACACCAAACAGACTCTACCTACACCTACTTCTAAGCTCCCTAGAATCTATAGTTTGTGAGGTATAATGACCAGGAACGGATACAGATTTCGAATTAAAATTGTAGTCTATTTTTTTTTTTTTATTCTAACTCTTTTTTTTTTCTCTTAATAGAAATAAAGGAACTTTACAAACGATTAAACCAAACCTACAATAGTACTTCGTTACAACGTTAGTTAGTTCTATGGTAGTTAGGTACCATGAAAGATATAAATATTCTGAAAAAGACAACAGAAGAACAAAGGTATATGGCAAATTGCCTATTTCCACTATTTAAATGCATGCTTTCAATTGCAATTTGTTTATAGTATTTTAATTGATAATTGATAATTATTTAAAGATTGCTTCATGGATTAGAAGCCTTAGATAGTGTTTCCTCGTTTTTAAGTCTAATTTCCTTAGAAAGAGATGCTCATTAAATCACTCAGTCTGTGCGCATGTGTGTGTGTGTCCGTAAATCCCCATATCACTTTCGAACCTCCGGATGGCTCTTCTTCAAACTTAGCATATTTAAGGACTAGAGATGATCTAACTTGAATATTTGAAATCAGATGGATTTTCGTCCAGAAATTAGCGCGAGAAGGCAAAAATAAAAAGAGTTTTGTTTTGTTGTTTGTTTTTTGTTTTTTATTGGAATTAGAAGCTAAACAATAATTTTCTGTGTCTTAAAGAGCGACAGTAATCCTTTTAAATAATCCATTAAACTGCGTATGGTTAAAAATAGAAAATAAGGCCAACACACAAGACTACAAATCATAACTATATTTAAAAGTTTAAAAAATATACAAGCTTTCGAGCCGCCAGCGACTCTTTCTCAAGTATTCACTTAAAATACATCTGACTCAGACAACTTTATTAATTTAATACCAATTTAATTACTAATTGTCAGAAAATGGAAAATTTGTTTTTATTGTATAGAAAAGATATTAAAATTTCAAATTAAATGAAAACTTTTCGTTTTTATTATTTTTATAAAAAAAAAAAAAAAAAAAAAAAGTTAATAAAAAAAAATTAAAAAGTAATTATTCTGAGAATATAGGCATTTTTCTTTTTCCGTATTTCCAAGAGAATTCTTCTGGTGAATATAAACCAAGCCTTGAGTAATACAATTGCTAGAAGTTGGTTGCGGACATTGTAGGGGTGACGAGAGAGAGACACCCCCGCGATGGTTTACACGTCAATTAATTAGTGGTGCAGCGAAGACGACGACGGAGTAAAGCAGTTGGCCGTTCTTTCCCAAGCGCTGCATTGTGCATCTCCCCAGGAGCAGAGGTTGAAGCCGAGGACGATTCATTATCTGCACGACGTCAAACCCATAATGTTAAATAATGATGTGTCAATGCTTAATGGATTGATAATGATTATTAGAGTTCGCAACAGATTCATATCAACACCCTCAAATCTTGGGGGCTCGAGCACTTTTCAGCACAGTCATCCACTTTAATTATTTCACAAAAATAATAAACACGTGGGGGTGCCCCTTGTGGGTTGTTTCGTCACGAACCGGACTTTTTCTTCCCTTAAACGGACCAGATAAGAACGAGAGGTGACGTATGATCTCCCCCCACTCCCTCCCTTCGTCTTCTTGTTATGTCAGAAGTCCGAATCGTTCGATTTTTTTGGAACCAAATGGATTGAACAAAATTCCTCTGTTTATTAACAAGTTCAATATTATTGCAGAAGGCATTTGAAATTCAGCGTATGAGGGTTGATTGTCTGTGGTTGATGCCATCTACCGGAATTCTCTTTACAGGGTCTACACAAAAAACAGACCCCTAGACAGCATGCATCTAATATGGGCATTCAAGGAACTCCAAGAATTTATAAGAATGTACTGCGTTTTTTCAATGATTCAAGACTTCTACGACATCGCCTGAAATCGATTGTTTTCGACTGGCGAAAAACTAAATCATTAAAAAGAAAATAACATACAAACGTACATATGTATATATGTAATGTAAGGGATTCCCCCTTTTTTTATTTTGTTCATTCCCCTTTCTTTCCCTTTCATTGTAAAAAGTGATTCTCAAAAAATAAAATCATCAATTTGTATCTAGGGAATTTAGCACTGTTTTTACTGATTTCAGCTAATTTCTATTCTACTTTAATTGGTGTGCCTTTACTTTGGAATCCAACATGAGTGGAATATATAATTTCACATACCATACCTTACATTTTAAAAAATATTTACAAAAACAGATATTTCTGCAAGTTTACAAACGACGTTATCTTTTGTGGTCATCTGAAAATGGCAAACATGTAAACTTCTGAAACCTTACTGACATTTATAACTTTTAATCCATTATTTTGTTAACATATTCTTCATTAATTGAGCATGTGAAGTATTCTTATTCTACTTGAACGTTGTCTACTCCACTTGTCAATCAGTTTGTTTGCACATCACTCTAAAACAGCACTATATCATAAAATGACTGGACAGATTTTCTTAAAAGTTTGGTATATTGATTATTTATAAGTTTCAATTTAAACAACAGCACCAATATTTTGATACCCATCTCTTCCAATGGATATCATTCGAACTGATTTCCTTCCTCATCATGACAAGATATCTGAAAGCATTCCTAGTAATAATTTTATTTACTATGAATTTTTTTTTAACCAAAATTTACATTTAAGACCTAGGCCTGTAATTCTGAAAATGTGAAAAAGTTTTACATTTCTAGATGCAAAACAATGCCAGAGTGATACGGGGGACGGGACAATCAACATTTTCGGTTATTCTTAATTAGAAATGTTTATGTGCGTATAAGAAAACACGAACCCCCCCCCCCCCCCCGAGGAATGCACAGTTTTTCCCTTTTCCGCCTTGAGTTATCATCAACAGAAATTTGAGAGAGTCCTTATCAGGAGTCATCAGCCAAATTTACCCATTGATGATTATTTTATCAGTAATACCTCAACGTGTGAAAGGAAAAATGCTGGGCATTCTCTGTACTGCTCTTTTTCATGTTTTATTTTATGCACGCTCAAATGTTCCTACTTTAGACCAATAGGTCTTTGTATTGTTTTGTCCATATATTGAATATCTTTTGTGCCTAGCTTTTGATGCTGAACTATGATTTAGGAAGTATGATCTAAAATGATTTTTTAATTGTTAGTTTAGAAGGACCCACTCCCGAAAGTCCGATGACGCTTTCAGACTTGATAGGTGGTAAACCTGGCTGGTGAGTTCTAATACGAACGAAACAGCTGTCCTAGATTCTCTTATAATGATAACTCTCAAGGCTTGAAAGGAAAAAAAAAACCTGTTCATTCACTAGATTCCACTTTCTTTTCAAAAATACTCTTCATTATTTCTAAATACATCCAATTTAGCCTCCAGCTCGATGTAAAGATGGAAGTTATGTTTAAAAAGTGTTTCATGATCTCCCAAAAAATATAATTGGGAAATATAATATGAAAAATCACTTTTCCTAAGACTAATTACTCTACGGTTAATGTTTGGCCCAATGTAATTTTACCCAAGAATTTTCCAAGTCTTAGAAGGAAATGGTCCAATTCCAGAGACACCCAAATTGGGAAATTATGTTAAACGACTTGGACATTATGATAATTTTCAAGTAATTATTGGGATTTCTGAAGATGGGCGAGATCAACGTATACTTTCACTTGGAGAAATTATGGTTATTAGAAAGGTTTAGTCTTTAATGGCCTAAGTTTAGTGTTGGTTTTATTTGGAGATGAGTTGGGATTTACTGTGGTGAGAAAACAGGCGCCCATCATATCAAGATAAATGACTTAGCATTATACGACAAACCATTTAATTGCAAATGAAGTTCACGTAAAGAGTTCGTGTGGAATAGAGAGAAAAAAAAGAAGTACACCAGCTAATCTTCAAGATAGAAGGTTGAGGAAATGAAAGCCTTTAATTATTTTATTATTCATCACTTATTTCAAGACATTGGCTAAGGTAGTGTTACAGGAATAAAAGCTACCTGATATACAATAATAACAAAGAGTCTTAACGTAAAAGATAAGGTTTAAGTAGTTTGCTTCACTGGTAAAGTTGTGCCGTGATTTCCCTTTGTAAGATTCTAAGCTATCTGATAATGCGGTAGATTGTTGTGCAATGAAAACAGTTCAATAAACAGATCTTGTTCTATCAGTAAGTTCAAAATTTGACATTAGGCAGTAATGAAATCTCGTTTTTTTAAATCAAAAACTGAAAGAATTGTTATTGTCTTAATTGAATTTTATTGGAGTGGGAGTTTTAAGTATGTTCGAAAAATGCTGTTGCAACGTCTGTCTGTCTGTTTATCCGGAAACAGGAAAAAGTTGACTTCCAACTGTCCGGATTTCAAGAACGTCAATACACAGCAGGAAAATTATTGACAGTCTTACGTTTCATCAGAGATCTTTTAATTTTCTTTATCGAAAAAATAGATATTTTTTGAAGAAAACAACTCTATTACTTACAAATGTACTTTCATTAGGTTAGGGGCCGTCCATTAATTACGTGAGGTGTTTTTTCAAAAATTTGGACCCCCCCCCCTCCCCCTTGGTGAGATTTGGTGAGATTTTGCCGGACCCCCCCTCCCCCTTGGTGAAATTTGGTGAGATTTTGCCGGACCCCCCCTCCCCCTTTTGGCCTCACGTAATTAATGGACGACCCCTTAGATATTTTATGACATTATAAAAAAACTCAGGATTACAAAAACACGTAATTTCAAAAAAAACCAAACTTAACTATTGCTAAATGCATTTTATCCTTGAGTAAATTGTGCAGTAAAACTATGCTGCGCCAAGAGCAAATCAAAAGCAAAATGAGCCTATTGAAACTGGAAGAACAGAGAGAAGATTACAGCAGACCTCTCTATGTGATTGCTATTCACTAAACAAAAGAAACATCCATACCTTATCCGGAATTCGTCTCCAAGCCGTCTGTTTAGAAAACTTATAGGCAAATTAATTAATTAGTTATTTAATTAATCGGTAAAGTAAATTTAATTTATCAGAGAATTAAATTCATTGAATTTTATTTATAAAATTTACAGGAATCTTTTTGATTTTTTAATTCTAAAAGTTAAACAGATCGAAAGGTCTAGAAAAAATTGACACAAAATTAAAAATAAGAATAATAATAATAATAAATGAATAAATAAATAAATAATTAAATAAATAACACAGTTTAAAGGATAAAAGTGTAATTGATGGTAAGATATCAAATGCAATATCAGTTATCATTTGTTTTTTGCAATTATATCTATTTATAGAGCAAACCTGTCGAATACGTTCTTGACCGATGAAAACATGTGTAGCAGGGCTTTTAAATGGTTCCCACATGTCTTACTTTCTTGTGCAATGCACTTTACAGTCTTTAATGTTTGTTTATTTGTATGGGTTTCCTGCAAATTTTAACGTGTAAACATGTTCCCTTCCCCTTTATAAATTATTAAGATACTTCTTTCCTCAATTTTAATTCTTTTCTCTCATTTCTTTTATATTCCTTTTATTTCACTCATTTTGTCTTTCTTTCCATCCAAAATTCACAAATCAATTCATTCTTTTTCTAATTTATCTATTTTTTTCCCCCCCATCTAACCTTTTATATTATTATTATTTGTTTCATTTCTGATCTTTCACTGTACCTTTAACTTCAACCTTTCAATTAAACAGTTCAACCGTTTCTCTGATTGGCATCAGATGTCATATATATATATAACAAATTTTACTCTTTTTAAAAAAGTTACACAGTGTAAACGTTCACCCAAACAAACACAAAAAAATCACGTTTATCACTGGCATTTTCTTAGGCAAGACGGGCCTCAACCAGGGGCCTAAGTGTTGCTAAGGTATTGACGTAAAATGTTCGCAGTGCCAATGATGGCTGTCTTTTGTAATTCAGCTGTTGTTATTGCTGGTGCTCCAAGTCTGGTGTAATAGTCCATAAATTTAGGTGATAGTGTTCCTAGTGCACCAATGATGATTGGCAGCACTGTAGTTGTTTTATTCCATATTCGTGTAATTTCAAGTGCCAGAGCCCTGTATTTGTTGATTTTTTCCAGTTCTTTTTCCTGGACTCTACAGTCCCCAGGGATGGCGATGTCAATTAGGGTCACATTTTGTTGTTCAATTAATGTAATATCGGGCGTATTAGCTGTTACATGCTGGTATGTTTGGATACGAAAATCCCAGAGGATTTTAACTTGCCCGTTGTCCAAGACCTTTTCTATACTGTGATGCCAGGGTTTTTCTGATGTATGGAATCCAAATTTACGGCGTAGTGCCCAATGTATTTTCTTGGCTACATCATCATGTCGCTTTTTATATTCTGTGTCAGCAATTGTAGATCACTCACAGATTATATGATTTACAGTTTCTTCTCGGTTGTTACACAGTCTGAAGAGGCTGTTGGTGCTTGTGCCTTGTATTTTGGTCTTCATAACACTGGTCTGAAGGGCCTGTTCCTGTGCAGCAAGGAGCAGACTCTCAGTCTCCTTTCTCAATGTACCATTCTTTAGCCAAGTCCAGATGATATTTTTGTCATGTTTATGTTCGATTCCTTTAAAGAAAGCTCCATGAAGGGGCTTGTGTTTCCAGGTTTCTAGTCGAGTGTTGTACTGATCTTTTTTGTACTCTATTTTGGATTTGGTGGCTTTCAGGAAATTTTCAGTTTTAACTGCTTTTAGCAGTTTTTCATTACTGTTGTTGATGTAGTCACGGAGGCCACATTTTTCCTCTTCAACAGTTTGTTGTATCTGTAATAAACTACGACCTCCAATGGTGCGTGGCAAATACAGTCTATCAATGTCACTCTTAGGGTGTAATGAGTGATGTATAGTTAGGAGTTTTCGTGTTTTTTTATCGAGTGTCTCCAGTTCAGCAATTGTCCAGTCAATAATTCCCGCTGGATATCGAATTAAGGGCACTGCCCATGTATTTATTGCACGAATAGTGTTTCCAGCAATGAGTTTAGATTTTAGGATCTTTAGAACTCTTTTCAAATACTCTGATCTAGAAAGGGTTTTGACCCTATCATGCAGTATGCTGTTCATTTCTAAAATACCGAGGTATTTGTATGGGTCTTCCTTATTAAGTGACCTTATTATATCTCCATTTGCAAGTTCAATGCCTTCTGTTTACTGAACTTTTCCATGTTGTACTGTCAGCATCGCACATTTATCCAGTCCAAAGTTCATTTTTATATCTGCGCTGAAGATTCTCACAGTGTTCAGTAGTGATTCTAACTCAGTTGGACTTTTTGCGTAAAGTTTTAAGTCATCCATGTAAAGCAAATGGTTGACCTTTCCAGCCTGAGTAGAAATTTGGTAGCCAAGTCCAGTTTTATGTAAAATTGAAGTCAAGGGTATAAGGGCAATATTGAATAGTAAGGGAGACAGTGAGTCACCCTGAAAATATATATATATATATATATTTAATTATTTGATTTTTTTGTTTCTAAAACTACTTATCTCCTTAAAAGTTTTATTTTATATTTTTTTAAATGACTCAGATATAATTTTAAACACTTTATTCCTCTAAAACTTGCCTCATTTACCTCAAATTGTGTTGTTTCTAATTTGTAATCACCTCTAGAATGCTATGCTGAGTTATGAGTTTATTATGAATCACTTTTTAATAAGACGTAGCTGTATGCATAGGTTTATTTTGGGGCGAACCGAAGGGGCCCTGTCCGTTACACCGAAATATAGAGAACAGGTCTATTTTCTTCCGTTTTTTATTTGGTTGTATGGCCAGCTGAGAGGATCTTGGGCCTCCCCTCCCCCGAAATTTTGAAGATTATCTTTTCTTTTTTTTCGGCTATTATATGTCAGCTTCCTAATCTGACCCATCCCGAAATAAAATCCTAAAAATTTGCCCCTGGCTATAAATTAATATGTAGATATATAGGTTTAAATGTAAAGCCGTTTCAAATTTCAGTAGACCTAAGTAACAACGACGTTTCCTTTTTTTTATTAAGGCACCGCAACAATTAACAGTAATAATTAAAAATCATTGTTTTACGGTGATCTATCACAAAATTTCTTTGGATTTTTAACGATATGTTTTTAAAATAATTTTTTACATTCTCCTGGTGCAAAAAATTGGATATTTACAAATAGCTCTCGAATAACCTAAAATCTAGGCCTAAATATCGATGAACGTTTGAAAGATTGGAAGTCTTCATTAACTACAGCTGCTTCATTGGACTCCTTTTTTTTTAACTTCTTTTTGGAAGAGATTGTGGCAACCACCATTTTCCAAATGTCCGTTCCAGTTGTGGGCATCTACTCTACAGAGGGACCGGAAGAGTCCAAGCGAAAGGGGTGAATAAGAGGGTTAGAAAGGAAAGGATAAAAAAAAAATGTGCGATCTTTATTAGCGGAATTAATGAAATTGGTGATTTACTTTGTACGAGGGGACGGAGTTGCTGTGAAAAGATGGCTGCAACACCTTGTCTCTATGATCGGTTCGATGAAAGAGCAACACAGTCTGCAAAAGGGAATTAAAAAAAAAAAGAAGCAAATTTGCCATCAAATTAATGGCGTTGCAATTAATATTGAACTTTTAATATCGGGCCAGAAACATAGGAACCAGGAAACATTTAGTTCACACTGATGAGAAGTGATTCGCTTAAAATTAAGTTACAAATTAATTCCAGTATTAATAACGAAAACTTTTTTTTTTCTTACATATTTCTTTCATAATGGGCCAAACTTGAGACGTTCTTTTTTTAGCATAAAAATGTCTCATTTTAATGCACAAACAATTAAAAGTACCTATAACTGAAGTTTGAGACAGCTTTTAATTTTTAAGCAAGAGTTTTTCTTAGTGGGGGGCGGGGGGCGGCAAGAAAATAACCGTTAACCAAAGATAATATAAAGGAATAGGATTACCTTAATAATAAATTTGTAATGTGAACTGCATGTAAACAGTTGAATTTCCAGCATTAATATAAGATAACGATTTATAAACTGCGAAGAAATATTTAAGCTTTGGAGCCTACATTTAATTCAACAAAAACAAAAATTAAACTGTACCGCAACTGGTTGTGCAGGCGCTGGGATGCTTAAGAGATTTAGACTCCCAGCGATTTTCGATCAACGGGACTAGTTGAGGTCGGATGGTCAGTCCGACACTCGCCCGCTACTGTTTAATTCAGTAGAGCTGTTATATTCAATTCACCGAGCCTCGGCCTGGTCTCATCATAACTTCGTCTTGTTCCTCATGTAAAAGGAAGTTTTTCAGCAAGTTATTATTGTACAATTTTAGTTCTTAGTGTTTTGTATTGTATGTATTAATACAATACATACTGTATTGTATGTATTGTATCATTTAGACTTCTAGCCTGACTTTTTTCTTTTCAGCGCCGCGGCCTGAATTTTTAGTTGGTCTTGAAGAAACTATATAAAGCATTTCTTTGTGCTGTGGATGTAATTATAAATTTTTGTTATTATTACTACGATATTAACTGGCCGCGCGGTTGGCGTTGTCGCTATGACATTGGCCTCTCATCTCTGAGTATCGAGGTTCGATTCTCATGTGGGTATCGTGATGGTGGACGATCCGCGCTGGGCAGGTTTTCTTGGGGTTCTCCCATTTCCCCTGTACTTCTCCCAGCATTCTTTCTCAGTCTTTCTTTCCGTCTGTCCTTATTTCCGTGGGATAGCACAACATACCAATGGTCGCGGTGCTCGGTTTCCCTGCCACCCACACTCACCACATTACAACACATCAAGTTAACTGCTACAATTAAAACTTCCTTTTCGTTGAAAGATGAAATAAAACACAACAGTTTAAATAAAACAAATAAAATGTATGTATTTAAAATAGCAACGCTATTAGTTTCGTCAAAGGTGTTTGGCTTCATAAGGCGAAAGTAGTAGCGTTTCTGTTTTAAATATATGTATTTTTTTTTTTAAATTACTGCGTGCTATGTTATCTTTCAACGGAAACTCCTGCGCATGCCTTAACCTACCATCATAAAATTAATAAAATTTTACATTACGATTGACGGTTCGGGCCAACAAAGAAATTCCCTAAATTAGTGTAAATGCCACTTTTTTAAGGGACACCACGCAAGTTTAAAATAAAATCTTTAGTTAAATGAATTATTTAGATTAATTTGTAAAACATTAAAACAAGATAAGAATTAACCTCAACTAGGTGTTTCAATAACTTTCGCGTCCGAGCTTGAGAATCACTGATATTCACCATCACCAACAACAATAATAATAAAAGGTATTTAAGAAAACAAAACAAAAAAATCAACAAGTTTAAATTAAGACTTCTAAATTATATAAGTTATAAAGGCAATCATAAAAGGCCTAACAACGGTGAAGCTTTTGTATTATTTATAGTCATCCACGCACTATAGATTAAATAATTATTGATCGTGGATGGCTCTCGGGGTTGGCGCATTGCTAATTGATGGATTTTTCTGAGTCAACGTTGATAATTCTATGGTGTTGACATTTCATGCGAGGTCTAAATTAAGGTAAATCAACTCCAGATAAAATCTCTACATGAAGGTAAATATTGACGATTAAAAAAAATGCATTTCCTAGGATAAAGCTAAATGATTCTCATCACAAATACACAACCCTCCCTCCCATTAAAAGCACTGTGAAAGTAATCAGTAGCGATTAATCAGGAAGTCGCCAATTAATTGCAACGCAATCACAAGATGAACTGCACGGGGCAGATCGAACTCCATCTTTAACAAGTGGATTAATAGAGAGGGACCGTTACGTGAAAAATTCTGAAAGCTAAATAAAAAGAAATACTACAGTACTACAAAAATATGGGAAAGAAAAACTAGCATTAAAAAAGAAAATCTTATCCTTTTAGTGCAGAGTAAGTTATTAGAGCATCACACGATGCGGAAACGCAATAAAAAGTGAAAATCGAAAGTGAAGCAATGTGAACAGGGAAAAATAGTGTTAGAAAGTAAACTAAATTATGTAATTTTTTAAAAAAAAATTTTATCACGTATCCTAAGGGCCGGTGCTACAATTAGGCCAACTAGCCATAGACCTTTAAGGATCATAGTTTTATTCAAATTAGTTGTTTTAAGAAAAAACGCAATAAAAAGAAAATATAATAGCTCTTTAATAATAAGAAAATATAATAATTACAGTTTAATTAATTAAATATGGCAATTTTGTTTTTGGTGGGGGCGCGAAACAGTCTGGCTTCGGTCCTGCGTAACCATCACTAACTCATTGCAAATTCTGTTTTTTCATTAACATGAATAAAGAGATAAGTAAATAAATAAAAATACCATAACAATAACTGAAAATTCGAAAATAACTGAAGTTCCTTAATGACTAAGCATTATATTGTTATTATTATTATTATTGATTTCATTGATTTGTCTGTTCATTTGTGAGTGATCCCTTGACTAAGAGTCTTATGTTTTAGCTAAGACAAGCTGTTTTCTCCTAAATTTCAAGAAAATTCAAAATACTGAGAATCTCAAAATCCTCGCCAAAATAATAAAAAATAAAATAAAATAAAAAAAAAACAAAAAAAACAATGACTCCTACTTTCGAAGCAAACAAAACAAACAAACTTCTTGCGGAGCTACAAATCATCCTTCAAAGAGCCTTCAACCGTTGCTGTGTGGGAATGCACTATTACGTTTTTCTTTTATTTCATTGAGACAATTTGTAAATATCTATGATGTACAGATCTCGATATCAAGACCCGAGTGAATTCCTGATCCAAGCTGATTTTTTTTTTTTTACAACTGAATTAGGATATCACTAATTCTAATTATGATATCGGGACAACTTCACTACAACTTTAACAAGATTAACTAAACCCTAATACGAAGTAAAATGAAAATGCAGTTGATCCTCCTTTTGCATTTCATTCAGAAATCTTCAGAAACATTCTCAGTAATTTAAAGAAAAACTGACAACATTGTGAAAATCGTGTATCTGTCTTTCTTTTATCCAGAACTAGCTGTATCCGGTATGCGCTGCAATGCCAGTCAAAGAAAGAAAGAGTTTGTGTTTAATTCTGTTTACTGAAGTACTTTTGGATACACAATATTTTTGTTTTTCCTTCTGGTGCATACACGAATAAATCAGAAGGATTTCCGACGCGTGAGCAGGCCACATACAGCTTTCCATGTGTGGTCCCTGTGCTTTGGTCATTGCAAATGCGAGTCCTATCGGAAACTGCAAACGTTGAAACCGGAAATACACTCATTTGTTGAAACGCCTCGCGCTCCCAGATATTGTAAAATGGTTCTACTAATTCAGAAACCTTCGCGGGCGTGCGCACAACAACTCACCAAAGTTTCATCGCAATCTGATGAATGGTATAGGAACGCCTACGTGACAAACAAACAAACAAACATTCATTTTTATATATTAAGATGGGTACTCAGAGATTGTAATTCAAAGAATTACAAGTTGCAACAACCCGCCCAATCAGAAAAAAACTAACGGAACGCTAGAGCGCTCTATTTATCCGGAGTTTTTAAGAATATTCCACAGGAACAACTGCATTATAAATAGTGGAAAGTCATCAACTCATTCTTGAAGTACAGACGGCCTTACATGATTTTTCTTACAGCATTTTTTGTAACTAAAACAAATAGAGATTTTTAGTTTGTATTTATAAAATCCTTTTATTTTCCTTAGCAATATAAATTTTTTGTAAATTTATTTTACACTTTTTTATTAAGTCATTTACGAAATCATCTTCGTCAATTACATACATTTTTAGTGTAAGTATCCGTCTTCCGGTTTTTTATTTACTTAACCCAGAACCAGGTGTGATCTTTAACCAAAGAAACGATATTCTCCTAAAGCCAATATTTTTTTCCTCCCTCCTTCTTTTCATTCTTTCCTTCTCCTTGTAACAGTCTTGCTAAATATGGCGTAGGTTACACACACTCTTAAAATCAATAGGACAAGCCAGACTACTTTAAAATTCATTACTTGCTTTGGTGGGTTTCATTACCTGAAGCGGCGACGGTTACAGCGATCTATTATGGGGAAGAGTCATTATGACTTCTCAGAAAAGCCTGTTCCACTGACACAGCAGATACACACAGGCTCTAAGGCTAATTTTTGTCATTTCATTGTGGGGAGGTCAGGCGAAGATGATTTTTTTTTGGTTCTTTAAATATTGGCTTTCAAAAAGTAATTTTAATAAAACCTATTCAATAGCCTGTAATCTTTCATTCTATCTGCAAACAAAATTGAATAATCAGAAAGAAAGAATACAGAATAACAATGCTTCACGGCTACGAACAATTAAAAAAAAAAATCTTTTTTTTTTTATCTCACGTAATTTACTAGTACATAAAATGACGGAGGTGGCCAAACCGCGGCTCGCGAGCCACATACGGCTCTTTGACTTAGAATGTGTGGCTCGTGAAAATGTGTTGCCTGAGTTCGTTTTGGCGTCAGAATTAGAATAAAAGATAAATTAAAAATTCAAGCTTTATAATTATTGATAGGATATAAACTGAGAATCCGATGGATTAAAACGTAAGTTTCATGTTCGTATTTAAGAATTTAAATCCTGTTTTTAATGCTAGATTTGGGTCGGATATTAACATAATTTTTCTTAGATGTTTCCATAGTTTATTATGGATTTAAATACGTTCAATATAGTTAAAACAATAATCAGTCAGGATTTAGAAAACATTTGGTATATACATGTGTACTTTGTGATTGTTGAATCTAATACATATTAACAGCTCTCTCTCTATGTATAATATAATATTATTATGTACCCAGTATTTCTTAATATCTATATCTATTTTTTTTTTTTTTTTTTTTTGGAACAAAATGTGCAGTTACAATAAAAACGTGGTAATATTTGTTCATGTCTTGCGGTTCTCAAACATTTGTCGTTTATCGATTTGTGACTAATTTTGGCCACCCTACAATACGTGAGGTAAATCCATAACAAAGTTGCTATCAATTGATCCTTCATTCACTGTATGGTCACTTTACTTTTTACTATATTATTTAATTTATAATTTTACATAGTTCGTAGCATTTAAGATTGTTTTACTGTATTAAAGATCACTTTTGATGCTCTTTTAAGTATTCATTGCTTTATTCTTTCGTTTATAACTTCTGAGCTATTGAGCTGTGAACAGCTCTAGCTGAACACTAAACTCTCTTGGTGTTCGAAATTCTTATTATACCTTTAACACTAATGTAGATATAAGATCACGGATTTGTTAAGATTTTCCTTTCAGTTAATGTCGCCATTACATGACGACTGGAAAAGTATTTTTTTTCTTCTTTCAGATCAACAAAAACAAATACTGGAATTTTGTGCCCCTAGATCTTACAGTTCGTGATTTAAAAAAAAATAGTTAGTTTTTTTTTTGTTTTTTTTGAGTTACAATTCGGAGGAATAATGAAGTTTGTCCAAGTAAACTCAAGATGTCAATCTGAAGATTTGGAGAAAAGTACCATTTCCTATAGTCTCATAATTATTTATTCCCGTTGATTTAATTTGTATAATCAAGTGTAAACATGTGTTGTTAACAAACTGTTACAACTGTGTGTAAAATTTGCATGGCTTTAAACTATCCCAAACAGACGTACTTTTCGAAATATACATTAGCTCAGCTTAACGAAACTGAATATTACAAGTTAAAAGTGTAACTATAAAGCTGATGTAATTCAGGTCATGCAAAGAAGGTTGTTAATGTACCTGCATTTACTTATTTCTGCTTAATTAATGGTGCACATAAGACTGTTCTGTACTTCCCTATGTGGTCTCGCTAAGTATTTTGGGCTGCCAAGAGTAATGACGATTGCCCTTTGTCTGAGTAAGGTCTGAAAAGAGAGGACAGACTACGGAATGAGTTGGAGCGAAGTTAAATGAGGGAAAAAAAAATAGAAGTGAAGAGAAGATGAAAAAGTAAGTGTCCCGTGATCCAGAAGGTGTATAACAAAAGATCTTGAGAAACCTTAATGTTGAAAGGAGGGGAGAGTCGTGGGTGGATGAAAAGAAAAGAATAGAACGGAGGGATGAGGATTTTTTTTCTTTCCTCGCCTTCTCCGTACAATTATCGCATTCATTAATAAAACATGTATTCGGGAAAGTGCGAGGAAGGTTTATAGATGCTCAAATGACAAGTTCGCTCGAGAAATACCACCTCATCAAGGAAAGACAGCAAGAAATTTATGATAGAGCAGCAGATACAAATACAGGAACAAGTTAAATGTGGAGGGAAACAGAACAGGTGAAGAGTTATTATTGACAATACCACCTAAAGTGACATCTTACGAATTATTTGCAAGCCTAGAAGTACTCATTGAGGAAATAGAGGAAATTCTGTGTGTTATCCAATCTTCAACGTAAATTACAGGTCTTGGCATCATAAAGAAAAGGAAATTATCAGGAAATATCGTTCGTAACTAAATTCGATAAAAGTAAGATTTGAAGTTTTTATTGATTGAGCATGCGCTGTCTTACTTTTCAATTTGATTTTTTCTTTTTTAATCTTCTTTGTTTGTTTGTATTTGCATCACGCTACAACAATTGGACTGATTTCCATTAAAACTTGATACATTGTTTACTTAAGCTGCAATTTAAAACTAAAGATATAGATTTGTTTGGTCGCCACCTTCCCAAAAAAATGATCCCCCAAAAGATTCTGAACTTGTTTCCATAAAATTTGGTATAATACTTACTTGTGATTCAATTTAAATGCAAGGCGTCCACAAAGTTTACTTACAATTTTAAAAATTTATTAAAGGTATCATTAAATGATAAACGTGTGAATTTCAACATTATGAAGAATAATGTTTATTAATACCACTTCTACATGTGCATTGTTCGCTGCACGAAGTATAGGCGGTTTGTGATTTCTTAATGACTATTATTCATCGATGATGGTGGCAATGACATCAGTGATTCTACGCTTACATCTGAAACGTAGCGCATAGGTAAAAATCTGTATCCGACGAGCAAGATGGCCAAGGAATTGCACCACACCTTCCAATCCATCAGGAGATGTTTAAAAAATCACGAAAACGCAGCCCTCAGTGAGGAGATGCACCATCCTGCTGGAAGATGACGATCCGTTGAAAAATTGTAAACATATATTGTGGACACCCTAAAAGAGTACATTTATTTTGATTTCACCCTCAAAATTCACTCCCATCTCATTGTTGAATGCTCAGTCTGCACTATGCGATGGTCAGCTAAGCGGATACTTACTTTATTAATATGTTGTTAGGCAAAATTAAGGCAATAATTTGACGTATAATTTACTGATGCTGTGAAATGTAACTACACCAAAATTTTATATATTGTGTTAAGAGGTTTAACTTGTGTGAAAATGTAACTAAATTAGTATTGAATAGTAAAACAACACACATGCTTAGGAAAGGAATGACATATAAAAACTTTATAAAATATTTTATTCATAACTTTCTTTTTCGTCATAACTTAGCTGACGAAGTCCTGAGCAATCCACTTGCCGACGAAACTGTCCTGTTTTTGTAATGTATTCTTTATATAAAGTTTAAATAAAATAATAAAGCTTTCTAAAGTATGTGTGTGGTTTTTATTATCCAATATTCATATTAGTAGATTAGTAAGAAATTCCAAAGCCAATTGGCCAAACTGCAAAAATATCATTAAAAATATTTTCTAAAGGATGCCAAGAATTCAGTTTGGATATCCGGAAATATCAGAGTAAATCAATACAAGCTTATTACACGCTTCTTCTCTTGAACTAAAATAACCTTGTGTATTTCTAATGTATCCATAATCTCGTACTACAGTGGCCTGAGATTAACACAAGCAAGGTCTCTAAACTATCATACCATTACGGCCAGATAATGGTCAGATATGCTGAAATCCGGGTAATCACCGGTAAATCTAAAAGAAAAAAAAAAACCAGACACACTGTAAACATTACTTAAATCTGTAAGGTGGGGGAGGTATAGTTTTATGTACACATTGATTTACAATTAGAAAATAGTATTTTTGTACTACGACATACGGTCTTCTATATAATCTACCACTGTTTTACAGATTCTACTAATCCGCTGAAGATATCGTAGATATCTTAAAACAGTACCACACTTAACATGGACGAAATTTTTGCAGGACGAAATTTTGGAGTAGAAGTTTTTGATCGTCCTAAGAAAAGAACTATACAATAACTATAAGTAAAGAACAATCTTCGAATTGCACTGAAAATCTTGAACATTTGCAGTAAAGTACTGTACTGTTAAAACTTCAAAATTTAAAATTTTGAACTTGAAATTCCAACTTGAGACGATTAAAAGAACAATGTCTCATATAGGCCTACTCTTCCACTCTTACAAAGATAATCTCGTGGAATTTTTAATCGCGCTCTAATTTTATATAAATAGTTATTTTAAAGAAAAATAAAGTAACTAAATATCTCTTTTTTGAACGGAATCCATTACTTCTGTAAATATCCACAACTTTTTTAAAAAAAAAAATTAAAAATATCTGCTTTTTCAAGAATTCGCTCAGGAAAAAAAAAAATCCATTAACTTTTTCTTTATTATTATTATTTTCTTTTTTTTTATGAGTCACAAGTCGAGTGAACAGAGAAATACAACTCTCATTTGAGGGATAGCATAATTTGAGAAAGAGCTATAAAACTGTGATCTTCGCACTTGATATCATCTACGGCGCTGGGGTTGGGTGGTATAGCATTAATTCTGAAGATAGCCCTTCTTAGCGCAATCAGCTTAAAAGGAGTCTAACATGACAAGGAGGACCCAAACCCACCCTCAATGCTTCCAAATTGAAATAAAAGCTTTTACCTCCTCTCCTACACCCTCCCACCCATACAATCTCCCTCAACAGTATTTCGCACCAAGCAATCGTAATTATACGCCATAATCACAGAAATACAAAGAAGGAATGGAAGGGTCAAGGACGAAACAAGAAGAAAACAAAAAAAAGAAAAGAAAAGTTAAGTAAACAAGTTTGGAATTCCCGAAAGACAGAAGCAATAAATCAATATCACGCTGACATTTCCGCTAAGTTGAGAACAGTTACTTAGTCTTAAGATTTTTCTGAATTGTTTTTATTATAATAACAAAGACAGATAAGCTTCAAAATATAAAAGTATATCGATCTGAAATAAAATCATAAATGAAAATATACCATTCGGATTTTTCCGGATTTCTTTTTGTGACTTGCCTATCTTAGCTATTAACTATAAATTTTAAATTAACATATAAATTAAAACAACAACATTACAAAAACTTTTTGATATAATTTTCAGTTATCAATAGCCTTTGCTGATACTGTGGCTCCATTCATTTATTTAACAGATGTATTTAATCAACAGACTTTGAAATTTCCGGTCTTCTAATTGTGTTTGCTTTTTAATACACTTGGTAGGCTCTATAAAGCCAAGATTAGATTAACAAGCTCTTTATCTTTGATTAAAACAATGAAGTTAATCCTTAGCTGTACATAATATATTTTTTTTTTTTTTCATTTTACGGAAATTAAGTATATTTTATTGTGCTGCCATTTTATTCTCGTCTGTTATATTTTATCCATTAAAAAGCTGGGAAATAGATTTACAGTTATTATTAAAATATACCTAGGCCACCATACAAATACATTTATAATTTATAAAAAAGGTTTATAAATTAAAAATATTACAAATGTTTTCGGAACTTCCTGTGTTTCATTTTCGAGGACTCACTCGAAAATGGAACGCAGGGCATTTTGAAAACGTTTGTAATATGGTGGCCTAGGTATATTTTAATTATGAACATTTGAAGCACGTTAAACTATTTATTAGATAGTTTCCAAAAAATTGCAGTTACGTCATTGTTAAGATACTCGTATCCCAATAATATGTTTTATTGAAGTATAGTATTATGAAAAGTAATGGTTAAACCACTATTTCAAAACCTCAATGCATCCTAGATTATTATTTTTTTTTTAGCCAGAGTTTTAATAACTGGTAGAAATATTCTTTCCTATAATCGTTATTTTTCAGAAAATTATGTTTTTTAAAAGATTATCTTGGAGTTTACTTGTTTGTTTGTTTTTGTTTTTTTTTGCAATTATTGTAATAATTGGTATGATACCTACTTCATTGCCGAAATATATTATTTCTTACTAATTAATTAATCGAGCAAAGACAGGATGCATTTTTTAAATAATAAAATCATGAAACCTTCATCCCTGTAAATCTACCCTTGAGTTCAATACGGTAATAACTTCCTTAAACGTTAGTTATTGAGACATTTTAGGTCAACACACATCTCATATAAAAAAAAAAAATATATGTACAATTAAAATACAAGTACTTTCGAAATGTTCGACATTTCTTTGATCACTTGACAAAGAAATGGCGAACATTTCGAAAGTACTTGTAATTGTACATAAATTTTTATTTTTAATTGAGATGTGTGATGGCCTAAAATTCCTCAATAATTCTACTTACACATGTTAATTACTTGAAATTTAAAACTTAGTTATTAACATAAAACAAAGTTAACTTTTGAGGTCTGCCTCTATCTTAGATTAAACTTCGTAAATGCGCAAATTTCTCATTGTTTTGTTAATTCCAATTGTTTTCGTGTGTATCTGATCACTGCATAAACCGTGAGGCCGAAACAGAATCAAATCAGCAATAGCTAATCTCGACCCATCAGTTAATAAGGATCCTTGTTATTCTAAATCAGACTGTCATTAAAACGCTAATATTAGCTGCTTCGCCGCAGGAGAGAAGGGGGGAGGGTATTGATTCATCAAACAGCACGCGGATATTCACTTGGTTCGATGCCAGGCGAATATCCGATCAGTGGATTTCTTCCGGAGTGTCCCCGCCGATCCGATCATAACCGATTGTCAGAGTGGTAATGCCGCCTCGGAGTTGTTACAAGTTCTCGGGATCGCGTCTGTGTTGGTTAATGGGCAGAGCTAAAGCTTGTTGAATCAATTTCCATTTTATCTATAAAGCAGGCGAAATTAGTCTTCTAGTTGTATTGCTTCCGTCCAACGTGTTTCGGCAAACTCGGCCGAAATTTCAATCAGATCGATCAAATTGTTTGTTGATTGCCTAAAAGTTGTCTGAGCTCTAATTAAAAATCGCACCTAAATTTAAATTTCTGTGCAACGCTATGTAGATGTAGGGCTTTAGTTTTCTTATGAGGGTTTTTGGAAAAAAAATTCCAGGGACATTTTCGGCATATTTTCGGTAATGAAAAATGATGGTTTATTCGAAAAACAAAGCGTATACCGGTTATTCTGTTTAGTTAGGTAATGCTCTTCATTATGTATATACTTCACATTAATGTTTAGATACTATTTCAAAAATACATTATATTAATGTTAAAATACTAACATTAATAGTTTAGATACTGTTTCCATTACGTAGATTTATTATAATAACATTTAGCTAAACTAGAACATCATTTCACTATAAATATCTTCTTTACTGCTTGTATACATATTTCGTTTCTTTAGAATAAGAAACTTCTTTAGGTTGAGGATAAGAAATTCGCGTGATGTTAATTAATTTGCATTGATAGTATTATTGTTATTAATGAAATGTAGAGTTTATTTAAAAAATATATGTGGGCTTATTTAAAAGATTCAACATTTAGCTATATTACTTTAAATGGTTTACTATTCGGAATTACATGAATATTTAGATACTATATATTAAATAGTTTAGATCTATTACATTATTTTAATGCTTATACACGGTTACATTGTAATAATATCTAACTAAAAATAATAAAGATATATTGTAATTAGTATAATAGTGATAAAATTTAGAAACTTATGCCGTTCCGATAGGGCCTTGTTGTCTAGACGGCGGTCTGTCATGAGGCCAATGTCGGAATCGGGGTTCGAATCCCGGCGCGGAGCATGGCTATTTCACTCTTTCTTCTTAAGTGTTTCGTCCGTTTCTGCGGGTGTAAAAGCTAGTTCGTCTCCTGCGGTGCACCATGAGCTACAATAAAGAACTGGCAATTCTGGCAACCAGACAATCATCTCAATCTCCTGACTCTCGAATGTCATACGATAAACAATAACAGTTTGGATACTATTGCAAATTTGTATAATGTTCATTTTTAAATACTACACATTTCATAATTTCTGTTGTGAATTACAAATAAACATTTCGTTAATGTTTAGATACTAACATTAAAGACAGGAGGGCACCTACCTGAAAAAATGCTTACCGCGAGCAACAACGGTACTATTAACAGCAATTCAAGTTCTTAACATTAAAAGAGTTTTTGTTTGTTTGTTTACTTGTTTAATACATATAAAACGATTTATACAAATAAAAGTTCAGAAGGAATAGTGGGCGCAAGAAGGAATTTCATCGAATATTTAAATATTTTCAGATCAAATTTATCTTTAGGATATCATTAGCTAAAATAGCAATCATACATACATACATAAATATATACAACATTCATACATTTATTTATTTATTTATTTAATTTATTTATTTATTTATTGTAAAAAAACTGAATATTTACTGTAGTAAATCTCTCTAAAATCTCATTAAAACTAAGCTTCACCAAACTTCAGTAAATGAGAATAAAGTAAATAAAATAAACTGGTCTTCAACCAAACATTAATTTAGAGGATAAACTGGAGATTACGGTAACAGGCTGTTTTGGACTACGGTCGAGTTTTGACAAGATGGCCGCCTTGTGTCGCTACTTTTATGATAAGAATTTTAATTTTTCAATTAACTAGTGAAAACTACAATGAGGTTTACAGGTAAGCTTATTTAAAAATGGTTTTGCACGATCTTCAACTAGAAAAACTAGCCCTCATCTGGCTAACTGCGATCTTGAGATAGCAGTATGCACCATGATGTATTCCTGAGCGGATGTATCCTTACGAAGACTGTGATTGGCAGGTACCGTATTCTCCGGTTTAGCTAATTTAGACTTCAGAGCGTCGTAACAAAAACTTGTAGGAATAAAATGATAAGGCGCTACTGATTCTGGAAAGTTGTCGCTTTGGATAGAGGGATAGTTTGGGTTTTCCAGTAGGTAGATTGAAAGCAGGGTTCGATTAAAGATCCCCTGACAAACTAAGTTACCCTCAAAAAGCAGTAAGAAAGTTTTTACATTTTTACAGCAATTGGTAAAATAGTAAAGATTAAGGGAAGGAAACAGTTTTCCTGATAAGGAATGTAGGATGCGTGAATACGAGTTGAAAGATAAGATTGAGAACTTCTGAGAAAATAAACTTTAATTGTTTTATTATTTTATTGGGAGGGAGGGGGGATCATTTCGATGAGAGAGAATTCTTTCCCATCATCTTTTAAAATTATCTGTTTTAATTTTATTCGATTTTTTTATTGCTTTTATTTGCATAGTTCTTTCGAAACCTAATATCAACTGTTACACAATTCCTTTAGAATGGCCCTTTCATTCTTCATGGAAAAAAAGAAAAAAATACAGGTTGAAGTTTATTAAATGACAGTAATTAAAGGGACTCAATAAAAAAAAAAGTCAAGGACAAGTGACCTGGAAAAGTGCGTAATTGTCTTGGGTGTCTTTCCCCCGTTAATTAGAATTGGCCATCCTTACTTCTTCGCGACCCTCTACTAAACAGGAGTAATGGCAACAAATTGCCCCGAGTGTGCGTGTGGATGTTTACCAGGGCCTGGGGCTCAGTTGATGAGGAGTCGGACACCTGTCAGGGTTCATTGAGATGCATTACTTGGGCCACACTCCGATATCAGAGCCCGACTCGATAACCCACAATTTAGACAGCGATTAATAAGACTCTTCGTGACACTAAACGACACAAAGCAGTAATTAATTCCAACTCTTCTCCTGTTGAAGGGATTCAATCACTCAAATATGCATGTTCCCTAACCCCCCCCCCCGAGAAAAAAAAATACAAATAGTAATAAAAAATAGCAATTATAGTGGGTTTTTTTTTTTAACCCGAAAGTAAATGGATTAAATGTCTGAAAAAAACTAGATAAGAAAAATATAGAAGAAATTAAGAAACAAAAAAGAAAAGAAAATTCTACACTGGTACGCAGGCATTAAACTACCACAACTAAAAGTATCTAACTAAAGCAGATTCTGATACCAGGATATTACCTATCACTTCAATTTGCGCTAAAATCAATGGGAAACTAGCACTAAATTGTCTGAAGTCTATTACTAAAAAGTCACAAATAGCATCTCCCATTACAAACTATTAATCCTAATCAAATATAAACAATCTACCTTCAAATTTCCAATTGCTAAAAACTGAAAATATGGTAAAACCCCGCTAATCCGGCATCCGATAATCCGTCACATTCAATAATCCGGCATCGGTCTAAGGGTTTTTTTTTTTACACTGAATAAGCCTTCCGGGCGCGTTCGGCGGAGTTCGAAATAAATAATGTACGAATAAAGTAACTATACTGTACTGTATTAAAATATAATACTACATAAAAATGTATTTTGTTGTTTTGTTTTTAACATTTTCCATCACTACAGAAATGAGAGAAATCACAATAGAACACGGAAAAATGGCCTGATACCTATTAATAGCCCTTTTGACTCTCTATTTTAGCGGTATTTCCTCTATCCTCGCAATAACGGCTATTTTTAGACGGCGCTCAGTAATCCAGCATTTTCGGTAATCCGGCACTGCCGACGTCCCGAACGTGCCGGATTAGCGAGTGTCTACTGTATGCTGAGGAGGGGAAAAAATCCAGTCAAGTCAAGAACTTATGTTAAACGATACAAATCGAAATGACTCGTTCAAACCAAAGCATACGTATGTAATATAGATTAGCGTGTGCCAGAGCTATCGATGTCGTTGCTGGATGTCAACAGACATTCATTGTTTAATGAGAGTTTCTAAGGCTGAATTGAAAAAAAAAATTGTCACGAGCAACTTTATAGGAAGCAATTTTCAAATGCAAAGCACGGATCGTCTCATTCCACAAATATTCACGCCAAGTTTAAGGAAGATTCGTTCCTTGGTTCAAAAGTCATTGTAGATGTACAAAGCTTACAAGAAAATAATAATAAAAAAAAACTATATGAACCAAAACACTTACATCTTATTATTATTATTATTTTACAAAGGGTCTGTATCATCTTTTGAATTTTTTAATTTATTAGATAAAAAAAAAATATTTTAAGGAAGTATTGAATTTCGAATGAAACCAACTGAACAACTGCTTAAAAATCGAAAACAAATACAGCCTCGGGATTAATCAAATCAATTTTTGCTAAAATTGATTATTATTTTCAGAAAAAGGCCTAATAATTAAAAAGAAAAGTATTTTAAGTTGGATTTGTAGTGAAACCTCGGCTTACGAGCGACTCAGGTCACGAACATTTCGGGTTAAGAACAACAACTTCGAAAAATTTTTGTCTCGGGTAACGAACAGTGCCTCGGGTTACGAACGAAGGTGAGAGAGAGAGAGAGAGAGAGAGAGAGAGAAAGCAAGGTTTAACGTTGAAGACAAACGATCGCGTAAAGTACAAATGAAGGCCAAATCACACCAAAGGCGTCTCACCTAGCATCTGAAAGTATCTCTCCGCGCCACATGATTCTTTTTCCGATGTAAACAAGACATTTATTTGTAAAATGTATTTATTAAATATAATCATTTTATATTTATTTGATTGTTTTCTTTCTCTTTATTTAATACGTGAAGTGCACGTATCCTTTGCGTTTTGTCAGGTCAACGACCGGATGTTAATAAAAAGAACGATTCTTTCATCTTGAAACGGATCGTCTCTATTTCACTGATTTCAATGTTTCGGGTTAGGAACGTTTCAGGTTACGAACCGATTTCTGGACGAATTAAGTTCGTAACCCGAGGTTTCATCGCAATAAAAATTATTTTGACTATTTCAATTTTTTTTCCTGCGATTCTGTATTGATTCCCAAAACTTCTTTTTTTCTTTTGTTTTTTTACTGGTTTGTGACACCCAAAAATTTGAAAACTACTGTAGTAGAAAAAGCAAACCAACATTATATTATGAGTTTCAGCTAATGTGATTTAAGAATCAATTTCAATATCCTTTCTTATTTCCTTAGCATATTCTTAATACTATTCGATTAGAATGTGTGAGTGTGTGTGTATTAATGGGAATATACCCCAAATTTAATCGAGTTTAAATTTAGACCTACATCATGACTTTGTGAAATCCGTCCATCCTTTTGTAATCACGATAACCCTAAAACTACTTACCCTAGGAAACTGCGAATTCATTGGTAAGCTCAATTTATTGAAAGTACGATTTCATATTGATTTTGAGATATATCAGCTCTACAATAAAAAGATATGGCTAATAACTGCATAAAATACGCTGCTATTAGAGTCATAATTACAATAGCCAATTTACTTCAGCAACGAGGTCTGTTACCTAATGACAGACGGCAGGGTGAACCTAGGGATAAGAATTAAGATAAAAATCTTAACTATCTTCGGAAGCGCAATGGTGCCTCAAAAGAAAAAACAAAATGGATAAAAATGAAATTTCAACTATCTATTGATGAATAAAGAAATTCTTAATCACTTCGCACAATCATATACAGAAGGAGTTTGGGGATAAAAATCATTATCACAAATACGTGTTAAAGCTCTGTCGTTGTAATAAATAAACACCTAACTTTTTTTTCCTGAAAAAAACTAAAAATTAATTATTTTAAAATTTTAATCAGACGGAAGGTTAAGTGCCGTTTTTCAATGGAAGCATTTAATTTGCTTTTTATAAATTAAAAAAAAAAAAAGAAGTATCTTAAATAACTTAAAGATTATTTTCCTAAAAATTTGTATAATTTTTTTTTTCTTTTAAAGTTGTGAAAACGACACAACTGAAAAAGTGTAATTTTCTATCATTCATCTTGTGTGAAATTAAATAAGATAAGGATATACTGTAAGGATAAGATACTGTTTTTTATCTGAGGATGAGGCCAGGAAGCCTCGAAACATGTAATGGAACATGATTTATTTTATTTACGGAATTTTGTGTGTTTGGTCCTTATTTTATTAAGTGTAATTTTCTATTTAAAAATTTTTGTAATTCAAATAGTCGAAATTTTCCATTTTTATCTGGAGAAAAAAAGAAGTAAGTTCGCATTTAATCGGCGTTACCTATTATTTTATTTTTTTATCTCAATCACAACAAATCGCGCGTAAATTATTGATTTACTAAAACGGATTAATTTCCATTCTTAGAAACATTCTTTGTTTTCCAAACCTTCTCAATGGGAATCTTAGGTTAGATTAGGATAGGGTAGGTTAGGAAAGGTCTAGAGCGTACTTTTCGACAAGGAGTCACAAAAAAACAGTTCAAGTTAGATCACCTCTTAAATATGCCTACCAAGTTTCAAGAAGATCCATCTAGCGGTTCAAAATATATTAGGCGGAGACACACACAAACACACAGACTGACTGACTAATTTCGTAAGCCTCACTTATCTGAGAAAGTAGGCTATTAAAAACGTATAAACACTGTATTCAATACAGATTTTATTAATTTTCGCTTTTTATTTGTTTCCGAATATTAAGCTGTATATTCTTAAAAATATATAAAACTGTTGAAAAACATAAGACGCAACAAAATAATATTTTTAGGTTATAAAAATTTTTTTTTTTTAATTTTTCTTAATTATTAACATTAGTGTTTTCAAAAAAAAAAAAAACTGTCGGACTATTTATCTGCAAATTTTGAAATATTTTTTATTACAATTTGTATCCATGGAGAAAAAATAGAAAAGAAATTAAGTTATAAATGGATAAAATAGAAGTGAATTTTTTCTGAAATAATCGTTTTAAAATATTCAAACGTTCGTATATTTATTCAACTATTTAAAAATGACAGTTGTTAATGATTATATTCTGTAGGCAAATATATTCTGTAGTCAAACGTTCTTCTTAATTTCTTTATACAGGAGATTCAGGAGTTTTCTAAGCATCCAAGAAAGGATCTGTCTGGAGACTTTATCCCTCATCAGGTACAATAGATTAAGGCTCCCTGCGTTTCGTGACCAACGAATCGTATGGTCAGTCCGACATCCGCCCCCTTTCACCCATTCTTCTGAGGGCTGGGTGGACTTTAGGCCGTCTGGAGGAGAATTTGTGTAGTACAGTTTTTGTTAATTTCCATTCTTGGGACCAATTTATATTCACTTGGCTTAGCAATTAATCAGAATTAAAATGAGAAAAAAAAAAAATGCGATTAAAAAAATAAAATAAAAAAAAAAGTCAAGGGGACAATCGGACAGAATTGATTTAGTACTGAGATCCCTTCAGGACCATCTCTCGTATTAATAAATCATGAATATTATGGAACAAAAACCTTTCACATGACGAGGAATCAATAACCGTCTTTTCTTCATTGTGCATTGAACAGCGCCTGAATAATTAAAACAATCGATTGTAACAATCGGGTGATTTTAGCCTCTGAGGGATCAAACAAACATGTAGTAGGGGGAGAGGCGGAAGTGCAAAAGAAAAGGAACAAAAAAAAATTAATAAGCAATCTATTCAATTTGTACTTTTGTAATGATGTGTGTGATATAATGACTCACGACAAGAATCGAACTTTTTTTTTTCACTGACTATTTTCCTGTTTTCTATTATTATTAAACAATATAAAGCTAAATTAATGTATTGATAATCGTTTTTTCTTTATTTGAAAAAAATAAAAACCACTCTCAATTTACATGTTTTTATTGTATGTTGCATTCACTACGCTCGCTTCACACGCCAACTCCGTCGAAGATCAAATCAATAATTAATATAAATAAATTAAATTGAGTAGTTTTACAAATTAAATTAAACTGAATTTCTGAAAATGTAATCAACAATATCATCCCATTCTTTTTTTTAATATTATTAATTTAATTTTTTTTAAGGTTTGATAATAATTTTATATTCTTTAAATGGTATGTCTAAAGTATGGAGCATTATGTTTGAAAAATCTGTTCTTTTATGGTTTTAAAGGATGTTAAAAATTTTAATTTGTAGTAAAAAATTTAAAAATTTGCAGTTACAAAAGTTAAATTTATAGTAAAAAAAAATTATCATAAAATATCTTATTTTAAATTTATCGACTTTTATTTTAGATAAATGTAATGTAAATTTATCAATTAAAAGACAGTTCCATACTGTAGGAGCATATTTCACAATATTTATTAATGATAAATAAATAAATAAATAAATAAATAAATAAAATATGGTGGCCATCAAAAGTAATTTTTTATTCGTGGAATTCGGAACTCATTTATTTTGATTTGAAATCTTGAAATTAATCAAAAATAACACTGGTTACCTTGAAAAACAAGAATAATTTCGGAAATCGGGTCAAGGAATTCGAGGAAAACCTGGTTATTCGTTTTGTACAAATCTGTCTCATTACGAATATTCGTGTCAGAAATGAATCAACTAGCGTTCTTCAAAGAAACACTCAAAATGACCAAATTCTTGAAAAATGCTGATATTAAACCAATATCCTAATGACGAATAATCTTAGGTTTAGGGCCTTTATTCAATCTTCAAAACCATTGGAAGAACCACTATTATTTACATTAATAAATATTGGGTATTCGGCCATTGCTTTTATTTTTTTTTTCTATTAATTTACCTAAAAGACATAGCTGAAACTTGGCATACTCATTCCTTGGGTGTTCAAGTAACTGAGAAAAAAAAATTAAAAATAATAATAAAAAAAAAAAACCTAAAACCAACCTAAAAAAAAAAACATAGTTCTTTTTATCAGTTTTCCAAGGAGAAACTTTGCACCCCAAGAAAATCCCAAAATCATAAAATCATAAAAATACGATTCAAGAATATTTACCTACGATGCTTTTTTTTTTTTTTTTTATTGTAATGCTTTTTGACTTCCGATAAAGTCCATCGTGTTCCTGTGATCCAAAACAAAGTTTAAAAAAAAACAAAAAAAAACTCAAAGATAAATTTATTTTTAGATTAGCTTAATCCTAAAGTTATAGCCTGTCTTTCTGCCGTCCATTTATTTATTTACATATAAATTTGCTTGTGATTCTAAAGCTACAGGGTGTATTGTAAGTCACTCCCTATTTTGAAACTGCAAATATCATACATAAAAAAATAAAAGAGTCACAAGTCTATGAGGTTTCAGAATAGGCTCCCCTATTTTCCATGCCTTTTCGGAACCTTTTATTCCAGTCATCAATTACGGTTTGCATTTAAGTACATTACTAATTGTTATCATTACTGATTCTTTCTTCAAGTGTATGACGATTGAGAAGAGTTTTGTTTTATAAACTACTTCTTTTGTCTACCTCTCCAAGAAAAAGTCACAAAGCCTCAAGATCGGAATTTTCTGGAAGTTTCACACAGGGCCGTCGCGTGTTGGCTCCCGGGGCAAGATTTCGTCAGGCGCCCTACACTTGATATTTGCGCCCCCCCCCCATCCCAAAAATCTACTACCAAAAAAAAAAAAAACTGAATTTCCAAATTTTTTTTATTTTTGCCGTTGCCACGGCGCCCCCCTGGCCGCGGCGCCCAGGGCAGTTTCACAGTCTAGATCTCACTTAGCTTTCGTGTCAGTTAGATACAGGCACGTCCCTGTATCACAAGTCAGATCTCTGTCGTAAAATAAAAAATCGTCGGAATGCGAAGCAGTACCTTTTTTTTTTCATTTGTCGCTGCATGCATAACTAACATCTTTTTTTACACTTTATATATAATTATTAAGTTATTTCATAATTTAAGCCCAAGAACAAAAGAAAATGTTAGTTATAAATATTCACTTAATCACAGAGAGTAACACAAAGAGAGCTTCGGAGCAAACTGATCTTTTGGAAGAGGTAGCGTCGTGCTGCAAAAAGATAAAATTAGGGAATCACTGTCACAAAAATCGGAGATTGAAAGCAAAAAAATCGCAATTCAAAACTGTCGTATGAGTATAGAGTCGTAAAGCGAATTGTCGCAAATCCGGGTTGTGTGTTAGAAACTAGTTACATTTAGTGTTTCAAATTCAGTTGCGATTATAAGTATTGATGAGTAATGTTTTTTCGTAGTTTTTCGTAAATTATGAATTAACTATTATGTCCTTTTAATCTACGATGACTGTTACGTCTTTGCTTCAGCTTTTCTTACTAATAAACAACCCTTATTGACTGGAATTTCAGAAGCACAGATCTCAGCACTGAAGAATAACAAGAAGAGCAGCATTGAAATGGCTCAGAGCTGAAGAATGTGAAATTAGATTTTGACAGAAATCAACAATAATGCCTTTTAAGAATCTTCATTCATTTTTCTCAACTTAGTCGAGAAGGTAATTAGCCCCATTGAGTGAAGTGGCGAAAAAAACAGACAGAAAACAATGAGGAAAATCAGGAGAAAAGCGGAGAAGGGAGAGAAAAGAAGAACAAGCTAGGCAATCCCGTAGTAAAAATAAAATTAGTCCAATGAAGCAAACAAGAGAAAGACGGAAAAGAAGAGGAAAAAGAAGCAAAAAAACCGAGGAGGTGGTAGAGGGACTTGGGGTACAAAGTGGAAACTCCACACAACACCAATATTTTGCCATAGACTGGCATTCCTTTTCATTCGCTTCCCCTGAAAAAGAATGAAGAAGAAGAAAAAAAGAGCGGGAAAAGGAGAACGAAAAGAAAGGGAGTAAAAAAAAAAAAAAGTTTTCTGGCTGAATTCAGTCTGAATTGCAAATTGTTTTGTATGAATCTTATCTTGTAAAAGAAAGGGTTTAGGAAATGGGCTACAAGAAAAGGTAAATAAATACATAAATAAGAACATAAAAAGCCCTCAGGAATGTGGGGGAGGGGATAACCAAGTGTTTTGTTTTAAAATTCGAGAAGCTGCTTCTATTGTTGCTGTCACAATTGCCTTCATCACAAACCTTGATAAGAGAAATAAAAAAAAATGGGAGAAACCAGAAGAAACCGCACGGAACACATAGAAAGAGAGAAATTTATTTCTACCGTTTTCTTTATTTCTTTTTTTGTTTTTAGAATCTGCAATTCAGAAACGCAATAATATTAAAAATTACAGTGACTCTGTGGTTGGTTAATTTGCCAATGACTGTCTAATTCCTTGTCAGAATTTCCTCTCTGGCATTTTTGGACCGTCGCGTGTCGTCTTCAAACAAAAGCGGCTTATTACCCAAACTGTCATATTTTAAAAATTCAAATTAGATGGAAATACAATTACGGGCCAAAGCCGCGCTCATCATCCATTCAGCCAGATTTACCGATGACATTTTTTTTTCTTCTTCGCTTTCTCCTATTATGTTGGCAAGATTTTTTCTTTTGTTTACCAATTTCTGCTTTTTTTAGTTTACGACAACTAAGTGCTGAGTATTTTCAACGGTTAAGATTTCAATAATGATTTTGTTTATTATTGAGTGATTTTTTTTTTTTTTTTACTGTACTTTCTTAGAGTCTGTGTACACTGTGTACATACATACTAACATGTTACGATGTGCAGGGTGTCCCAGAATAAAAGGTCACTTGGGAAGTTTGTAGTATGTATAGTAGTTTTCAAAAAAGAAGGGTTTTCCGTATATGGTCATTATGTAACGATCGATTTTGTCTGGAACAAACGTCACCAGTCATGACGTCATCAACTTGAACTCCGAGCAGTCAGTCCAAGATGGCGTCGTGTTGTGATCGCATAAGCGTGATCACGAAAGGACAAACTTTGCATAGCCAAGCAAGACGAATAGTGTGGAACGTTTTTAATTATTTCAAGACCTGCAACTGTAACTATAGAAAATGCAACAACCAGAATGTTTTCGTAATGTTTAAAAGAGTTAGTTACGAATTTCAGCAGTAGATGGCGCTGTAACGTCCTGGAAACAACAATCCATAAGGAAATTACGTCATAAAAAGCTCTTCTTTCATAAACTCAACTGTAGGTCCTTCTAAGCAAAATATTTATATGAACATGTGTCCAAATCTGAATGGTATCCAAAGTAGAGCTATTTCAATGTACAGTTGCAAATGATAAGAAAGAGATATTCTCATATCTATTATTCACGTGACAAACTTTCTTACAGTTTACAATAGATTTTCAAAAATTCCACCGTCAACATCAATGCACTTTCCACTCGTGTGAGAAAATCGTTACTTTGCTTTTCAAGTCGCTCCTGAATGTGGCAACATCGACATTTGTGAAGATGTGAGACATTTTTTTAACAACAATACTTGTACAAAGTCATCATCAACTCAAAGAATGATGATGACTTTAGTTGATGATGACAACTGATGTTTCCCACCGACTTCACGTGGCGCATTACGAGTGGGAGGGAAAGGACAACATTGTGCGCCACATTCATAATACTCCACAATCTTCTCGCGCCACTAATTGTATCTTTTGAAAGTACTTCGAATATTCAAAATTACAATTGCAATCAAAATTATTCTTAATTTTATACTTGAAATGTTTAACAATAACGTAGTTGAACATTCACAAAATCCCAGAAATTTAGAAACAAACAAAGATAAATAAATAAATAAATAAATAAATAATAAAGCACCATTTTAGATAAATAGAATTTGACTATCCTATCAGAAAGAAGGGGAAACCTCGAATTAGGGCACTCTTGAAGACAGATATTTACTATTGAACTTTGACATTTTTTTTTTTAATGCGACGCAAACATTTTGGAGAAACTTTGGATATATATAAAATAATTATTAAAAAAAATAATTAAAATAATTATTAAAAATTATTTTGTATGGATATACATAAAACCTAAAAGTATCAAAAGTAAACTTAATTAGAAATACTTACAAAAAAATCCCGTACTAACGATATAATTAAATGTAATTAAGTAAAGATAATCTTTTCTTAAAGATAAGTTTCTTTGCTTGTATTTTAATTACATTTAATCAAATCAATCATTAAATAGAAAAAAAAAATTCTTAGAGTAAAACTGAAGCATTCAACACTATAAAGTTTTTCCAAAAGTAATAAATTAAAAAAAATAAATGTAGAAATAAAATCGTAGCAGCCAAGACCGGCTGTTGATTGACTCCGATAATTACTGTCATGTTAAAGCGAAGCAGGTGGCGATAATCAATGTGATTGGTTGACAAACAGGACAATGTGTCTGATGGGATAATTCTGGGAAAAACCACATCGTATAAAAGCACATTGAGATCATCACAAGAATCAACTATTAATTATTTAATGAGGGGAAAGAAAAAATAAATCAATATATACAGACAAATGCCCCAATCAGGGCCAAATCACATTCAATTGAAGGATTTGTATAGATAAATAAAAAAAGCATGCGAGATGAGAGATGAAATATATTCATTAAACTGAGTAATTAAATAAATTGAAATTGGAATATGGTAATGAGGAAAATGGCTCCCATCATTTCGTAAATAGACTTAACTTTAAATTAAAAAAATACGATTATACAATTGTTCTCTTTTTATAAATAACCCCTCTCCCTTCCAATTTTAATGGTGTAATTAAAACTCTAAATTACAAAAATGAATAACTTTGCGATTTTAAAAATAATGAATTAGAAAAATATAAATATTTTTGAAAATTAGGCATTTTGAAAAGAAGTTATTTTAGATTTTATTACTAAATAAACTTCAGTGATCTGAAAAGTGGTTTAAAATAATAAATTAAAAAGTTTGCCAAAATGAACTTACAAAGTTGACCTCAATTAAAACTGAGTGATTGGAAGCCCGCGATTTGTTTGGATTTTATTTTGACAAATAAATAAATAAGATAATTATATTTTTTTTCCTTAATATCTTCAAGAAGATTGCTATTCAATTTTTTTTTCTGATCAATTAAAGTTCCAATAACTCTTCATTTGATTCCAAGATTTAAGAATTCTTACCGGACATATAAAATCGAAATTTTATTTGATATTTTATTTTATATACATTCTGTATTTAAAGTTGGAGCGACAGAACAAGAGCCATCGTTGATAGCGTCACAGGTTAAAAGCTTAAGTAAATTCAAGCACAGATATATAATACATATATACAAGATAAACTATTTGAGGCTCAATGATAAATCGTTGAAGATGCTGCTGCAGACGTAAAAACAGCACTGCAACGAAGCCTAACTTTTAGCTGAGGTTAATACATTGCCATTATGGTATATATTTACAGTATGCTCTCGATATCTCGAATACCTTGATATGTCGAAAAATTATTTTTCCCCTTGATATTACATATTCATCTAATGTTAATTTTAATTCTTATGTCGAAGAGTTTTCACTCAAAACCTTGTTATGTCGAATATTTTTAGAAATAAAAAATGAATTTTTCAGGAAAAATCGCCGTTCAGTTGTGTCCACATACTACGATGCTTCATGGAATGCTCGGAAAACGTAAAAAAACGATGACTTTGTCGCTATTTTTCAAATAGAAAAATTGGTTGAAGTAGTAATTTCAAACCAGATGTCGCCAGGCCACGATACCGGACTTTTTTAAGAAATTCTAGCAATATAAGTTCTTTGTACTTTACTAATTCTTTTCAATTTAATGTAATTATTTTCGACTACTTTTAAAAATTAAAATTTTCATTGCTGTATTTAGACTTATTGTCAACTATCATTACATATTTATACTTACTTTCATCTATCAAGGCTCTAATTTTTAGAATATTATTCCGTATCTTGTGTTTTTATGTGAATTTTTATGTTTTGATTATGACCTTGTTATCTCGTAAACTCGCTATCTCGAATTTTTTTTAGCGTCCCTTCGACTTCGAGATATCGAGAATATACGGTATTTGAAAAAGTGTTACATTTCTGTCCCGTTAGGAGCATTCCTATCTATGTATATGCTACAGATATTTGTATATTGGCTGTATACAAGTCAGTTTATATTCATATAAAGCAGCTTATAGGGATATAAATGATATACAGAGCAGACATAAAAGATAATTATGAAATGAGATATACATTACGGGAGTAAATATATAATTTTATTTTCAAACTTAACTTAAAATCATCACTGGTCTGAAAAATTAATAGTCAATCACTAAACATCTGTAATTCATGGACTATTAATTTTTTTAATTATTTTTTATTGTTAATTTTTGTCTGTATCGTAAATATTTATTAACCATTTTATTAGGATTTTGTTTGAAATTTTTGAAAATGACCTAATCATACTAAACTTCTTAAACTCCTTTATTTAACAACAGAAATCCTCCATTACAATATTTCGGAGGCCTGACCAGCCCTCCTTTTTTCCCAACCTTTCACATTACACAAAAGCGAAAAGAAATCACCATCTTCTTCCCAAATAACTAAAAAATAAATTAACAATCATGAATTTGGAATATTACTATAACAAAACAAATGGAGTTTAAGAAGTTTAGTAAGTTTAATTATGTTACTTTATTCTTGATGAATTAAGAACTAATCATATTTATACCAATTTTGTTTATTGTTATTTTTACAATCTAAAACATAGATTGAACGTAATTTTTATAGTTATTATTAATTTTTGGATATTCTAATTTATTCTATTAAGATCTCTTAGTCAACAAGTGTTTTTTTATTTTTAATTCTTTCCGTTTGTAAATAAAGCTACAGTAAATCACTATCATTTAACGTTTTTTTAATAAGGTATTAGTATTTTGTACCAAAAACTGTTGTTTATGATTATTATTTTTTAATAATGTTGAGAATTAATTTTAGAGTTTTCGTTTATTAGTTTTATGGTTTTTTTGAAGTTCTTGTCGAAATGATATTTCCATAAACGGGCCCTAGGGTCTACCCGGCCCTTTGTAGAATGGGTATCGTATTTCTTTCCCGGGGAGTTAAAGGCGGGCGGGTGAAACGCTAACCACCAGACCTCAACTTAGTCTCGTTGGTTACGAAACGCCGGGAGCCATACCTCTCGCGACTCCAAGGGCCACATTAACTTAAGAAAAGAATGAAAATTTATTTTTTTATTTTTTGGAGGTTTGATGGCTCTGCATCCTGAAATAATACGAATAACCTTTCCATAATTCCTGCCCATGATAGTGACCATTATTATCGTTAATTTATTATTATTATTGTTGTTGTTGTTATCATTATTATAAATTTTAAAACTCAATATAATTTCAGTTAAGTTGTGCTATAATAAAGAATTTAAGACATTCAAGCAACTTGAACTAATCGCGAATTTAGAAAAAATAAAACAAAAGAGATCAACAGTACTTTTGGCAGTAGAAACTTTTACTCAACATTTCTTCTAACTTTATCTCTATATTAAAATAAAAACTGCCATTGATGTCTTCTGACCTAAAAAATTTTACCAATCCCATCCAATAAAAGATCATTACTCTGAATGTATTTTTCTATAAGCTTTTAATTATTGAGTTTTAAGGTTTTAACTTTTTCTTTAAATGACGAAAGCAACGTAATCAAATATTTAATATTTTAGATCACGAAGGATTATCGAATTCGTATCTTGTGCCAACTGAAAGATAGGAACTGAAAACTTAAGAAGGAAATTAAGTGGGAAAATAACAAATAATTGAATTTGGGACACGAACTCTAAAAAAAAAAAAAAAGAGAGAATTATCGATGTGAAAAAAACTTTGGTGCAACTCACAACAAAGTTAGTCAGCATACAGGTATGACTTAAGAGCCAACTCTATCCAGTTTGGTCTATGTGTGTGGGTGGATGTAAAGTCCTCCGCAGCCCAAACAGGGAATCGGAAGGCCGCTTGAATCATATTTCTTTGCACTTACTATTGCCTGGAGGTTTGGGGGGAAATTCGAATTCCGGACCAAGATACCTCCGCGGTTTTAGATGCCCTTGTCCAATAGAGCTAAGTGGACAAAATTGGAGTCTGTCTGTAATGAATCGACTTTGAGAGCAAAATTGAGCACTTCCGGCTCAAGGTAGCTACTTACTCGAGAGATGTCCGAAAGGTGCACAAAACGCGGTTTAGACATACTAAACGAACTCAATGCGTGCATCGTTTCCACTGAGAAAGATTGTGCATCAACTCTCCTGCAAGCTCATTTTCTATGTCAATGGTGTACTGAGAGCTACTGATGGAAACTGTACTTGACCTTTGAACGACTTGAATAAATGAGTTCTGCGCGCCAAGCAATATAATGTCACTTTTAACATTAAACGTAAAAAACAAACGTTCGATAGATTGAAAAAATGTGCAGGTTGCTTTCTTTTATTTTTATTACAAAACTGTGAATTGACTTTCTCAATTATGTATACATATAAAAATCTTACGATATCGCTAGGTCTTTGCCGTTTTACGAAGCGTGGTATACGAATGACAGTAATTCATGTCATCGAAGTTAAGTAGATTGTAATACTACGATATTTATATATCTGTAGTCCATGTCAGTTTCCTAAGATCATTGTTAGGCAGACAACAATGATTTTGGAATATGCTATTTTTTATTTCTTACAACATCACAGCAAGAATAAAATTCTGACCTAACAAAGAAAGCTATTTCAATAGCATTATTAGTGTATAGAAATCTGAAATGAAAATATTTCCTTATGAAACAAAATATAAGTAAATATAATTTTGTGCTAAAACATAAATTTAAGGGACCCATAATATTTACCATAATTTAAAATGACCCATAATTCAAAAATAATAATAAAAAGAAAGAAGTGTAATAACGTAAGGAAAAATAAAAGAAAAGTTAGGAAAATAAGAAAAAAAAATCGCACATGGACATTGAGAAAAAAAAAAAGATTATGAGAAAAACAAAAAAAACAAAAGTAGATATACGGATTTGAACCGACAACCATCGATATATGATTCCGAAACCTTAACCATCAAGCCACCAGCTACTGAAACGATATCGTTGAATTTCTAACGTTTAAGCTAATAGCGAAAATCCAATGAAAACAATGCCAAATATCTCGAACTTGGGAGCAGGGAAAGCCCTGAAAATACCCCATTCATAAATTGTTTGGGCCTCTGAACACGATGGCGAAATCCGTTTGTCGATCCGACCTTTCGTTCGGGAGTTTTTAGGGAGGGAGGGAGGGAGGGTATATTGCCAACAATGCCAAATATCTCGAATATTCGAGATTGGCGTTCGGCGTTGGCCCTGAAAATACCCAATTCAAAGAGTTTTTGGGCCTCTGAACACGATGGTGAAATCCGTTTGTCGATCTGACCTTCCGTTCGGGAGATGTTAGGGGTGGACAGACACAGACCGACAGGACAAACATAATATCTAACAATTTTAGTCGCTAATAACAAGTCAATTTACAGTTTTGTAGTAAACACAAAACCAAGCTACCCCGTAAAATTTACGATCTATCAAATACTGAGTTGTTAAACTAGTGATCTGTTATTGATTGGCGAGCAAAACTCCTTTATTCAAGCCGCTGTAAAATATAAGGATCAAGTATAATTTCAAGGGATGATGAGTTCCTTTAGGATGTCTACCCTCTCCTCCCCCCATTTTGCACCAAAAATCGGGCGACTCTGAGTAAGTCTCGATGGACGTCTACCTAAAACCGAAGTTGACTTGCAACAGAAGTCGGATTACCCCAACAAACCTCAGGGCCGTGGGGAGTCTAACAAGATGTGACTCATGGGACTCCGACTCCAGATTTGAGCTAACAAGTGAGTACACACATTCACATGGGATCGTTAAAAATAAGATAAGATTTGATTAAAGGAAGAAAATGGAGCGATCAAACCCATGTACGATCTGATGACAAGTCCAATAAGGAAAGGTAGAAATTAAATTTATAATAATAATAATTATTATAATTTTAAAAACCTTCAATTACTTATTAGGTTTTTATTCTCTTATATTTATGTAGAACCTCAGAAATATCAGACTCTCGGTCTGACATTAATAATTAAACATATCCCAGAATCGCAGTGGTGTGCGTTATTTTCATTAACAATAATTACGCCAATAATATCTGATTTTTAAAATAATCGAAAATAAATTAATAGTTTCTTGTCACTAACACTACCATGAGTAAATTTATCCATTTACCTGGTTTTACAATTAAGCAGAGACGTAAAATCGGATAAAGAAATAAATATAGGTAGACTTACGAACGGGCTCCGACAGCTTATCGTAAGTGGAAAATGCGGGAAAAAAAAAGGAAAACTAAATTTGTATATCAACTTATATAATTGGCTAATTTCGTCTGTCTGTCTGTAACTCGATATAATTAAGTTACCACTGCACCGATTTTAATGAAATTTGGCATACTTACTCAGTTGTTTACACTGATTTCGAAACTCAAAACCATTTTTACCGTAGAAGCTTTGTTCACAAGTTAGCACAGTATTTAGATTACATTTACTTTACATTTGATAGTTGACAATAAAATGATTTTTCAGATTTTTTTATGCCTGATTTTTTTATAACATCCGACAGGCTTTGCTGCCAGTTATGTATATATGTATATAAACTCACGAAAGGAAAAAGTAAATATAAAATTTATTTCCAATAAATAGATACAATATTTAGTATAAAATAAATTAAATAAACATTTTCAAACGAACACATTTGCTATAACTTAGCTACAACTGTTGCGAACAGAACAGAGAGCGGGAATCCTCGTCAGGAATTGGCCTCCATCAACGCCTTCTAGTTCTGGTTATGCTGCCTACGCAGTTCTGACAAGGGAACGAATATTGTCGCTACGACAGCATGTGTACATGCGTACATGTTATGTTAATGTGTAGTATACATGTTCTAGATGCGTACTATCTTCTCTATACAAACAAATTTTGAAATATTCAGCATTTTTGAAAATGTTCTATTTTTTTTTGTGTGTGTATGTGTGTGTGTGTGTGTGTGTGGATATTTTGAAAATTTTGATCGTTAGTCGATGTTCGAAGATTACCTATAAATGCCCAAATATATACATTATTGCCTTCTTTCAATTTTTCACTGTCTTCCCCGTCGTCATTTAAATTTCCCCGTCGTCATTTCCCCGTCTGTCTTCCGTATTAAGCTTGATATTCTTTCTATCCATTCAAATATTGGTGACGAAATCCATCTGGAGATTATTGTGGATAGTTCAAATTTTTTAGTATAACAGGGTGTCTACAAAATCTGAATAAAAAAATTCCCTGATTTTTCCCTGATTTCATGAACAATTTCTTTTAAAAGTCCCTGATAATTCCCTGATCTGTTCAACCAAAAAAAAAAAACCAATCTGTTCAACCAAAAAATTCCCTGATTTTAAGTAATAATTGCAAAATTCCCTGATAATTCCCGGTTTCCCTGATTCTGTAGACACCCTGTATAATTTCAGCATTCCAGGCTAAATAAAACTTTTAAGAACGAAAAGTTGCAATACCTTACAGGATCTTGTCTTACATAAATATAATTAATCAGATATCTTCAATTAGTAAGACAATTGCGTTTGTCTTTTAAGAAAATCAATTGTAATCATGTTTTAATGTTGGCAATTAGCTAGACTTGGGTCTTCATTTTTCGTTTTCAAAGTACGTTGAGTGACTCTCAATTTATTGATCTATCACATCAAACACATAACCTTCACGAACCCCTTTCAAAAAAAAAAGAGAGAGAGAAGGGGGGGGGGCTTCTTTCTTTCAGTGTTGCTAGTATCAATAATGCAAAGCCTCTTTCAAGCTGTTACAGCGGCCATTTGAATTCGAGGAGATTCCCAGATTTATAGCTGGGAGGGTCAGAATAAATCAAAATATTCATTAGATGCAGTCCTCCCTAAGTGGTGGAGAAAAAAGTCTCGGTCAATTTCACCCGTAAAAGCGCGCGCAAATCTGAAGAGGCCTAAGATTATGTTACGAAACTGTAGCAAATCCCTGAAAACAAGCTGGCATTCAAGATATACTATCTCGTATTCACATGTAAAGATCATCAAGGTACATTAAGCGAAGAAATATCAAGAAGTTACTGAAATAACTTAATCTACTTTCTTTAATTCTTGTCGTTCTTTGTTTTTACTTTTCTTGGTTTTAAAATCGTTGAAAATTAAAACAAACAGTTGTTGTTTACTTTCAAACTTTAATAGTTGCTGATTGCTCAAGAAATTTTCTATTTTCTGAAGAAAAAAAAAATTAAATCCGCCATTTTTACTTGTTTAAATCCAGTTAATTATTTGAGAACTAGCGTAGGTATTAAGAGGAATAAATGGCGGATTAATGTCCATTGTTAAGATATGGGTAAAAATCCAATATGTCGGTTCTAATGCTTTGCCATGGAAATTCGTGTCACCTTCACGCGCTTATTTCTCGACAAGAACCCACACAGGAAAAATTTAAAATAGGAAAGTAAGATTGCCTCTGGCCTTTAAATATGCAAATCAAGTTTCAGAAAGATTCATCAAGTGATTCAAAAGTTATTAGTAACACAGACTGGATGATTTGGTGAACTTCGCTAAAATCAAACCGATAATAAATAATATTTCCTCAACTTTATCAATATCTTCTCATTATCCTATTTTTAACTCTCACAGAAAAATTTTAATCATTAATAATACAGATATAAGGAGATATCCACTGGGGGAAAAAAAAAAAAGATTTAATTGATACTTGGCTGTTTATAAGAAAGTTATCCTAAAACGAAAACGAGGCTACGTAAGTTTCTATATTTCTCCCCCTTCCTACGAAGGAATGGGAGATGATCTTACCGTAAATGAAAACATATTTTCCCGTCATTACAATCAGTCACTGAACATTGTTATTGGAAAGCGGATGTGTAATAAACATGTCGGAGAATGTGGTGTAGACGTGGTTAGTCGTCGATATAAAAATATAGGCTTAGAAGTAACAGTAGTGATTTTCAGTGCTTACTACCATTAGGTGACACCTTCCTCACATCTAATATTTGTAATAATTAGGGAATTGAGTAATATGTACAATATTCAAACTTACTGGACTTGGTGAAGCGAGGGCAAGTAAGCATTTATTTACAGGGCAAGTTTATTTCTGGCAATATTCACAGAAATTCCAGATATGCTCTACAGACAAATAGTGAATGTTTGCCTTTTCTCTAATAATAGTAATTCGCGTTCTAACAATATTAATAGTTCAAACATAAGTTATTATCAAGTTATTGATCATTTTAAGAATACAAAGTTTCAAGAAAGCAAATTTATTGCCAAACAGATTTCTACATTCCATAGACACAAATTTCCAAACTATGTATTAGATTAATGCAAGGTCTATATCACCAATATCTCACTCATAATGCGAGTGCCAGGATACTTTTGTTAAAGCACTGTAAAAGGATATCCGAATGTTTAATCCTAAACGCCATTATATCTTCCTACCATCTCCAAGTTTGTGACCGATTGCTGTTAGGTCACTACCAAAAAAAAATAAATAAAAAATAAAATTAATCTTCATTCTTTGACAATATACGATTAATTAACATGTTTACGGAAAAGATTACGATACTATCCGCTTTTTTTCTAGATTCTTCTAATCCTACGCATCCATTCTGCAGCGTTGCATAGTCACCAAGTATTTCCTGTGCATGTATTTGCAGAGACCACGACAAAAAGAAAGGAGAAAAAAAAATATGATTTATGAGTCAATTGTTGCGGGATTATTTTGTGTTTCTTGCCTCAGTAAATCATGGCGTGGGATGATGGGAGACTGCAGAGGGCTTGGAGGGGTCCCCTCCAATTTTTTTTTTTAAGTCTTCTTTCTTTGGATGACATGTAGCTTGCAATCAATGGCATCGGCGCAGAATTTATAATGCACCAACTGGCCAGAGGGAGCATCGACCCCTGAAGAGTATCCCAATGTACACCCTTCGCCTTCCATGTGCCAGGATTAGAGAGCAGAGAGTGAATATCCCGTCGACACAAAAAAAAAAGAAAAAGAAGGCTACTTTAATTTCTCCATTCACATGCAGCCGCACTGTTTGCACTGGACCGTTATGGCCGGCGCCGGTTTCGCATAATGTTAAAACCTACGAAAAGAAAGAGAGAGAATGGAAGAGAACAAAAGGTAAGGCTTAAATATGCACAGTTGCCACAGAAAAAGGAGTCGTTTTGAGCCTCAGGAGGTCCTTTCATGGGTTTTTATCATATTATTATTATCATCAACATCTCAATAGCCATTGGGAGCTGACCGTACGCAGGACTGACCCACTAGATCACAGAGGGGTGGGAAAAAAGGGAAGCAGCTGTTGGAATCGACTTTTTAAATTTTACCCCCTTCTAATTATTCGCCCACATAATTACTGAAATCCTAAACAATCTATAATTAAATCCTTTTCGTAAAAAAACAAAAAATCAAACAAAAAAACTATTACAAAACCAAACCTACAGTTATCAGTATAATTCAGCATTAAAGCATTTTTTCTAACTGTGTGTAAATTTACAAGTACATGCTTAAAAGTGAATTTGCACAATTAAATTCATTATTCATTATTGACTCATTCATAGAGATTTAGCTACTTTATGATAAGACTTGTCTCGTTTTACAGTTATCTGCAGAAGCGTTGAGCTGATGCAATTCTTAATTGACTGGATATGCATTCTTCTTTCTGTGTTTGTCTCTATGCGCATTTCGGCTTGATGGATTTTCCTAAGTTAGGTACAATACTTATTTATGATTCAACTTAAAATATCTGAACAATTATCGTTACCCTCTACATCCCCCCCCCCCTTTTTAAAAAAAACAACAACATATCTTTCTACCTATAAGTTTATCGGTATATAGGTTTGTTTACGCCATTATATATAGTTCTGGAAAGTGATCTGAAAGTAAAGTAAATAAATATCTTTGAACTTTTGCGCATGTTCCTCTTATGTGAAAAATTAAACTCTGCGCATGTTCCTCTTAAATTTAACCCTTCTAATTATTTGCTACATCAAATATTCCAAGCAAACAAAAAAAAAAATGAAAGGTGGGTTTTAGTATCCAAATCAAAAAGAACACCAATATAGGATTTTTCCCGCCAATCCCAAGAAGTGAAACGTTGTTTCGCAAATATTGGAAAGTTGGCATAACTACAATTTCTTGCTTTTTCAGGATTTGAAAAATAATGAAAATTTATATCACTGAAACAACATCACTTTTACGAGTAAGTCCGTTTTAACATTTCCGTTAATACTAATATTAACAATTAATGATTTCCTTCACTTTTCAAAAAGACGAGATTTAAAAAACTTAAAATAATTGATTCTAAACATTATCAATGCAATCATTTTAAGACTATCACTAAATTAATAGACACCACTATTCATTTATTACTGTCATAAAATAGGAAATTACTGTAAATTTTAAGAAAATAGAAACAAACTGCATTCGGAAGACAATAAAAGCCTAAATAGAATCCGATTTAATTACCTTCTCTTATTGAAAAGGGTGAAACAACGTCTTAATTGAGGAAATACGATCGATATATCAGAAGGGATAATAATCCCCAATGGTAATTTCAGTGTGTTTATGGAGAATTCTAGGAAGGGACATTTAAGCCTAAAAGCAGGTATATTTGATGTCTGCATTTTCACTGAATTGCCTAATGACGTGAAGAGAAATTATTTACTCAAGAGATATTATCTAAAAAATTCTGAAGGCAATCTTTTGATGAAGATTCAGGGTATTTGTAATGTTAAGCTTGGAGGTTCAGACAATACATTATTAACAAGATAATTAATGCTTTTAGACAGTGTCAAAAGCAAAGCGGTCCCATAATATGCACAATTTTATAAACAAAATTTTATCGGACGCGACTACTTTTGACCCCTCAACTTCCGGTGAGGGAGTAGTCCTAGAGGTCTGATTTTTTTGGACGTGGTCACCTATTTTTTAATGCCGAACACAATAGTGAAGGTTTCATTCTAATATCTCTAACCGTTTGGCCACTACAGAGTGTGACATCCCGCAAGCATACCACTTTTGACCCCCCAACTTCCGGTGAGGGAGTAGTCCTAGAGGTCTGATTTTTTGGACGTGGTCACTTACTTTTTGATGCTGAACACAATGGTGAAGGTTTCATTCTAATATCTCTAACCGTTTGGTCACTACAGAGTGTGACATCCAACAAGCAGAGGTCCACCAAGCATAAAAGCAAGAGCGGTCCCCTATGTTTTACAGGCAAGCTGTAACCTAGGGGCTGCTAAAAGTATACAGTAGAATTCACTTACACGGCGCGGCGGTTTGGATTCCGGACCCGGAAATGGAAGATAGCCTTTTTCTTTCTACTTGCAATGGATATAAAAACTAGAAGTCATACTTACACGATCATTTATTAAGTGCATAATAGAGCTTGGCTTAAACACAATACGAAGTAGGCCTAAATATATTGACGTAATACACATGTTTATTGTACTATCATATTAAGTGAGTACTGCAGTGAAGCCAAAACGGTAATAAAGTGAAATGAATATAAGCACACATTGCTCAGCTTAAAATATATCCGCGTTAAGCTTCTAGTTTCGTTCTAATTTTGTAACAAAATGGCGCTACGTCTTTGACTCAGCTGTCGAGCATGTCGTGTCGAAAAAGTGCTGAACAGGACAAGTACAGAAATTAATGAACATGGATATAAATAAAAACCGTAGAAAAGTGGGCCCTTAATGTATACCACTTCAGGCGTATCTTTAAAATCTTCGGAAAATATTATAGAATTAATTGTATATTCTTTGATTATAAATACTTTTAGTCTAATAAGATATGGTGGCCTGATACGATTCTTTGCAGGCAGACAGGTAGAGAAAAATATTAACTGTTTTTGTTTTGTTTTTTGTTTTTTTGAATTTGATCTTTATTGTTATAATTGTAAACAAATGACTTGAGTCTTGCTCCTGTCACCATAGGCTCAAGTAAGTTTGGACTTATTGATGGAAGAATCATTATTCTTGGTGTGTATATTCTTCCATCAATAAGTCCGCACACACCCAAAATAAATTCTTTTCACATGGAATTCAATTTGGGAGGATTTATGCGTTGAAATGTCTGTCCGTCTGATTTCAATCGACTTAAATAAATGTTGATCCAGAAATTCACATCGTTAAAGACATAAGTCCAATTGAGGATATATGGACTTTGAAATAAAATAACTTAAAAGTCATATAATTCAACTGAATTATAGCAAAAAACATCAGTAATTTTCTCTCTTCAGTAATCATCACCATCTCAAAAGAAGTTTATATATTTGAATAATATTAAGAATACTAATAATTTTTAAAAAGAATTCCATCAATACATTTTGGTCTCAAAAATTAATGTTGCGGCAAATACGTTACTAATACGGTATTTCTTTTTTTGCTTTTTGGGTTTTGGTTTACAAAGAATATATAAAATAATAATAATAATAATAATAAAAAAAAAAACAAAGATGAAAAAAAAAATATGTAAAAAAAAAGTTCACAAGTCAAATTGCTTATTTAAATAATAACCCAATCACTGAGGAAAAACTTTTTTTTATCTTAAATTATATTCTTTATTTGCTGGCTATGAAATGTGGAAACAGGAAAGAGGATGTATAAAAATCGCAAGAGTAATTAGCGCCACCTAGGGGGTCCAAGGCGCATCACAGTAACAGGGCCTTAATTCATGTCTACAATCTGACCAGCCTCGGATATTTCGAATGATTTACAAAGCTGTATACAATTTGTAAAAGACTGACCTGCACATTTTAATTACGCTCCCTGTGAAGTTACGAACAAAATGTGATTAGAAGAGAAGAAAGAGATGAATGAAAAATTACGAATGACGGGTGTTCTTTTTTTAAATGAATCCCAAAGGACTACATTGAATTATTCCCTTTTAACTCCAGTTGAATCATGGATTTTTTTTTTATTTTTTTTTTGTCATTTATACATGTGTATTTTATTTTATATACTAACTAGAGTACAATACATTGCATAAATATTTCTGCCATATAAAACAAAATTTTATGTCTGTTTCATTTATTTTATATATTAGTGAGGCACAGATTTACTTTAAATATATTTGTATGTATTTTGTTACTGTAAAATAAATCAAACTAAAATTAAATAAAATAAATTACTAAGATAAAAGTAAAATAAAAAAAAAATTAGTAAATTTATCTTTTTTATTCCATATCTTTTATACATACCATCATTATTTAATTTAATTTATTTTTAATCATGTATTAAAATGTAAAATGAGAAATGTAATAGAATTTAAACTTCTTGAACACTGACTGCTCAAGATTTTCATATTAATATAAAAATAAAAATTATAAAATCGAGTTATTAATTAATTTCTTTAATTAAAGTATTATTTAAAATTTTAATAATTCACAAAAAGAAATAAAAAAAGGCAAGATAATGAATATTTAAATTAATTTAAAAAGAAAACAACGGAAAGCTTTTGTTTTAAATAGTGTTTTCAAATTTCTCTAATGTCTTACAGGTTTTAATAGGTTAAAATGCTCACTTATTACAGTATGGAAATATCTGCATTAGTTTCTTCACTTTTTTTTTTTTTAAACTTAAAAATTTTAAACTCATAAGGTCTTTATCAGTGCTTCCCAAACTTTTCAACATGGCTTATTTACACATGCATCCATTTATAAACGAAACAAAAATACTTTATATCATCAAATATCAAGGCCAACTAAAAATACAGATCATGGGCGCTGAAAATGATTCACGGTGACGCGACATACAATGAGGAGGAGCATGTACAACTTTTTAAGCATGTTATTAATAGGGAACATAATGTACATACCGTCATACTGCCTTTGTATATCGCTACCTTGTACTTTTACGCGCCCACGCCTGTCTTTTTAGAGCGAAAGCAATTAAATATTAATTATTTTTTTTTAATTTTAATTTTTTTTTTTTTTGCTGGACTAACTGCAGATGCCAGGTTCAATTCCCGGCGGTGATCAAGGGTGTTTGTCCTCCAGGGATCACCCGTTCCTTTGTAGATGAATGTCAGGTTCTTTCTGGAGATGAACGACCAGAGGGTGTAGGACTGACACGGATTCCAAAGTAATACCATGAACCGTTGAGAAAGAATCGTTGGGAGCCTACATCTCTACCGTCCTGCAAAGCCTGCGTAGGAGAGATCTTTACGCTTACCTTTAATAAGCACATATATATTTTATATGCACTTAAGTTTTTTTCTGTATAAATTTTAAAATCGAAAAACTATACAAAGGAAAAATTGGGCTTAAATTATTTATTTTAAATTAAATAATTTTTACAGCACAACACATATCTTTAAGTGAAAAAAATAAAATAAAATTTCATTCTATAAAAAGAAATTCCGATTTTTTTTAATTAAAAATAAAAAAAGGCTCTTTTCTGAACGATGGTTAGTGGAACGCTTACCTTTTCCAAAGTTTCTATAAAAAAAAAAAATAAAAAAAAACCCAAACACAGAAAATACTATTTAGATTTTTTTTTTCTTCTTATCACTGACATTATATTCATTAAAGACTCATTCTCGCATTGTAATATCTTTGCCCGCAAAAAGAATGCTTTCATAACTAAGGCAGCTTCCCATTCGAATGGAGACCGTCTCTGCTTCAACAATACCGTCTCTTTCCATAGGAGGTCTCATAAACAAACGAATGGGAAGGTGATTTGGAACTCTGTTTATTGTATTTAATGCATTTCTCGTGCTAGAATAAGAGATTTCAAATTTGGTAAAGATAAAATGAGAAAGGAAAAAGGTCAAGATAGCAAAAAAAAAAAGAAATGAACTGAATTTCAAAAGACAGCACTACTTTTCATTTTGTTTTTATAAGCCTATTTCCATAAATAAAGTGAGGTTTATAAATCACTAAAGTGAGGTACGTATTTCTGAACAGGGGATGGGTTTTCTTGAAGCTTGGCGTGCTTATTTATGGACAAGACACGATGTAACTTCTGTATTTGAATGTCTTGACCCATGGATCCCTATTAGAGATTTTTAAGAGTTGTTAAAAATTCTTACAGAAGCAATGAGGATACAGTAGAGCCCCGATTATCCGCGAGTGCCGCGAAAAATTTTTTTAATTACGAACAATTTTAATCCAAGCCAACAATAGGGGAAAAACAATAGGCCCTACAGTGCGAAGGTCGACAATTACTGATAAGTTTATTGTGCATCGTGATTCTATAGGCTTTCTCGGAATTTGTGGATGCAAACGTAGAGCAAAGGTTTCTGCTTTACTGTACATATCTTAAAAGTTTTACATATTATGTTTTCTTTGTACAATAAAACGTCGTTTTTAACGGTGAAATATTTTTTTTCGTGTTTATACCTCATTTTTTATCTCTTTTCGGGTTATCCGCGAAGCCCTTGCCACCCAATCCCGCGGATAATCGGGACTCTACTGTACTTTGATTTTCTCTCTATTTCCAGAAGAAATGGATGTTATCAATTAGTAAACCAATGTAACTGCATGCTTTGGTATAGTTAAAAATTAACTGGATATAGTAACTGACCTATGTATGCGAATTTAATTAATTTTTGGAAAATGTAAAATTTTTAAAATGATGTCTGTATTTGTTAAGTAATAAAATTTCCAAATGTGTATTTGTGTTTTTTTCATTGTTTGCACGGATTTAAATTATAAAGAAAAAAAAATTAAAATATATATATAAACAAAGCAACATTTATGGAAAATAACTCTTTCAGAAATTTGCTTCTTCATTTTCTGAGCTCCAATCACAGATACATATAGGCCTAAGTGAATATAATTTTGTGCTAAAGCAAGAATTTAAGGGCGATCCATAATAAAAAAAATGAATAGCATTAATTTGAGGAAAAATAAAAAAAAAAAATGTTAAAAAAATAAGAAAGATATACAGAAAAACAGTAGATATACGGATTCGAACCGACAACCTCCAGCATATGAGTCCGAGAACTTACCCATCAAACTGTATCTGACAACTGAAATAGGATGGTTGCATTTCTAATATTTAAGGTAACAGCGGAAATCCAATGAAAACAATCCCAAATATCTCGAACAAGGGGGGAGCTGGCCCCTGAAAATACCCTATTCCTACGGTGTTTGGGCCTCTGAACACGATGGTGATGTCCGTTTGTCGATCCGACCTCCGTTCTAGAGTTTTTAGGGGGAGACAGACACGGAGGGACGGACAGGACAAACGCAATAGCTACCGATTTTGGTCGCTATTACAATAGCTCCCAAATGGGTCGTTAAAAATTCAAGACAATTCTGTATTTTTTATTTATTTATTTATTTATTTATTTATTTATTTATTTATTTATTTATTTTTGAGAAAGCATCTTTCACAGAATAATGGACTCAGATGTAGATTAACGTATAACATTAATGTATAAAACAAATTAGATTGAATAAATCTAATAAAATTGAAATTGAAAAAGACCCTATAGATACCTGCCAATTTTAATAACAAAATGGCGGCATTCAGTTTAGCAAACATTACAATAGAAAACTTTCAACAAGTTTTTTAACTCAGAGTGAAATTATCTTTACTACAGCTATATTTGCTGTAACTATATTTTAGTTATTTTCAATCTTTGCTTGTCTTACAATTGATAAATAAAATAGCGAATAAATAAATAAAAACACCATATTTAAGTTCGTGAAAGCACTTAACGTATGGATTTTCACTAAACTTGCGGAGAATAACAGACATAAAAGATCTCGACAATTAATGAAAGACTCGAGGTTATAAGGGCGTCCGCTGAAATAAATAAATAAATAAATAAATCTGATAAGAATGAAAACGATGAATCACGAATACGAATTTTATCCAACATAAATGAAAACAGGCTTATCTGCCAGCATCTTTAATACGGCCAAAAAGCTAAGAATTTCAGTATTTTTCTTACAGCGCTAGTGATTTGGAGGGAAAAAATCACTCCTTAAGTGTCCTGCCGTAACGAGAATAAACATTAAGGGGAAAGAATATCCTGAATGCTTCCCACAGGACTAACATAAGATACAAGAAAAAAAGGTACTAAAAAAATGAAATGGGGGCAGGGGGGGGGGGGGGTTGTTGTTTCTATTTGCTTTTGATTCTTTCTTTAAGTTAGAGGTTCCTAAATATGGAGGAAGTTTCCTAAACATTAGAAAGATGCTAAATGTTAAATTTTCACATCAAAAGTTTATTTTTTACTAAAATGTATTTGCTTGTTACCAGAATTACCAAGATTTTACGTGCATTGTTCATTATTAATCACACAAACGAAACCAGCTGAATAAATTGGTTTTAATTATTAATTGGAATAATAATTGGTTTTTTAATTAAAAAATACTACAACACGACTATAGTTTCTGACACGTGAGGGAGTGTCTATTATCAAGTGCCTATGTATTTGCTTGTTCATAGCCCATTTATCTTTGGAACTGGTTTTAGTTATTTTTATCCGCATATAAGAAATATAATTTACAATAAAAGTTTATAATCAAAAATTAGAAAAATAAAGCCTTCATATTTCAAAAGTAATAATAATAATAGTAACAATCTATGTCGGATAACTTCAGTTAATACAGAAGTTATAATGAATCAAGATACTCTGCTAAATCATCATATCAGATTACAATTTCTCAATTTCGAATTGACATTATGTCCAATTAAAAAATCCAATCATATTTTAATTTGGTGGATTTCACCTGGGCTTTGATTTCCTGATCTAGGATCAACAGTTGCAACTATATTCTAAAACGGAAGTGGAATAACTGGAGACAGACGCTCCTGCGATTACCAGCTGAACGGAACCAAATGGAGATCGGAAGGTCTAACCATTTAACTCGGGAAAGGAATGCAGAACCCACTTCACTTAGTTCGGTAGACGCTAGCGCCATATCTATTTCGAAAAAAAAATGAACTTGAAAATTGGAATATATGTAAAAACACACGCCATGTCATCAAACATTTGAATGACTTCTAAAACATTTCAAAAGTTCATAAACAGAATCAAAATATTTCGTATTTTTTCTTCCTTTTTTTCTTTCTGTTATTTCAAATGTAAAAGAAAACACTAGAGATCGAAGTGGCGGAAGTAAGCACAGATGAACGGACAAGACGATGTAATCAGTTCTCATTCACGCACATTGCAAAATCATCCTTTACTTATATATTTCACTTAAACTGAAATAAAACATTATATTTTTTTTATGAAGTGAACAATTATTTCAAATAAAACAACTAAAATATCGGCTAAGGTGTGAATAAAAACAAAACCGGCTTTCGCTTATTCGTGCTTTGTTTGTTGGTTATAATTTCTCGGTCTGTTACTGTTAGATGGAGCGACGCCAACGATCGCTTTGCCGCCCACACAGTGCTGACACCTGGTGGCAGGTCGCGCAGGCCATTCCATTGATTTGGCGCTCCTCCCTCCGTCAAATCTTTTCAAATGCGAAACAAGGTGTTAAAACCTAACGGGCGAGATTACTTCACGTGAATCACGAGACTGCGAAAGCAAAAGGAGTCGCTTTGAAAAATTAAAACGCTAGACTCACAGCTATAAAGTGGTTTATTGTCAGAGTTTTACTATCTGTAATTATAAGGAGAAATGTACCGTATAACCGTAATTTGGTAAGTTTTAGTAAATCATAAAATTTTACAATGGCTGTAAAATGTGACAGCTAATGAAGGGGGACTCTGACCAAGACTGGTGCTGTAAAGGCTTTTAAAAAAAATGAGAGGCCACAGTGAGAACACTATGCTAAATGCACGAAACAATTACTACTCAAACGCATTGCTATATAATGAACTAACAGTAGCACCATTCCCAAGTTACCTAATGGCTCCAGAACAAAACTGTTGTACTATGCTGTAATAAATAATTCTACAACATATATTACTTCTATCTTTTTTTTTTTCGCTGTATATTACAATTTATAAATAAAGACTTATCACAGAAGCTTTGATAATTATTAACAGTATTATAATTATTAACACACAGAAATAATAATAGCAAGATATACAAAATTAATCCGAGAGACTGAATTGTAAACAAATATCTAATGATTTAATATTAAAAGAATCACATTTAATAATAATAATAATTGGCATTGCAGTGCCTATCATCCAAAACATGCAGAAAACTCACGCAGACAATATCAGTGCGCACCGACCTAGCACAGAAGCTACAGAAGAAGTGGAGGTAGGATCGAGTACGTGTTGTGCCCATCGTCCTGTCCGCCACTGGTCTGCTGCCTCTCACATTGCACCACAGCCTAAGCACACTAGGACTTCATAAAAACACTTATGCACAACCCCAGGAGGCTGTGATAAACAACACGCATAGTTAGGAAATTTATTGACACAACCACACATCCCTAACCGTTCTTGCAGACTTCTTTACACTTGGCAACATATGCTTTGATTCTTGACCCGCTATGTTGTCTTTGCTGGGGAAACCCAAGTTTGAAACTTCTACATAATAATAATAATAATAATAATAATAATAATAATAGGTAAATAAAATGTATAAGCAGAAAAAAGCGACATATTTGAAATTACACCAAATTTACTATACCGATTCACTATATCTATATATTAGCAAGGACGAATCCAGGATTTTTCAAAGGGGGGGGGCTAACTTTTCTAAAGTGGGGGGCTAACTTTTTCTGAAGGGCTGACTATACCTGTGTGTCTGAAACTCACGCTAGTAGCCAGCTTTTTATAAGCAATTGAAATCGTCATTATGGCAATATTAATGTCTATCAGACAGCAGCCTTTGAATACCACATTTTATCCAGTCTATATTCACAGCTAAAGGGAGGGGCTAGAGCCCCCACTAAACCCCCCCCCCCGGATCCGCCTATGTATATTAGCTATATATTTAAATCATGTGTAGAATTTCACAATCGACATTAAAACATTAAAGCCTCAAAAGTGAAGGATTAAGAGGATCCTGTGATCACCCAGATAATGAAAAAAAAAATGGAGGTCTTGTCACAATTAAGTACTTAATACCTGTTTTTGAAAGCTTCGAAAAACGAAGTAGATATAACTTCTAATATATCTCTCCATATTCACTTTTCTAAAAGTTAAAATATATTTGTATAATTTCAATAAAACCATTTTGAATAATTTAGTGTAAACTGGAAAAAGTATGTATTTTTAATGCCAGAGTTTCGTAAATTTCATTGTGTAGTTTTCGTATATTTCGTATAGGATTTATATTTAACTCGCTTTTTTTTTAATGTATTCTCTTAATTTTTTAAATTCAAAAAAGACAGAATCTATTTACTTAATAATGTACAAGAACTAAAAAAGATAAAAATAGGTAAATTTTATTTATGTTCTTTTTTTTTTTTCATCCAGTCTCATTTTAATCTGGTATTTTGATTGACCCGTCTTTTATCAATTGTTTCTGAGATGGTGTTTCTTCTATGGGTCTGAGATGGTCGCCTATTACTCGAGGTGAGACACGGACCGTTCTCTACGACTGATCAATGAGAAACACACTCGTAAAATATTTAGTTGTTATTGCGACTGCTTGTACTTATGCTCCTTCACTAATTACTGGCAACACCTGTATTTGGTCAGTAACCGACACTGTATGCTGTTTATAACACCTGCCTTCAAGTGCACAGACGCCCATCACAAGCTAAAAAGCAACATTCAAACAGCAGAGGTAATTGTCTTATGACCAAAAACCAATTCTCGGGTCAAGGGTGACGTAGGACTGAAGGAAGCAAAAAACGAGATAAATTAATTTGCAAATTCGAATTATCATCTCAATGTATTTAGGCTACTTATTTTGCAACTATCACCTTTTCAGTAAGTTTTTAATAACTTTTTATTAAAGTCTAATTTAATTATTTATTTTTAAAAAAAAAAAAAACAATCAAAAATACTAGTTAATTTACTGATACTAAAATGTTCTAACAACTGCACTGGGATTTTCTTAAGCAAATTCCGTTTCCATGGTTATTTCTTCTTAGGCAATTTATGTGAATTTAATAGCAAATAACCATTATATCAAACTCGCAAAAAAAAAAAAAAAAAAAAATATTTCCTAAATAAATATTTTTCTTTTAACTCATTTTTAATGGTTTAAAAGATTATTTTCTTTTTAATAAATAAAACTGCTTACAGCGGAAATTAAGCTTTTAAATTACTTGAAAAGGGAGAGAGTAAAAAAAAAAAAAGATGATTCAAGTAGAAAAACATTAAAAAAAATGAAAAAAAAAGTGAAAAAAAGTTATCGTTCCAAAAGATGTAAACACATGTTGAGAGGTAGTGTTGCTATCAAGTTTGCCGATCCTAACGACATCGGAGCTTTGGGGGCTGCATAAATCAATGGATCATTAATGGCGGCCTCTTGACGGAACAGTGCTCGTGCCCTTACACGTAGCAGGAGAGATCCTATCACGCGGAGGTGCTTCACATTGACGGTCTCAACACGCAAACTGACTGTGGCCCAGGGCAGGACGACCAATATTCTGGGTCACTGACAATCAAGACGCCATTTTGAGGCAAGACATTAAAAGAATAAACATCTAAGAATTATTAAAAGAAAACAATTCAAAAATATTTAAAATAATTGTGAAAAAAAAATGCAAATATCTATTTATTTTTTAAAATTATTATTTTCTTATAACATTTAAATAATTCCTCATGTAGATTATCGTGATTAACATTAAAAGATTATTGAAATCTTAATATCTAAGTTTTATTTATATTAAAGTTTACAAATTCAAAGGTTTGATATTAGATACGTACATTTTCTTATTTAGAATTACACTGATAATGTTAACTGGGCTTAACTTTAATAAACTATTATTTCTAGTAAATTTCATGATTTTAATTCCTCTTAACATATAAATTTGACCCTTATTTTTTTTTAAGATAATAAATTATTTAAGATTATAAATTTATTTTTTATTAAAATTATTGTTAAAAGTAAACATAATGCGCGAATGAGGTCTATATTTCTTTCTTTTCTTTCTTTTTTTTTTGATGGTTATCTTTTGCAAAAATATCTGTGGACCCTATCGGAGACTAAGCATAGATCATTTTACAACTGAATATATTTTGTTAGAGGATTTTTAATATGACGTTAATCAAGAGGAGTAAATATTATAGTGTTGATATTCAAAAACTGGTGAAATATTCATATTTTAGTAGTACTTCTGAGTTAAGATATCAGCATTTTTAGCAAAACCTTAATTTCGTTTTATTCTCTTAAAATAAAAAATAAATTAATAATAATAACAGTAAATTAGATGTAGTAAACTTTTTGATAACAACAAAATAAATAAAGTTTATACGAGGATCTAAAAAGCTAATAAATTTATTACAGATATTTATTACAGCAATTATAAAGTAATAACAGTAAAATCATTACATTCAGATTTTAATAATTTTTAATAGTTAAACTCGGTAGGCTTTTACATTATAAAAATCTATTTATTGTTATCTTTTTGATAAGAAAAACTAAAGTTAATGTATAATAGATAAAGAAATAAAATTTAAAATATATTAAAGCACTCAAAATATCAATTTAAAAAACGAAAATGCTTTTTGAATTGATATTTTAAATGCTATAAATTATTTTATTATAATTAGTTAATAATTAATGATTTCTATATAGGTTAAACGGGGCTTGAGAATCAATTCGGATACAAAATGGCGTCCCATCCAGCGCGTTTTTATGAACTGTCACATCACGGCCAGTGCGTTCCTTAGCGGGCCGTGTGTTGCCTGTCTGTAAGCCATGGCAGTGGGCCGTCCATGATGCCGACTCCTGGCTTTAATTATTTCAACATCACCATAACTTTGGGAGTGCGCCAGCCCCGAGCGGGCATATTTGCGTTGGGTGATTACTACGCGGGCGGGTTTTCATTAGCCTCTCGTGGAATGGTGGCTGTATTTCACCTTGAGAAAAAGAAGAATGCCCGCCACCAATCGTCCATGTCAGAAACAAATGGTGACCGACCAATGCAAAGCGATCTCTGTAAATGCACTCGACGCAGGAAGCAAGGGCTATCGGACGCCGAGTGATGAGGCGGCTTTTTTTTTTTTCCTTCGTCAACTCAAGAAGTATCTGTATCTTTCAAAGGAAGACGAAATACCAGGATGCCGGATCTGGGCTGTTTATGGATTACCTATGCAATACTTTACCAACCTCTTTTCTACACAATAAATAGCTCTGGTGAATTATTACCATCCAATAATTCACTAAGACAATCTAGTTTTTTAAATAAGTGAAATGAATATAAATTAAAAAAAAATACACAATGAATGAGAATTTAAAGTTTGCTTTCAATAGAAATTTTAATGTTTTAATTAAGCTGTATTAAATATATATATATATATATATATATATATTTCAAAAAGTGATTTTTTTTTTTTTTGTTAAAGCGTAATGAAACAAAATTAAAAATAGCAAAAATTTATTTTAATCTTCATTATTTTAAAATTCATCAAAATATATTAGAATAATTAACGTTTCGGCAATGACAACCTTTCATCTTATTTTTTATGAGAATATAATTCGGTTTTGAGAAATTAATACTTGAAAATAAATAGATTTATAAAAAATAATAATCAGCCTAAATTAAATTCATAAAACCTAAATTAAGTATAAAAAAAATACATTTAACATTAATAAAAAAAATTAAATCACGATATTCCTTTGAAAAAACAACAGTATTTCAGAATCACTAAAACATCAATTTTTTGAATCTGCACAGTTGATTAATTTCTAACAGTGTTGATGTTTATCAATTATTAAACTATTAATATTTTATTAACCACAAATTGGAAATACAGAAAGACTTATTAAATGTGAATACATTTATTGTTATATAAATATATTATTAAGAAAATACATACTGATATATACTTAATTTACTTAATTCGAAATTGATGATTTATTAAGTTGGTAATTAAAAAATTTAAATTATCGTTTCCAGAAACCAAGTGCATTGTTCATTTCTGTAAGGAAAATTTATCGAAATTACTTCCTACTTTTTGTTATGTTTTATTGTTCTTAGTTGTTTTTGTAATATACCTATCTCATTAATAATTCGAAGGACAACAAGTTCCGTGAACATCAATGCCTTTACCGCCTATATAATAATGAAAGGGAAAGAAAAAAAAAAAGGGGGATCGTGGTTCCGTCATGGATTGCCATCTGGCGTCGAAACCTAGAACTTCAAACTTGCAGATGGAGGAAAAAAATTGAAATCCGAATTCTCAATAAAATAAAGGCCATGTAATAAAAGGATCAAAAGGCGACATTAAATTTCGAAAATAATTTTAACGGATTTGTAGTACGACTTTTTTTATTTATTTTAAAAAATTAAGCAAAATTAAGTACATAATATTAATTTATTGATTATTAAAAACAAAAACAAAAACACTTTAAATTGATAACTGTAAATCTACAAGACTTTATTTTAATTTCAACTGTCCCTACTTTAAATATATATATAATAAAAAGATAAACACATTTCAGTTACTTTTTATTTTAGTTATTTTTTATTTGTGTTTGAGTTTTGTTTAATATTAATTTGATGCTTGAAATTTGTTGTACTGAAAAAAAATCCGGTGTTGCATCTGTAGGAACAATATCTTTATTCTGAGGTTTAAGCTTGGTATAGTTTAAGCTTGTATAGGCCAGTGGTGCCCAACCTTATGTAATCTGGGGGCCAAAATTGACTTTGCTGTGAATCTCGCGGGCCACAACCAAAAAAAAAAAAAGGAATCTCCAGGTTCTTCGACCAAGAAAAAATTGTTCAACAACCAAAAAAAAAAAAAAACCGAATAAAACAGCGGGCCACATGTAACACCTTCGCGGGCCGTAGGTTGGGCACCACTGGTATAGGCCATTACAGACCATATTGGTTAACAATGATGTGGATGCAGTATTGCGTTATTTTACGTTCTCTCATGTTTCTTTCTTTTTTTTTAACTTTTTATAAAAGAAAGATAAAAATTAACTAAAAGATAATGAATTTAATTATATCGTTGCTGATTACATAAAATGTAAAACACACTTTAAATTTAACCTATGTCATCATAATCTGGAGTCGAAACTCTTCGCTATCAAATTTGGACATTAAAAAAAGTAAATTGAGAGAATTCTAAAAACACTTCAATTTCCTTTATGTTTTAGACTGTCACAAGGAAGTCTTTTCTCTGATATTCAGCTCCAAAAGAAGACAGCAATTTCAATAAAAAGAAAAGTTTCTTTACAAAGCAATTGTTATAAGAAATTACAGATTCCTAACACATTTATTTTATTTTATTTTATTACAAATTAATTTGATCCAAAAATGGTGACTGTAATTTATGTATTTAACTTCTGAAAAGACTGTTATCCGTCCAGATAATCACGATAACCCCTCAAAATTATTATAAGTAAATAAAAAATAGCCAATCGAGGGGTTAAGATTTCCCATATTTATAAAAAAAAACATGAAAAATTGTTGTTAGTCGAAATCAGCTGAAGAAAAATAGAATATCCACAACCCAAACTGTACACAGGAAATTTGGTGTTCATCTCTAATATATTTATTTATTTATTTACTGATTTTCCAGACTTTTTTTCATTAATAAGAAAAGAGAGAAGAAATTTTCAAATATTGCTCCTACGCTGCTATAAGTTAGACTTCAACACCCAAATTAAATTTCTTTCAAGGGCAGCAAGATAATTTAAATAAAAAATAAAAAAATCAATACTACTTAATACACGAAGCCAATACAACTATTGTATATACAGTGTGTAAACAAAAAACAATAATATTTTCGTTTTAAAAGAATAAAATATATATATATTTATGTATCCACGTGTTTGGCATCTCTAGGTACCCGCCTCATTGACCAGATCATTCGCGAATATTCGAGTTCTTCGTGACAAGCATTAGGATCGAAGTTAGTAATTACGGAAAACGCATCAAAACAGGCCGGTTGGCCTTGAACCAAGCAAAATCTGCAAACAATGAAATCTTTTATTTTTCGTCAAATGTGTAATTACAGCTGTGGCTGGATTAGATCGCTATTCATGCAAATTGCCGGGTGTTGTATAACGTTATTATTAAAAGAGGAATAATAATATACAAAATGTATATTAAAAAAAAATAATAAAGGACAAGAAAAATGCCCGAATCAGTCTAAGACCCTACAAGACAAAAAAACAAAGACTTATAATTTTTGCGCCAAAATGTCGAACAATATTTATTTTCTCTAAGATATCTTCAAAATCTTTTAGGATGTAATTCAATCCTATCGTGAATTTTCTATGGAGTTTGCAAATGAGAATACGCTACAAGGGTATGAAATAATTGTGTAAATATTACAACCCTTTAGCTGATACGTATTTTATTTTAATTTGTTGTCGGTCTTCTGATGTTTGATAGTTATTATCAGACTAATTATAAGTCAGGTATTATTTTATTGTAGTCATATCCGGAAAAATGGAATAAGTTCAAATATGCGTTATTTAATGATAATTAGTTTAAGACAAAAAAACATTATACAACACGTCGCGAACTTTGTGAAACAGAGCCCAGAAATATAGATGCGAAATGAACCGGGTACACAAATCAAATATGAAATCAAATGAAATTCTTTTTTATTATTATTATAACATTAAACACCAGGGGGAATTGTTCGTTTGTTTGGTTTTTTTTTTCTTTCTTTAACATGCAACATTAAATTTTATTTGTAACTGTTCAATTTATTGTATCTTACTATAAATATTTCTTTTTCTTCATTATTAATTTCAGTATTTTCTACTAATTTATAATCTTCACCAACACTCATTCTAACTTTACCATTTTGCATTAAATAATTACAGAAATCTGAAAATAATTCGCAAAGAGAGAAATTTACATTCCATAGTCTATTTATTCAAGGAAGTTTTAGACTCATTTCAATTCACTTTAACTGTGAATATGCATTAATTGTCGCTACGCGGATGTGTCATTTCCAAATAAAATTTTGAATCCAACAATGAATCTTCTTGAAATTGATCATAAACATTTATGAAAATTGACGGTCTTCAAAATTCGAAAATTTTGAAAACATCGTAAAGATTCTTCTAGAGAAATTTAAGCTTGAAGGTGAAAAAATTATCCTAAGACAAAAAGTTAACAAAACTGATGGGAGGCGTAAAGGTAGTTCAGGAATTCTGACACTTTTTAATCCACATTACAAACTCACTTAATTAAATTTAAATGGATTTTGACCATTTCACGTAAGAATCTGCGAATTTTTCATCACTTTTCCACAAATGTAATTTAAAAGTAAAATATTTGTATTCGGAAAATATGATAACATACAAACAAAAGTCCTTTCATGAACTTGATATGAGGAACCCCCCCCCCATACTTTATTACCCAAGTAATAATAATAATAAAAAAATATTTAAAAAATCACGTGGGAGGGGGAGTACTCTGTCAAATAAAACTGAATACGTAAAACTTTAAAAATCGGCACTTGGTTAGGCGGGAAAGGAAACCTAGTTATAGACGGTGTGTAATACGATAATGGTGATTCTGAAAATAATGGTGACGACGATATAAAAATCCAATTTGCTTCTTTAAAATTCTCAAGCGTTTTTAGAGGCTTCAAATTGCAAAACGCGTTTCTGTACGTTACTGCCATCTGCAGGAGGTTTGGAGAAACAGAGTAATGAAATACATTCAATATCGGCTAATTTGTTGTTTAAGACTATCAGATTTTAATATCACACAAAAAGTATTATTGTTTTAATATCAATAATAGTTATAATAATGTTTTGCATTATAAATTTAATTAAGTGTTATTATGTGGGAACTTGTTTCTTAACCACAGGTGGAAGAATTAAATTTTTTTTTCCAATCATTCTAATTATTTAAAAAAGTTGTAAAATATTTTTAAGTACACAACTCGTTTATCCGGCCCTCGTTGATCCGGATCTCCGGATAAAACGGATCAGATTTGTAGATATTTTTTTTTTTATTTAATGTTCACATAAGATAATAATTTTAACTATGATAACAAGAACATAACTATAAGTACGCCAAACATTCGCTTTTTATTTTGATTAATTCCTACATAGGTTGTACAATAAAATTATGGTAATAAAATGCTTTTTGTCGAGTTTAAGAAAGCTTTACTAGAGTGTCAGAGGGCGTTGAAGCTACAAAACATAGTTTTTTATCGTAATAAACGGTAAGTCTGTTTATTTAAGGATTTGGTTTGCTTATTACCCATATTACCCGGATTGTTCGGATTTTCGATTTTCCGGATTGCCTTTGGTCCCAGTTAGTCCGGATAAACGAGTTGTAGTGTATATACATTAATTATGCACTAACTTCTTCAGAAAAATTTGCTTTATAAATTAATGTAAATAACTCATAATGTACATTATAAAAAAACCTAACAGACAATAATACAATAATTTATACATGTTACAATATACAGTAAATACAAAGAAATAGCTGTATTCAGTTGTAACTATATTGAGATGAGAAAAAAAAAACCAACCAATTTTAAATGACAGAAATGCATACGAAATGGGATAGCTAATCCACAAGGTTTTCCAGATAATCACCTTTTTATAAAAACGTTATTATTCGTATTAAGCTAATTCCATTCTTTTTCTGTATTCTGACTACTAAAGGAATGTCTAAAGGAAATCAACCTTACATGATATCAAAAGAACAAATCGCTTTTGAGTTCAACTGTCATGGAATTACACCAAGTGGGTCCAGTGACTCAAGTAGAACCTACTGGAATAAAGAAACTCGTGTGTAGCTGGTTCAGGACTTTTCCCTTATTAATTCTCCTTTAAGAGGAATTAAAGTCTGGCGGTTAGGGATTAAATACGCCTTTTCTGAGATTCATTTATTCAAACATAAAATAAAAATTTTAAAACTGACTGTATTAATTACTGAATTCAATCATGATAAGTATTAGTGACTGAAAATGTCTGAACTGTATTTATAAAAAGCTCATGGTAAATTGGGGATACTCTGGATTATAATTTACACAATATACTTTCTAAACTAAGTTATAATTTAGAAAAAAAATCGCTTATATATAGTTCTAATCCCGCCAACTTTTAGAGGTACCGCCTGCAAGCCCATGTGGCACTGTCCGGGAAGGTAAAGTTCCCGGCATTCCATGACGCCAGCCCGGGAAAGAAGTCATGTCCCCATTTTACAGAGGGCTGAGTGAGCCCTAGGACCCAACTGGAGAAGTAACATCTAGAGAAAAATCTCCGATCCCCGTCGGAACTGAACCCGGCTCCTGCAGCCCGAAGTCCAGTGGTTTACCACTGGGTCACTAGGTCCACTTTCTGATCCCTCCAGTAACTATTAAAAATAGATCGTTACCTAGTTCTTTTGTATTTAAAAACATTCCCAAGTTGATCCCGAGAGGAGAAATTTGGATGAAGGTGACAAAATTCATAGAAAAGTTATAATTCTCGTCCACTATTGTAAATATCGAGACAATCGAGGAATGTCTCAATTTGAATTCTGCGTGTCTCAGGCTACTCTTCACATCACTGAAGAGTAGCAGATCGATGAAAATTTCGCAGAAAACAAGGAAGTTTATTCTCACATTCCCGCCCGGCAACAAATAATTTTGAATGTATAGGAGGGGGGAGGGAATCATAAAAATTATCTATCCAAGTAAACGGCTCACACCATTCAACCAAACAAAAATTACTACTACTGTCATGCTTTTTTTTCCCCGTTTTCTTTCATTCCTTCTTTATTATTTTTTTTTCTTTTAGAGTTTGCGCAATAAAGGAATTCCATTCCCCCCCACCCTCACCTCCACTCTTTAAGGCACCCCTCCACCATTCTTCGTCAATGATTTGTCACAGTTGTCACTCTTTCCAGTCATCGTCGTTATACTCATCATCGATCTACTAACTATAATTCCAACTATATCATTGCAGCCAAGCCTCGATTTCATACACCAGTTCTATGAGTACAACTGTACGCTTGGTCTAACTTTTCAAAGTGCCTTAATTTACATCGGGGAATAAAAAAAAAATTAGAATAAAAAATTTTAAATTTGATTGCTATTTTTACTAGTCTATAATTAGTACACCTAAAACGCTATGTACCTTAGGTTTTGGTACCTTATTGACTTAGAACCTATCGGATTAATAAGAGCGCGAGGAGCTAAGAATTAAAATCCAATAATGCCTGTTTTTCAAAATGAACAGCAATACGCTTGGCACAAATGAAATGCAAGTGATAATACAATGATATTGAATATTTCTCCTCGATGGTTCTAGTTCAAATTCTGTCTTTTAAGTGAAAGATTCTATCTTTAGAGAAAAGAATTCTATCTTTTTTGTTTTTGTTAGTGCTAAATCCATCAATATATTAGTAGCTTCTTAAAGTGTTGTTACTGCGATCAATGAATTCTAAAGATGAAAGTGAGAACCACCCAAATAGTGTCATTTTCGGTAACTGTAGGATTTTTTTTTTTTGGTGGGGGTTCAATAAGTGACCTTAAAAAAAAATGGTCTACCCTTAAATTTCGAAACATCAGTGACCTTCACTCCTTCCGATTACGTACGCCCACGCCTTATCCGTACAGCACCCGAAAGTTGGCTCCCTAACTATGTCTTAATGGTATCAGGTAGAACGCTAATAAAACATTTGATTATTTCATTAGTAAAATAAACCTTGAAATTCAGTGGGGAGGCTGTTTTTTTTTTTTAATTCTTTTCCTGCACTGATCAATTCGAATTAAGAAAACCCGATTTGATTTTTTTTCCGTCTTTTTCTTTATCCTTTTCATCAGGAGCTGTGCCATCGACAGCTTGCCGCCCCACTTGATGAGGTCCATAAACAAAGTAGTTCGATATTCAATTAAAGGTCCGCCTAAAAAAAGGTTTGTCTTTGCCAACGCAAGAACGAAATCTCTCCTTTTTTTTTCTTCTTTCTTTCTTTCGTTCTTTTTTATCCCCCTTTTTTTTTTCTTCACCGATGCAGGAGGCTTGGTGGTGGTGATGGATGTATGGCTAAATTTAATTAAATAAAGATCTTAATCCCGGCTCGGCTAATCGGCCCGTGGGATCACCAGAGCAGAAGTAAGACGCGACATACAATCCTCCCTCGTCGCTAAACTTTTATCTGCAACGGGGGGATGGATAGGATGACAGGCGGACGCCGAAGACGACGCTGGCGTGACAAACTCGCCGATCCCCACCTCGCGGCCACTGGCACCCAGGTCCGGTTTGAAGGTCGGCACAAAGACTGCGTACAGGCCTCTGACGCATCCACGATAAATCACTAAATACAAGTGTTCGACAACAGAGGGCGTGGCGATCGAATCCTCTCTATAGATAACCTGTTTTATATGTAACGATTATACAATCGGATAAGGAATAAAACGTACGTCAGAAAAAAAAAAATAATATTCATCTACCTTTGTTGAGAGCTGTAGGGCAATTGTAACTGAGAATCTCAATAATCGTACCTGTATCGTCAATGTTTAGCCTACAATTCCTAGGAAAACCAGGCATATCAAATAAATCAGTCTGTGTGTGTGTCCTCTAATAACTTTCGAACCATGATCCATCTTCTTGAAACTTGGTTTACCCATTTCACAGACTATCTGATATGTTTAAAGTTTATTCCACGCAGAAATTGAAGTTTTTTTTTATAAATTGCGACTACATTTTTTGAGACATCTCACAGAAAGTTATTGTTTAATGTTTTAGTAGAAAAATCTGCTACAGTAGTTAAAATAATATTATTTATTTAAAATGATAACCAAGGAAGGCACAAGGGAAAGTAAAAAGATTTCGCACCCCGAGCTATCACCGACGAGCGACTGGGACGGCCGTTTCGGACCCATCAGCCAGCCAAACTCCACCGATGACAGATTCAGGTCTCGCCTCCAAAAGCGGGACCCCTCCAAAAGAAAACCCTACCAAAAATTCCCTTGTGCCTTCCTTAGTTATCATTTGTTGAATTATTAGGCACATGACATTCCTTAATATTAAATTAATTAATAATCATTAGAATGGTATTAGGGATAGTCGAACGATTAACTGGTTCTAATCCCTTAGTCCTTCCCTTGCTCTTTGTTTAATAAAAGATCATCAAGTACTTTGTTTTTATTAAATTGCGCTTATTCTTAGTCGTCCAATCAGCAAGAAAGTTCTCGAAAATGCAAGAGGTAAAAATAAAAAAAAATTATTTTGGAGGATTCTTCACCTCACTTGTAATAGAACTGATAAAAAAATATAATTTCTCGATCATTTTCTATCAGTATTATTTTTGGTTGTTATCTATCATTCAGGAAGGTGTTATCAAGAAGTTTTTGTTAAGCTATTACGGTAAATTCGAAATAAAAGTAGGTCCTAATTGGGATAGGCCCAAGCTGCAGAGGAGGAGGAACCACCAATTTCCGAGGAACAAATATTAATTTTACCAATAAAACAGCAATTATGAAAGATGTGATGTTCCAGCTAAGTGTTTAGAATAAAATTTTTCTGCATTAATTTTATTCTATAATAGTAAATTTCTGCCCAAGCAAAGTTCAATTCATCAATGGGTTTTTGTTACAGATATTGTTTGTTTTGCCAAAATGGGACATTGAGGCCGGCCCGACTCTTGTCCGTCTTTCAGGGGATAGCCATTCGATAAAAATCTCAACCCTCTTCGGGGATCGAATCTTCAAACCATACAACGATTCCTACATCGTTTCAGGTACCTGACCCATTTCTGACAATCATGTATTTTTATTTTACAATTTCACACAAATCAGAAATTATTTATGTATTTAATTATTCATTTATTTGTTTCTAAACCAATTGAATGTGGACAATTTCGATTCTTAAGCTTTAGCAAAAAAACAATACGTTCTTTAACAAAATGTATTATTAATTAGAAACTTATTTCTGAAAAAAATTGATAAATAATAACTGGGTTGTCACAGAAGAAGTAAACGTAAACCTATCAATGATGGTCCAGATTCTAGGATCGAACACCTGGCGGTTATTTGCTGAACTAAGGCAAGAAGCCAGAAAAGCATTTGAGAATCAATGAAGGAGAGGCCAACAAAATACCATGATGAGGCAAGTTAAATAACATCCAAAAAAAAATAACAGTAAAAAAAAAAAAAAATAGTTGATAAAATTTTAAAAAAAAATGTCTAAAGCTTATCCAAAGATGAATTATACTCTATTAAAAACGAATAAAGGATTAACGAGATAGCCAGAAAAAATATTACTGAATAGAAATTTTAAACAAAATCAATTTTTTAACTACAAATTACAGAATGTTCCCAAAACATTCAAAATACAAAATATACGGCAAGCTGGTTTGGATCTTATACTGCTATAATTCAATAACTAATTATACTAAAAAAAAAATGATATTTTAATATTAAACCTAGGGTAAGAATCTCTCTTAATACGCTCAGTAGGAATTGGGATTTTTTTTTTTGATTACATTAAAACTCGTTTATCGGAATCGAGTTTATCCGAAAATCTGATTTATCAGAAACGAGTTTTAGCTTATTACACAAAAACATTTTTTCGTCGTTCTAAGCAATATTTAATACCGTACACAAGCGATTCTGTAACTATATAATTAAGTAACTGAAATTCTATTAATAACATTACAGTGTATCAATATTGAAAAGGGTTCAGAAATTGTTAAATCAACAGGAACTACTGTATATCTACTGATACAAACAATACTGTAATTACGGTAATAGTTTTAGCACCCACTGCGTGTTTCCGAGTGAACTGCACTGGTTGCCGTGACTCTACTAATGGACAGTACATATTTAATACAGTGTATTCCGGATTATCCGAAATGGGCGCGGTCCCATCAAATTCGGATAAACGAGTTTTTTCAGTGTACCCAAGAAGTTTGGGTAATGGAATAAGGCAACGACCATTACACAGACATGCCTCAGAAGTTGGTTCGCCAACTACGCATTTTTTCCCCCAAATTCAGGATTCAATTTGCTATGTCTTCAGTACCAACCATCCATTTCTCAATTACACGGTTTCAGTTTTTTTTGCGTGTTGAAGTACAATTTTCTCAATTCAAACACAAATTAAAAGCTTCAGCAGAGTAACAATATATGGATTAGCAAAATTAAAGAGAAAAAAAATTAGCAATATTCAAAGCAACCAAGGAAGAAGCAGAACTTCCTTATCCTCAAGGAATAAAAGTGATTGATGGTAAGAAAAACTAAATGCAATAAACAAATTTGCTTTTCAGTAGTTCTTTGACTTCTGTGAGCGGAGAAACAAGTCTTCATTCAATTGGAAGATGGTGGTTTCTAACGAGCACAGCTTAAAGAAATTCAATGGGAATTACCTGATCAGAAAGCCATTACCCCGAGGAAATAAATGTAATTAACTTGTAAACTACTTCCTCTCCAACTAGTCTGCTTTGGTTACATCTGGTTTAGCAGAAGCGTAAACCTGAAGCAAGAAAAATAAAACAGTTCTCAGGCAATTCAGTGTTGATGTCAAAGTAATAAAGACATTTACAAAAAAAATAAACATCCTAAATCTGCTTAAAAAAAAGTTTGGAAGAATGTTATCGGGTATCTGGTAATACTTCTACATCGTGGGGCTGGAGGAGTCAGGTTCAATTCCCGGCGGAGATTCGGAGATCTCCTCCTCCAGCCAGGGCCCTAGGATGCACCCAGCCCTAGGACCGGATTTCTTTCCTAGGACTACAGGGTTTTATCAACTCGCACCCACGCAGCTCTTTAAATGATCCAATTTCAAACCGATGGTCGTTGGAGCCTATGTCTTCAATGCTCCAAAGGGGCCTACGTAACTTGTAAAAGGGAAATCGTTTTAACTTCTGTATTAGAGGTGACTTACTGCTAAGGGGTTTATCGGCGAAAAAGACCCTAAATTATTTTGCCAGAAAGAACCCTCCCTTAGGACCCTCTAAACCTTAAATCCGCTTCTACTTCATTATAAATATAATGAATTCTGATGAATTGATTATTTATATATATAGCCGGACAGTGATGTGAAATTTGGAAAATGCCAATGCAAAATTCAAATCACTGTTTCTATGGAGATACAGCCTAATTTATCTCCAAGTCATCAGCGGCATAAGCGGCAAAAGCAGTAATTAAAATTTAGAAAATTTAAAAAAACAAAAACGCAATAGCTAAAGACTTTACTCTTTTTTATCTTATAAAAAACAAAAGAAATAAAAAGTATATATATGTTTTTTTATATATATAATATATATACTGTATATATATGTGTGTGTGTGTAGTGACGTAATAGTAACGATGCATACGAGAATTAAGAATGCGACCAAAACATTTAGTTGCGAATAAAAAGAAAAAAAATGAAACAGTCGTCGAAAAAAATGAAAGTCGTTTGCCAAGTAAAATGAATATCAATCAGTTGTTGGATTTTCTCCTATTCAAAAAATTAGAAACATAAAATGAAAATATACCTATTACAAAAGTCATAATCTCGGGGCTTTTAGGAGTGACCTACATAAATCAAAATATAATCAACTTACGTATAATAACTGTGTAATATTAGTTTAACGCTATCTTCGGTTGTAGCTGACACAAAGTAAACTTTGTAATGTATCAGACTGGAAATTATAGTAATTTGCAATTAAAATAAGGATAAATTAATACTCAAGTCTAATTTAATTAAATATAAATATAATGTTTGCACAAATATTCGGGGAAAAAAAGCAAATTTTAAAATGATTAAAAAAATTGTCTTTAAAACCGAACGAGTTTCGGACTCTCCTACAGAGTCCTTTGTCAACGTCTGAAAGTAACAAGTGGATCACCAGTTTTAAACCAAATTGAACCAATCAGCATCGATCGATCAAGTTAAAAAAAGGAAATAGGGAGGCATCAAATAAGTCCATTCAAAAAAGGTATTAAACCACTGAAATGAGGACTCATCTGTTATCAATTTTTAATCATTTTGTGTGTTTTTAAGTGCTGTTTTCTTCTCATAAATACACAGCAGCTCGTATCCAAGATCTCGAAGATCGCGACATAACCGAACTTACATTACTTTGCGACGTCAAATGTCGTATATCGCACCCTACTATCGCCCACACGATTCCAAATCGATTTAAAATGGTCATTTCGCGATTACCTACATCATTCAGAGCTATGTGAGAGAATTTTATATTTATAAATACATAATTCATTACCTTTTCAACACTTTGATGGATTATAGTAGCCAAAATCGATTTGGCGCCGCCATGGCATCTTGTACAAACGAAGAGTCACGTGGATCGAAACTAGGTATTCATACGCCTACTAGATTACATGGGCCTCTTTACTGGTTGTCATTGACAGAAAAATAGATCTCGATATTCATTTGGTTAAACGAAAAAGTCCACGATTCTGATATTTTTTTAAAAATATATTGTATTTGACGCATTTTCGTGACAGTAGGGTGGGTATAGAGTCTCAATTACTGTAAATAATAAGGAAGCAAGCATATTAATTTACACCTTTGATTTGATTTTAAACGAAAAAACGGTAAATTTTGTAACTTTACAATTATACAGCTTTTCCAAAATAGAAGGGGTCCAAGACCAAATCGCGTTATATCCGGATCCGCGATATAAACAACCGCGTTATAACCGAGCTTCAGTGCAGGGCCGGCGTTAGAGGGTGGCGAATGGGGCGACCGCCCAAGGCCCCGCGCTTGGGGGGGGGGCTCCGCGCCTGGTTAGAAGAAAGAGGATAAAATAGGTTCGTCGCTTTTTTTTTTTGGTGTTATAGTAAGATTTCCGCTTTTTTTTTTTTTTTTTTTGGTTGTTAAAATAGGATTGGCTAGGCCCCGCAAAATTCATCTCGCCCTAGGCCCCGCACCCTCCTAGCGCCGGCTCTGTTCAGTGTATAATGTATTCATTTGAAAACTTAAACATCATATGATTAATATTAATTTCGTTCCGATAATAGGAAGGACCTCTTCTTCTGTGTTCAAAACACTTTCTCTTCGAATAGAAATAAATAACTTCAGAAATTACCTTGCTTCTTGTAGCATTTAGATAATATCTTTACTCTTTTGTTATTATTAATCTGCAACCACGGATAACTTTTATTGTCCATCGAGTATCAGGAATCCACTGTAATTTGGTTCTGGTTTTATCCATCCTAGACGCCTCTTTAATATAACTAACTTAATGTATTGCTTAATTTTATAAACATTTTTATTTTCCTTCTTTGTCCGTGATTTCTGGAATCCGCTTTCTTCCTTTAACAATCTCCTACCTACAGTTACTATTATTATTACTTCACTTACACATGCAGCGGTTGTTTAAACAGTAACTGTATGCAATTACTACACTGGTACTAGTTACTGAAATTACACAAATTATTGATGAATTGTTCATATTCAAATTTGTACAATAACTAAGCATTTTCAGATAAAAATTTTAAATGTCTTTAATTGATACAAATTAATACATTTCTGCCTAACTACTTGAGAGTATAATGATTGGGGCTTTTGCAAAGCCTCTTTAGAAAAAGAATTTGTAAATACCAAAACGTAGCCATAGGAAACTTTAACGTGTGTATCTCACAATATAAAACATAATTAGGCCATCACACATAAAATATAAAATAAGATATATTTACAAATGAAATACGAGCACTTTCGAAACGGCTAAGGTTTCTTTGACGAGCATGGTATTTACGGCCTGTTTCGATTAACATGCTGTAAAAAAATATCTTACTTGTTAAAGAAACATTGACCGTTTCGAAAGTGCTCGTATGTCATTTGTAAATGTACCATATTTTATATTTTGTGTGATGGCCTAATTATGTTTTATGTTTTATAAAACGTAACCATGTTTAGACAATCTACATGATTCCACATATCCGTACTTGTCGTCATAAAAATTATTAATTCACTGTTAAGTTAGAAGCAACAGGTAAAGTGTAATGATAATATAAGGCTAAAACTCTCGAGCAAAGGAAAAGGAAACAGATTATTTACCATATCCAAAACAAGATTATAAATAAAGCGTTTCACTATTTTTATTGATTTTCTTTTACTATGATGTGAAATCACAATAGTACTTTTGTTTATGAATCCAACATAAAAAGAATAAAAATACTTAATACATAGAAAATACAGTGTGATTCAGAAACTTCGTAACTTTAACACAGCATTCTGGAGGTCCTTACAAATAAGAAATTCAAAAATTAACATGTATAGAAATCGTAACATGAGTAGGAATTCAAAGAAAACAAATTTATACTAATAAAAATAGAATTAATAACCTTAATTTCAGAAATTAAGAAAATAGTTTGAAAATTTGAGAAAAAGCGGCATACACTTTTCTTTTTCTTCACATCGATTTGAGCCAACTAAGGACTACGGACAATAGCCCCGTATGGCGACCGTCACGGTGGAGCTAGGAAAGTTCGAGACGGAGGACGAGATTCACATCAAGTCCAGAATAACACTGAGATAGTAAGTCCCAGGTAGAAGCGGATGAAATACAGAAGAAGAAAGAAACAGCCATACCGATGCCGGGATTCGAACCCAGGTTCCGACACAATGGCCGCACGGCAAACCACCTTCTAAATCGCTCGGCCATGCAGGAACGGCCCATACACATTTACAAATACTTAACTATTTTTTAAATTATTTTTAATAATACAAGGTGTACATTTTTTTTTATTATATAAACTAAACTATGATGAGATGGTTGTCCAAATACGAGAGTATATCAGTAATACTTCTTCCAGAATATGAGAAGTATATATGATAAATAAAATTTATGTTCCTACTGCAGAAGATACAAATTTTTAATTTATTTTTTTTTCCTAATGTACGGTCAGCATTTAGTAACAACATAATACTTTTTAATACAGAAATTCCAATCATTAACCCCTCCCCTTGATCCCTGCAAATTGAAATGCTACCCTTATTTTTCAATCTTATTCGATGATATCTTACGAAAAGAAGTAGTACAGACTAAATTCTCTGTTTTTAATACTACAGTATCTCCTTGACCAAGATACAATTTAGTAAGGAAAGAAATAAAAGCAGAACATGAACGAACACAGGGGAAGTTTCTAGATACAAAGAATTGTGAGTTTTGTAAATTGTATTTGAAATATAATAAAACTTAAAAAAAAACAAGTTACGAATTCGTTTTGTGCTGAAGAACATTACATTAGAACTACATTTAATGGACCACTTGAGGTTTACGCCCCTACCGACGTCACGCATGACGTGTTAAGCATAAGCTGAGAGATCTTGTGGGATAAACAAACAGAAAGTACATAGGGCGAGTATATAACTTAGAGAGAATTACTAAAAAAAATCATCGATTTTTGATATTTCAAGACGGAATGCTTCAGTACTGTGCAGTTCCTTAATTGTAATAATTCTGTAAAAACGCTTGGAATATCCTTCTTTAATATAATATTTTCTCTATATCTACACGAGTTAAAACAAAGCACATGGCTTTGTTTATCCCACAAGCCAAGCAGTAGCCTGGTGGGATATTTTGTAACTTCGAAGCCCCGCCTATCCTCAAGTGGTCTATTTTTTGAGCCATACCTTGAACTATGACCAATGGTAATCTTGAGAGAACTAACAAACTGCTCAACGAAAAGACATAATAGGCCTATTTACGGTGTGGTGGCATTTTTTGGTATTAACAGACAGTGTAACACAGAGATCTTATCCTATTTTACTAAAAATCAGCTTTTTTTTTTTTTTAAGCGTAGGCTACTTTACTAGGAAATTGAGACTCACCAAAACATTCAGTGTGTTTACTTTTGAACCGTTCGGTGGATCTTCTTGTAATTTTACATGAATATTTAAGGCGTAGAGACTATCTAACTTCTGTACTTGAAAACTTTTTTAAATGGATCTTTTCGAGAAATTAGCATGAGAAGGCAACAAAAATTCTCATAGGAAATTGGGAATCGAAACAATGAGGTACGGATGTGTATAAAGGAGAGGGGAGGTGAGAACCAAAATCTCAAAATTTGTAAATTAGCCTTATTTTATTTTTTAATTTTTTTTGGGGGGGAGGGTCGACAGCAAGTTAAAGGAATCTTGGACCCCCACCCCGCAAATTTTTGAAAACGACTTTTTTTTTAATGATGTTGTTGATCAGTTCCCTAACTTGGCCCTCATCTTCCCCCGAAATAAATCCTGTATATGTCCCTGCAATGATTTCTAACAAAGAATAACAATCTGTTTATTTCTTAAGGGAGTCACGCGCACTTTGTAAAATCAATCGGGTGCCTCTTAAGCAAATAATGCGGATTTAATTATTTTTTTTCAGGGCAAAATTTACATTGTATACAGCAGATACCTTATCATAATTTATAAGTGCATGTAGAATTTTCGTTTATGACATTTTTACAATTAAAAAAAAAAAAAAATTACAAAGAAAAATAGTCAAGAAATTGTTATGAAATAAAATTTTAATAAAAATAAGCTTAACGTATTTAAGGAAGCTCTTGCTTTACAACAAATTCCCAGGAACTTTATTTATTGCAAGATTTGCAAGTATTCTAAAAATCATTATTTAAAATATATATGCATAAAAAAAAGAAGGAAAAAAAAACTTGTGTGACAACATGGAACATAGTTCGTGTCTTTAGATGTAGTGATAACACTAAAGGCTAACTCTGCAAATGAAATCAATGGCGCATGAAGCATCTGCTGTGACAGTTGTCTAACTAGAGAACGATATCGCCTGAGAAAATTATAGCTGTTGGAATTTTCACTCAAGATTATCGAAGAAATGTTTTAAAGCTAAGAAGAAGAAGAAGAAAAAAAAAGTCAGGCAAGTTCATTATCCCGTGTGAAAGAAAGACAAATAAACAAAAAAATTAAAGCATTTGGAAGGGGGTGGACGAAAGACGGAACTAGAATGAAAAAAAAATGAAGATCATTAAGTCTATAACGATGTAATAAGTTACTCTTATAAATTACTTAAGAAAAACATAAAAAAATAGGAGTAATAAAAAAAATGAGCGAAATGTATTTAAATTTTTACTGAAAATCAAATCAATAGAATAAGATTAGATATTGATGTTTGATTAATAAAAAAAAATAATGCTTTCAAAAGTGATAAGGAATTAATATTCAGCAGATTAAGGATTAGGATTAATCCTGTGCGGATTAATATTTCTTTTTTGAGTTGTAAGGTACATATTCCCACAATTAAACATATATGTTTTTGAGTCTTTATATTAATTTATTTGTGAATTCAATATATACTTACGTATATCTTAAAATAAAGTACATTACACTTGTTTGACTTATCCGCATTTTGGGAGATCCTTATCTCTCACCTAAATAAAGTCGAATATGTACATTTATAGATGTTATATAAAAGTATATCTTAAAATGTCGTTTGATTCATACCTACCTAAATTTTTATATTACAACATTTTTTTTATTCTGAAAAATCTGTTGAATTTTACATTTTGTGTATCAAAGTAAACAACTAAATAATAAAAAAAGGGATTTTAATATATAATGAAATTAATAAGCTATAATTTTAATTGATTTCAGAAAAATCTGATGCTTGAGACCCAAAATTAACTGTTCGAAAATAAAATCCTTATAAAAAGCTAAAAGTGTAGATACAGCTTTTTTTTTTTTCCACGGGATTATTGTTTTTCATTACAACACTTTAGAGAGATTCGTGTATGGCTGTATTGGTTTGTTGGCCCTAAGATTATGACTTACATAGTCTAACAGGAGATCTCATTCATTGAAAAGGTCCTTAAATAAAGGTCTTTAATTACTTAATGTAATTTGATTTTATTTTCATTGTTATTTTTGTTAACTATTTTTGAGAAGTTGTAGAAAGAATGAAGTTTGCTTAGTCAAGTGAACGATTAAATCTTTCACGTATTTTTGACATATTACTTTGTAATATATAAAATTAATTGTAAAAATAATTTCCAGCATCTCCATATAAGTTAATTCATATACTCATTAAGATTGTGATAAATAAATAAATACATAAATAAATAAAATGTATTACATATCGATTTGTCAGGGGCAAAAACTCAAAAGTAATTACTTTCATTTAAATAAAAAAAAAATAAAGCGCATAAAAAAAAAAAAAAAAAAAAAACACTTACAAATTTTAAAATGTTTATTCGAGGTGTCTGAAATGAAATTAATTTGGTTTAAATATTTTTTTTAATACTTTTTTAACATTGTTTAATTTTTCTTTGTTTCACTGAAATGTTTCATTTATTTACTGAATTGTATTTATTCTCAAAGTAATCAAAAATTATATATAAGAGAATTCCTCCAATAAGAATAATAACAATATTTTTTATTATTAACAAGAAAATATATATTTTCCGTCCCTTTAGATTTAAAATCCTATCAAATGGATTTAATAAAATTACAATTTACAGTTTATTATTTATTCATATAATAAAAAAAAAAAGAGTAATTAATTGATAGATAGAAAATTCGATAGTAATAATTACACAATTGGTGCGTTGGGCTTGCTGCAAATGTTAATATTGTGTTATTTTAATAATTATATAACTTCAATTAATGTAAGTAACACCATAATAATTATTCAACAATAATAATAATAATTTTAATAAAAATAAATATTACATATCCCCCCTCATTTTTTTCTTTACTCCTCTTTTATTTGATAATAGTTAACACATTAATAAAAAAAACACATACACAACACACACATATTACATATATAGACTAATATAAAATTATATCAAATTATATCTTATAATTTGTAATTCTTAAGATATTCATAAATTTCAATAAGGCAGTAGTGTAATTTAGTATTTTATTGATTTAATTTTCTTAAACAATTCTAAATTTAATAAATAAAACATTTTTTATATATGTTATATTATAATTTGATATATACATATATAAACAAAATACACAATTTCTCTTTTTTGTTTTTCACCTACAAAAAATAACTTAATAATAATAATAATAAAGGTAGTTAAATAAAAAGCATATGAAGAAAAGAACTTTCTAGATTAATGTTTATGTGTTGCAATTAGAATAAGAACTGTAAACTAATTTCACAGTCGAGATATTTCTGTCTGGTTGTGTCCTGCTATTTAAGATTTATTCCTCAACGTCTAAGTGTGGTAGCCTGAAGGGAATGTGTGTGGAAATTAGGAAGAGAAAGAAGGAAAAGAAAATGAGAAGGCCTCCAACGGAAAGTATAAAACAGAAAGAAGGGAGGGGAGGGGAAAATAGGATATATGAAAGAGAACGACAGAGGAGCAAGGATGGACTGTACAGTTGAGGATTTGGAGGGGGGAGGGGAAGAAGGACTACGACGACAAAGCTAATAAAGGAGCGAAAAAGACAGACAGTGTAAAAATTCAATGAACTCTCAGAAAGTGACCTCTTAAATCAAGCTGAGCCAACCATCTCATTTCGCAGACTCATTTCTGAATTCCGGCAGTGTTGTTGCCTTGATGGACTCACTCAATTCACAAAAATTTCATCATACAACATATAGAGACTCATATCAAGACACTGACTGCTTTAGCTACCAAGGACTCTGATATGAATTGTTTCGATTGCCCACCCACAGACAGGCCTATGGAGTTATTCCAACAATAAGATGGAATGGCTTACAAAATTAGAAATACAGTTATAAATGTTGTGGGTTTTTTTTTCTATTTGAATCTTAATGTAGATAAAAAGACAATGTAAAAATCTAGTGTAAAAATAATTGTTCTAATGTTTCTAGATATTATTGATGAAGATCCATTATTCTTACAGCATAATTTCCTTTTTTTTTTTTGTATTATTTAAGGTATAATGCTTTTTTTATTTCAATTATTCAGTTTGACTAGTAGAAATGGATAAAAACAAAATCCTGAACGGAAAAACATATTAAGACATAGTTAATTTTTTTTTGAGACAGTCCATATTTCCGTTGTCACTTGGCTTATAATGGAACTGAAATGTATTTTCTTTTTATTACGTTACAGTAATAATGAACTGTAATGATAACTGTAACAATGATTGCAACAATGAATGTTGCAACGACCCAACAGAAAGAAAGCATACGTCACGGTAGTTGTTATCCAAAGTCACTCAGTAATAGTCCAAAGAAATCTGAGATCTTTGTTGTCTTGGACTGATTAAAGAAATGGATAAGGAGAGAGGAAATATATAATAAAGAGAAGGTACCTGCAAGAACATCGAATTAATGGGTAATGGAACATTTACAGGAATATTCCATTGGATAATGGACTTTTTTTTGTATCAGCCCTATATGTAGAGCAGCAATAGAATAATAATTGGCGCATTTTATAAAATCTTTTATTTTATTTTGGATCATATTTACGTTTCATATTTACGTTTTAATGTACTGAATGGCAAGCAATAGTTTATCCTAGGTCGCATTTCCCAAAAAGCTTCCATAGCTAACTGTAGATCCGCATTTGAAGTTTATTTAAAAAAATAATAATAATTTAGTAAGAAAAGCAGCGGTTTTCCAGGTAAGGGCTACGATAGCACTTGAAACTAATTGATTGCAAGTAAGACAAAAGGAAGAAAAATATACTTAAGTTATTGTATTAACAGAGGTTTCATTATTACAAAAACCTGTAATTTATTAATTAAGCTTTGCATTAGAATAAAGTTGACAAATATTACTAATGGTGTTGTTTCAAAAATTGTGACTTTGATTACTATTATGATAGAGTCACAATTTCTGAAACAACACCATATTTGTCAATTTTATTCTAATGCAAAGCTGTAACTGTAAGAACTTTGAAGTAACCACTGTAACATTCTTTAGCTTTGGTGTGTAAAATAAAACACAGGATATTTTACTCAATACTCTTTTAAAAACAATACAAACTCTTGAAATTTAACAGTTTTTTGATTTCTTAGAAACTGAATATTAATTGTGTAAACTGTACTAATAACTTCCAGACTAATCTTATTTTCTTCTATTATATAATTTTAATATGATAGATTTTCTGATTTTGTATTGCCAAGACTCCTTATAATTATAATGATAAAAGAATACTGATACAAGAAGATTTCCTTGGGATTCTCCCATTTCTCCTACAACATTAAGGATTAATGTAGGAAGCGAAATTTAAATTTCACTGTTAACAATTTGTATTCGAAATTGTCACATCTATATCATACAATAAGCTTTATTTTCTTCTTCCTTACTAAATCTTAGGGACATTAAAGATTAATCTAGAAGCTGCTTGTCAATAAGACGATGACTGAAATGAAAAGAAAAGTATATTAATAATCGTTGGACGTTCAATTATCAGTTGCTCATAGGTAGCTCAATTCTTTGTAGAAACTGAATATATGGAAGACTAATAGCGAGCTGGAGAACACTGACTTCAGGAAAACTACAAGGTATATGTTGTATGTTCTCTATAAACAGTATTCAACGCTAATGATCATTCATGTGATGATATCCGCTTCGGATATTGTTCGCCACGCTCGCGCTTGCGCTGATTACTATTGTTTAGTGTTCGTCGGCCTGCATGTGAATAAAGGCATATTCAATTCCACAACGCGTGTTTATTTTAGAGGAGTAAGTTCACACAAATTCATTCTTGTTGGTTCGGACATGACAATAAAAATATACCGGCAATAATGCACAGATAATATGAACAGGAGCGATAGTGTTAACAGTGTCCATTTTCCGAAACAAAATATACCTGGAAACCATTTTGGGCCAGTTTTTTGTGCAGCATTGTGTACTTTACCACCAAGAATTGAATTTTTTTATTTAATATGTCCCAAGATATAACATAACCTTATACACTCGTAAGCAATTTGGCTAAGATCGTGTACTTTCAGAGCTTCTGGATGAATTTCGCATTGTAAAGTCAGTAAATCTTCTTAACTTAGATAGCTTAACTGCATACATATATCACAGCAACTATGCAAGACACAATACAATGCTTGATGAATTGCAAGACATAGCAATATATAAGTCTTAGCATGCATTTATTGATGATTAGCAACATTTCCACAATTGGCAAATGTAATTTCGAATTTTGATTTGCGAACACTTAAGACCCCTTCCTGGAACTACAAAACAAGACATGTGATGAAGAACTCAGTGCCTACTTAGCAGCAGATAGATGGTTCTCTTTCTGTAATTGCTTTAAGTTTTGCAAGTCTTCTAAATTGAAATTTATTAAGCTGCATGTCTGTTTCTTTCCACGAAGTCTTTCTGGTTTTGACTGAATCCAAACCAAACTGCAAAACATTACATTACTACAGACTATACCACTAATATACACCAGCATTTATCTAAATCTACCAAAAACTTCAACGATCATTATTATGATTTATGTTTAAATGCCTTGGAAAAAAAATCTATCATCCTTTCATGCAGTTCGCCTTCCCCCATTTTCCTTTTTCTTCTTTTTTTTCACTCTCTTGTTCATTTTTTTTTCCTTCCAGTTTGAAGTGAAGCTGTTTAAGCTGGGGGACCGCAGTGCAAAATGCCGATCGATGCCTGATTAATTCAATCATTATCTGGGCAAAGCCTCACCGCCTCCCAAAACAAATGCACCACTTCGGCTTGGCTCAGACCCTGCAAAATCACAAACGCTTGGAAATGCTCTATCGTCTTTTCTTCTCCTCCTCTTCCTCCTCCTTCCTCCTTTTCTTTCTCTACACTCAAGAAGAAAATTAACAACGCTTCCCCACAACAGCGATTAATACGTCTTCGGGATTCGAATCCTAATGATCAACGAAGAGAAGGAAAAGAAATTAAAAAAAAAA
>JAFIDM010000003.1:35747911-35778317 GCA_023159025.1 Thereuonema tuberculata | reverse complement strand
AATTAAATTTAAATTATTGAAAAAATAAGGAAAGATGTTTCTTTGTTGTAATTTTTGTTTTTGATTTTTGTTTTGAAGTTCTAGATTCTGCACAGAGGGCGCCTTCAGCGGGCATCTCCATTTACTCGATGGGGTTGACGTTTGGATGGTTCCTAACGACTTTTTTGCTAATTTGAATATTTCATTAGATTGGTTTAATTGTAATGTGTAATTGTATTTAAATGGAACCAAAAGAATAACTTGTGTGCTTGAAGATGAATCCCTAAATAAGTTGGATTCGAAAGTCTCCTCTTTTATTGTAAATATGTTTTTATTTTTAACTTGTGTGTAGTTTTTATTATTGAATCTTAAAGAAATGTTAACACACGTAAATTGTAAATAAACAGAAAATATACATATAACTTCATTGTTGAGATTCCAATGCTTTTCTAAGTGATTTCTTTTCCCTTCTCGCGCTGATTTCTCAACAAGGACTTACTTGGAAAAGATTTTAAATATAAATGCTAGATCGTACCTAGTCCTCGAATATGCACACCAAGTTTTAAGAAGATACACCCAGAGATTCAAAAGTTATTAGGGGAAAACACGTACACCTACACTCAGACTGAGTGATTTAATGAGCAGATAGTTTAAGTCAGTGATCATAAAGCTCATAACGAGTAATTCGCACTCAACATTTCTTCAATGGTCCATTTATTTTATCGGCTGATACGCTTATGTATAAAGACATTGGAAGACTTAAATATGGCAAAAAATTCCATTAAACTTCAGTACTCTCAATTTACCACTTATATCATCTTACGCTTCTATATTGGTAACAACTCGCTGCAAAAGGTTTTGCCTGAGGATCGAATTCACAGGAAGTTCAACTGCTAAGAGATGTGATATGCAGGTAAGCCTCTTTGTGACAACTTCAGAAATCGCTTGAGTAGCTGGATATAAGATATAGATTAATGAAAATTAAGAATAAATAATTCCTTCCCAAATACATAAATGTAAATACTAGGATTCTACTTCAAAATTCCAGACGCGCATCTAACGATACAGTAAGGACTTAATTGTAAGGCATATTAGTAAGAAAAAAATCTATACATTAATATAGTATAAATATATATTTTTTTAATATGCTAATTTATTCATTTTAGAATGACCCTTCACATATATCATTATACTGTGAATATTTTCTAATTTGCATATTCTGCTTCATATTCTTACATTTTTTTCCTTTAAATTTGAATATCAATTTATTTTTGAGAACAATGTTCAAGATTAATTTCAAGATTGTTAATTTAAGGCAACATCGAAATCTCAATCAAGATTTAATTAAGATCTTACTTTGCAGACCCTGAAAAGAACAAGATTAATTCACAAGATGAACCAGAGACGTTACTGTTCAACATGGAAATTACAAACTGAAGTTATCAATTTTGTCTCAATTTGTAGTATTTAGCGAACTTTCACAAACTATTTAGTACCTACAATATTCAATGATAAAAGTTTTCAAAGTAATTTCAGAAATACTTCAGTATTATTCTGTTTTGTTTTTTTACCTGGAAAAAGGCCAGAAAATTAGTTTCTATCAAATTTTCCAGCCGTTTACCAGTCTGTTATTATATTCTCTATATCAGAGCTTCTCAATCGATGTGACTCAAGAGTGCATCCATGTAAATACTTAACTTTATACACAGCGTAACCATCCTTGAAATGTCGACTTGTCGACTTGTAAATGTCCGGCATGTCCGGTTCGAAACCTGGTCGTGTCATAAAGTTTTACTGTGTTTTCTGTTTTTTTAAAGTATTTGTGTGTCTGGCCTTTTCAATTTCTTCATTAATTTTACACAAGTTAAATAGTGAAGACTAAGAAAATCACAGAAAGAAAAAACAACGAAGTAATAAAAAGAGTATATTTGTTCCAAGTAAGAAAATAAATTTTCCAAGTCTTTTATTCCAAGTATTTGTTCCAAATATTTGTTCCAAGTCTTTGAATAAATCAGTAATTCTACAGGGTTAAAACAATGCAAGAAACAAGAACGTCTGGCAATGAAGACTACAAGAAAACTAAAATGTAGGATATCTAAAAAGTGATGGACTCAACAATTATGAAGAATAAATTGCAAAATTTTTAATATCTGCTAGAAAAACGAAATTTTGACCAAATATTGTTGTATTCTACTATTGTCTGCTACTCATACTTTTCGGGGGTTGTATTTCAGTCGAAATTAAAGTTTCTGTAGTGTATATAAAGGTCGACATTTCCAAGGGAAAATGTTTACAAGTGGATTTCGGTGGATGATCTCAGGAGCCTACAACTTCTGTGCTGCTCATCCGAGCACACGTCTTAGGCATACTATACGTCCTTTTATTTTTACAAATTGAGGTTACGTATTGGACACTTTTCGATAATTTCTCTTTTATAGGGTATGAATCAACTGTAAAGGTATGAATGTTCACAAAACCAGATTTTGAACCAATTTTCAAATCTGACAATTGAAAATTTTTAACTGTTTGATAATAAGCCTTCATTTTGATATTAAATTATAATGCACAACAAGCACATTAATCCACTGTACTCAGGATTTCTAAAATGTACAAAAGACTATAAAAAAATTTCAAATTATTGGAAGACTTTCGTATGAAAGCGGCAGAAGTGCTAAAAATTACTTGGATCTGATATTACCAATTTTGGCCATTACTGTTATTCAATTTCAAGTATAAAATATTTTTTTAAGTTCTTTCTCTGGTTTCAAAATCCATCAGAAAAGAAATTACATGTTGTTGGTTTTTTTTTTTTTTTTTTTTTTTTTAATATTTTATACTTCTTTACTTTAGGCATCTTAAAAATATTTAAGACAAAAAAAAGGCAAAACTTACCAAAGGAAACTAGAATTATTTTCAAAAAATTTCCTTACCTAAAAAAACAAAACAAAAGAGAAATCAGCAAATGAGGTTCAATTATACATTTTTGTAAATTGCGAGATTAACAAATAATAATTATTATAAAAATCATATGGATCAAGAAAATCATTATTAACAGTAAATTATATTTTATAACTATTGAAAAATTTTACAAAATTTTTAAAAAAAACAATAGTATAACGATACTGTCGACAAACTTCCTCAGTTTTCTTTTTCAGCTTAGGAGACAGTTTTGGCGTTTACACAATCAATTTGGATTTCGCGCGTCTCGTGAGTAGGTTCACGAAGGTCAAACAAGTCACCATAGAGTCATCTTTTCAATTGTTCAATTGTTAGCATATGTTTTGTCATGTATACTATGGTTCAGGCCACTTAAGAATTGAAAAGAGCAGTCAAACCAAACACGTCAACAACATGTATTATTATTTATTTATTTTTCCAATTCCTTTCTCCTCGTTTCATTTGTCCTTCTCGCTCTCTATCTTGTATTTTATTCTTTTTAAATCAGCTGTTGTTTGCCAGAATTTTAATAAAATAATTAGTACCTCTAATAAAATTAAAATACAACAATATTAACAAGTTATAATTAAATAACTAATAAAAAATAATTTTGTGTTCTGTTATTGTTTTTTATCTTACTGTTTTTTTAATTTTTATATATCTAGTTAATGAATTAAGAATCTTTAATAATTCTATCTGTTACTTATCACAATCATCATTATTATTATTATAGTAAAACCTCGTTAAGTCGTCACCCGGATAAGTCGTCACTCCGTTTAAGTTTTCGTTTTCCTTTGGTCCCGACAAGGTCTCATACACAATAATGTAAAATAACCCTCCTTTACCCGTCACCAAATTTAATTCTACTCCGGATAACTCGTCACCCTCAAAAATGGACAAAAGCATCTTTCTTCATTTTGCATGCCATCGTGTTGAATTTTCAGCCACGCCCCTTCACTTTAAGAAAGCCAAGCCTTTATGAGGAATTTTCGATCACGCCTGTCACTTCATTCCTTTCCTACCCCTTCGGGGATTTGGGTTCTTGGAATCTCGCTGCTAATCATTCAAAGCACACTTCTCGCTGCGACTCTGTCGAGTGTAGACCTTTTTCTTGACCGCTCCTGAGTGTGACTTTATTTCATAGCGAGTAAGCCCCTCTGTAAGAGCTATTTTTTCTCTTGCAATTTCGTGGTTCGATTACGTTTTTAATACGCCAAGGAAAATGAAAACTTACCTCGTTATCTTTTAAAGAAAAAAAAAAGACTTCATTGCACTTTTTGAAAAATCAAAAGTTTCGAAAACAGCTTTTGCCAAAGAACACCATATACCCAGGACTAGATTAAACGATATTCTTTCATCGAAACAAGTAATTGAAGAAGCTGACTGCAAAGACAAAAGAAAGAGAATGAGGAAATCAAAGTTTGACGAGATCCAGGTTTTAGTTCGATGGCTAAAACATGCCAGATCGCAAAATGTGCCGATTTCTGGCGTGGTTTTCAAAAAGCCATGGAAATTGCTAAGGAGTTGAACAATGAGGATTTCGGCGGCAGCAATGGTTGGCTGGAACGTTTCAAAGACAGACATTGCCTTTCTTTTAAAACGATTAAAATGTGGTAACTATAAAAAGTGTTGTTTTTTTTTTTATTATTTTCCAATCATTCATTTGCATGAATTGATTTCTGAAAATCTTGTCTTTCTCACCAAATCCTACAGCAATTCATGAAAATACTGTATTTCAGTGGGTTTTTTTCAAAAATTCCCACTCCGTTTAAGTCGTCAAAATGTTTGGTCCCTTGAGTAACGACTTAACGAGGTTTTACTATATTATTATTTTATTATTATTTATAATTTAATTATTAAAAATTATCATGATTTGTATAACTGTTAATGAAGAAAAAAAGTAATATAATGACTAAATGTATTTTACTAAAATATCTCGACATTAATAACAGTTAGATAAATGAAACAAAAATTATATTTGAGAAAAAGTGTATTTAATCGAATAATAAACAATAAAAGTAGTAAATGAAAATGAAAGTATATCAAAAATAAGAGCGCAATTGGTAAAATGGATTATTGAAAATATTGATTAATCTAATCTTTTATTTTATTTATTTACTACCATTGTATTTGATTTTTTTTTTGTTAATAAAAATAAAAAGTAACCAAAAAACAAAAAAATCAAATCAGTAACATCTAAGTTATAGATAATTATTTCTTATTTTATTTTTTTATTTCTAATTTTGCTTTTCTACTTTTGATGTGTACCATCATTTTCCTTTGTTATTATTAATTTTCAATTATAATACTTTCAATTTACTTTTCATTTTATAAAAAAAAAAAATCTGAAAATATAAATCCTTCTCCGATTTCTAAGCATCTGCTAACAGAAATGTTTAAAATCTCTAAAAGGACTTTGAGTTTCTTTTATTATTATTATTACTGCACTTCAAATAACATTTTTTGATGATTATTGAATATTTAACATTTTTGTCCTCTCTCTGTCTGTATACGCATCACGTTAAAACGATTCAACGGATTTCCATCACATTAGGTGCGTAGCTGATTTTATGATCCAACATAAAATGTAGACCCTTTTATTTTGGCTCTCAATGTCTTCATCAAAAACGTTTTTGATTTCTTAAAAATGACCCCCGATATCCCTTACTTAAATGAATGGACTAATTTGTTCTAAATTTGTACGATGCCTATTTACGGTCAACTTAAAAGATGACCACAATGTTTTGGTCTCCATTTCTCCTCCCTCCCCTGCTTACAAACCTGTTGCCCAAGCGCTGCATGCTCAGCTCCCACTGTATGCTGATATCTAAATCACATGACCCCAATTTTCATCGTTGATTTGATCATTGTCTGAATATCGAAAGTTTTAGAGCTCGTCGTTGATTGGTTCTTGACTTTAAAAAGCAGCACCAATCACATGAAGCATTTGTTTATGCTTCTGTGAACGTGTGGAAACAACGATACCAACTTTCAGCAATCAAAGCAATGACGAAGATTTTGATCATGTGATATGGCCTGATGTATTAAAAGCACTTAAAAACGCTTCTTCTTTTTTTTTTAATTACACATGTTTACATGTCTCTTATTCTTCAATTTTATCACACAAGTAAAAGAGAAATTAAAAAGGGTGTAGGACCGGTGTGCGGGAGGTGCGTGACTGTCCGATGACTCATTTGATAGCAATTAATAATAATAAATCTCTGGAACAAAGGAGCTGACTAAAGACAGTGATGACCGAGTTCCGTCACCGTCCTCACATTTGAGTGCATTGCTATGAAATGAACTGAAGGATCTTACAAGTAGAGGGAGGATATTTGATTATATTTAAAAAAACAGACTCTACCTGGAGGCAATGCACCTGTAAGAAACTCTCATGAGAATTTCCATCGAAAGACTTATAAAAAAAGAGAAAAAAATGTATCATTTCAGTAAAGCTTTTATGGATTCTTAGCAAAAACCTAGTTAAGTAAGAAAATTCTTGTCTTCTTTTATTTTTGCCTCAGAGAAGAGTAAATTTCTCTTCTCTGAAATAGAACGATCCATTAAACATAAATGTACATGTAAAGTATATATTTGTTCGACGTTTTATTTTATATCTAATTTATATTTAAGAATGTGTGACTGTTTATCATTCTGTGAGACAAAGTATGAAAAGTAAGTCAATTTGATAAGCTTCGAATATTTCAGCGTAGTTCTTATCATTATTTTTTGTTTTTGTTTTTCTGTACAGCTAGTCGCGAACTTCTCCAATCGGTAACATTGTGTACCATTGCATATACATCCCAACGTTTCATCGAATCCCAAATATGTTCTGTAGGCTAAGGGATAAATCCGGGGACCTTGTGGGTCAAGGAATTAAAATGGCATCAGAGGACACTAAGGACTCGGATGCATCAATGGCCCTGGATACAATATTTATTATCTAAACTAAATATTTTATTTTTATTATTTATTTAAAAAGCTGGAGTTTTAAAAAAATCAGTTTATTTTATATATCTGATTAATACGAAAAAAAAAATCATTTATAACGTTTTAACATCTCTGAATGATGATAACTTCGTGTGTCTGGTAATGTAGGTAATCGCGAAGTCAGCTGTTTCCGCTCTATATAAAAATGCTTAGGAATTTCTATGTAATTCTTATGCTCGGCTGACTAAGTATGAAATAGATATAACAATTTCGTCTACAAATTCTAAGAGATTCCAGAAAATTCTGGAAAATAATAATGAAACTTGCTTCATTTATTACAGTATTTTAATGAATCATTTTACTTCCGAAATTTATTATTGATGCCAGGGTAACGTTTTGATTTGATTATCTATCTTTCTGTAGTTATTTCGTTAATTCAGTGTTTATTAAATTATCATACGTCAAGTAATGGATCCTCATAAAATCGAGATCATTCTAGATTTGTTAAAATTCTAAGCCGAAGTGCAGTGTAACGCGTAGATGAGATAAGTACTCCATATAGAAATATAATATCAATAGTATACATCTATATATAAAAAAGTTAAATACTCAGAATACACAGTGTTCCATTCACGCCTTTAGTTATCATCAATAGGGACTGCTAATGTGTTTTTATTAGGATTCATCACCTAGAAATACCCTAACAACGAAGAAACAGCAGTCACAGACTGATTACAACTAGAGGCGTGATTGGAAACACTGTGTTCTGAGTAATTCCCTTTTTTTAAATGTTTCATTTATGCAAGTTACAATCTATATACGATGTGTATATAGATATACTGTATCGATTTATTCTGAAAGCACAGATTTTAGGTAAAATATAAGATATAGCGAAATAATAAATTTACTATTATTGCTTTCTGTTTTTAGCTTTTTATAAAGTGAGGTTTATAAAATGAGACTGTCTGTATGTGTATGTCCTTCTCTAACAACTTTTGAACCAATATAAAGATCTTCTTGGAACTTCGCATACATGTTTGCGGACAAAAGACCTATCTATCTTCTGTATTTGAAAATGTCTCCAGTGTGAAGAAATTTACACGAAGACGATAAAAACAGCAAAAGCGAAAAGCAACACTACTGAATCTATGAATTTCTCTTGATGAAAACAAAAAAAAAATCATCATTTTTTTAGCAATTGGAAAACCCCGAAAATGGATCATTCTGTATTCGGTAAAGCTAAAAAATTCGCAAAATTCGGCAACTTTTCGATTGTGTTGTTTTTCGGAACTTAATCAGAAAAATAAAAGAACAGACATCATATGAATGAAAGCAGCCTTCACGTTCTTTTAGGATCTTCTATAAATATTAGGATCTATTAATGCTGGTTCAGCCATTTCTATTAAGGAAAGAGTAATCGATAAGAAGTATCTGTGATTTAATATTCCCTCTCAATGAAAACGTAGTATTTCACCAATGACCTAACACTAAATGGCTGAAAACAAAACTGTAAAAAAAATAACACTTTCTTTTTTTACGAAAATAACCTCAATTAAATGAGATAAAAAGGCCTAAAAATATGAATGAAAACTTATTAACTGCTCTTAAAAACTGCTGAAATGGTTGTGGCCATGAAGGCAGCTACGGATCTTGCAACTTGTTTTCCAACGGCATTATCTTAACCACGTGGGTGGATAATTTTCCTCTCTTCAAAGTGCTTATCTTCTTCATCCGTATCTCTTTTAGAGATTACTTTAATTGTTTCTGTTTCATTCTGAAAAGTGAGATGACCTCGCAGAAGATGGAAACATGGTAATATCCTCCAACAGGGCTTCCAGAGTTTGAAATTTTGAAACTAAAAACCCTGAATGAAAAAATTCGGCAAACCACACAACTGTTCATTCATAAACCTCCGTTTTATTGTTCTGGCATTATGTGAACTACATGATGATCTGTTTAAAAAGATTAATAGCTTATTATTTAATATAATTTACATTGTAATTAATATATTATTGTTATTATCAAAACACGGTACTGCATAATAATGATACGATATAGTTTCACGATAATTTTCGAAAAGGGTTTTCTTAGCCTAGAAAATAGATTCTCATCAAATCAGTCTGTGTGTGTGTTTGTGTCTTCGTCCAACAACTTTTAATGAATCTTCTTGTAACTTAACATGCACAATAGACGATCAAACTTTTTTATCTTTTGGAATTCTTGATAATTATAGTAAAGGATTCCCAATATTTAAAGTCGAAGAACACGAAACGGCTGTCTTGGAGTCCTGACAACGTCTAAAAGCTAAAAACAAATATAATGGTTTTGTGTATAATCAAAATATCTTAACTTTGTTAACTTCAGTTATTTTAGATAGTATGATACTATAGTACTTTTTCGTTAAAGATCCGCAGATATATACTATTCCATGTAGAGGAAAAGGTGTAAATATGGGCACCATTTCGTATTTTTGATTTAAAGTTACTTTCTTTTGGAAAAATTCAAGATTTTTGATCTTCATTAACAACTATAACAAGTTTACTAAATGAGAGGAGGCAAAACAATGATTAATATCAATTATTTTAATTCGAAAACGAAGATTTAGAAAAAGCTTCAAAAAAAGCATCTGAAAAAATGGGGTGCAAATATGGGCCCCCTCCAAAAAACTCACATAAAAATGGTTTAAAATATTTTAAAACAGGATAAAACAATACAAAACGATACAAAGAGCAAGTTATATATATTTGATAATTTTAAATGAACATCAAATCAAATCAAATCAAATCAAAAATTATTTATGTCCCCGAGTACTGGTTCTCTTCTTAATGTTGGGGACAGGAGTAATATCGAACGGAGAAACTACATTTGAAGTTCCGGGGAACATTGCGGTGTTTCAGCAGCCTCATCAATTGGCATGGCTAGATCCTTATGTGATTGTATATCAGGATAACTCGAAGGAGAGGCTTTAAATGGGGGCCCATATTTACACCAAGAAATGGTGCCCGTATTTACACCAACCCCACCTAAGCAAGACTGCCACTATCACATTTAACCTAAAAACGTGAGTGACTAAAGGCGGGCTTCAAAAAGTAGCTTAGGATTTCCGCTTTCCAGATATCACTGTGAAATTATTTTAAACTAACCACAGGGACATGAAAAGAAAACGATTTCACATACCTGTCAAATATTTGCAGTCCAGAAAAAACACCAATTCGCACAATAACTGACGCTGCTTCCACACTATTTGAAACAAAGTTACCAAAAGCTCTCTGTTATCTTATAACAACAAGTGGCGCCGTTTAAAGTCTCGTAATAAAACTGCAGCACCTCCCACAACCCTTTGGGGAAGGGTGCCCATATTTACACCTATGCCCGTTTTTACACCTTTTCCTCTAATATCAGAAACAAAATAATCCCAATTCAAAGCTTGTAATAGAGCTGGTATCTGTGTATTTATACCGTCCTGAATGTTTCATATTGTTTTTATCAGTCAGTAAATAAAAATCGAGCTTGCTTTATTATTACTTATTAGCCTGGTTTCCAAAAGGAAAATGAGACTCAAAAAATGTAAGTCAATTGGTGTGTGTGTGTGTGTGTGTGTGTGTGTGTGTGTGTGTGTGTGTGTGTGTACCGCTCACTTAATAACTTTGGAACCACTGAATGGATCTTCTTGAAACATGATATGCATATTCAAGGGAAAGGAACAATCTCACTTTTATATTTGAAATCTTTTTCATGTGGGCCTTATCGAAAAATTACCGCGCGAAGGTGATAAAAATTCCTACTTGAAGGCTATGGAATCTAAACAATGGATTTCTGTACTAGTTTTGTTGGTATCTGATTGTCTTAAAATAATGATTATTAAATCTTAGCGAATCCATTGCACGTGGTTTCATACGCATAAATGTCATCTGATTTAGACAATTTAAGTAAAAAATGCGGCTTTCATTCATTTTTTTTGTTTTTGTTTTTTAAGAAAATAGAAAATTTTTACCATTTGTAGATATCCTAATTGCGATAGAAGTAGATGTTAGGTTTTGTCGTTTTCACAAAACGAAAAAAAAAAATATTGTAAGGAAAGTATGCTGTAAGTTTTGAAGGCTTATTCAATAAGTTATAATTTATTTCCCGCCAATCCAACACGACAGGAAATTTGAAAACAGTTAAAAGATGGCGGCAGAAGGTTATATGACGTCATTTAAATAGCGCATCTGCAGAAAATAAAATGTAAACGAAAAATAAATATAAATAACTATAAATGATTTGTGTATATATATATATATATATATATATATATATATATATATATATTTACAAAATATATATAAGTAAAGTACATTTAATATATGCTTTATTATTATTAATGTACTAATTAAAGTAAGAAAATACAAACACAATGAAAAAAATAGAGAATTAAAATTAATGAATAGACATTTCGTTCGCTGTAATGTTTCGTTATGAGCATTTAGTCTATTCTCGTAGTGAAATGAAGGCTTATAGAACTTTTCCGTTCCATTATAGTCTTAAAATTCAATTGAGCATTGATATCTTTTTGATATATCTATTGCAGCTATCAGTATATGCAGCTTTAGTTTTGAGTTTTGGGGAGTTTTGAGTGTATCGTCTTCCATTGCTGTGGAAAATTATGCTTCACTTAAGCCCTTTGAATTTCAGGCTTGATGAATTGGAAAAGGTAAGTCCTTCTGCCTTGCAAGTCGTGAACATCCTTGGATAGAGCTCAAACAAACACTGTTCTTGCTTTACGCCAGACATAAAATCAATAGAATAAACAAATTCAATTTTGAGACATTATCTTGTTTTGATTAATTAATCATACTTTCACAATGCCAACTTTCTGTCTATGTATCTTCACATATGTAAAGAAAGACAATTAATGTTTCGTTAGTTAAAATAAGCATTTAAACTAGCGGTACCTAACTTACATGACATTATTTTCCCTTACTATTAAGTCTGAAATTGTATTATATTAATGTACTGTACAATTGTTTCGTTTTCCTTTCTCAATTAAACTCAAAGTTCTATATTCCAAAAATACAACTAAATTCGAAATTTTGCATGTGATCCCTTAATTCGTTTTGCTCTTATGGTTAAGAAAGTGGTCAGAAATCTTGTTAATCCAGACCTAAGCAGTGCATAAACGAAAGTCATTGCCTCCTAGCACACACGTGGCCTTCGGTAACTCTTCCTCCACCCACTAGTGAGACGCCAATCTCGTGAATTATCAAATATCAATGGCAATTATCGGAGGCCCAAAATGGCAGTTTGCTATCACTAATGCACAGATGAAATGTTGCTGACAAGAACAGGGGAGAAATTCATAATCGAAGACTGCCAACCATTCAACCACGTGCTCCCTAGGAATGTGTCGTCAGATGACAAAATACAATCAATTTGGAATTTACAACCACAAAGGCTTCCTATTCTATGGAATGATGCCTTATTTACATGTGTAATTGAAATAAAACTAAAGATAATTATTTTTCTTTCATTTTTTGAAAGAAAAAAAAAACCAACAACAATAATTCAAAACACATAATTTATTTAAGTTCTCTGACTCCAACGAATTTTAATCCTACGAAGCTCGAGCAGTGTATTAATAATAAGTGGATTAATATCCTCTGTTATTACATCATCGATACAAAACCATTGTTTCGGTTCTAATGTCTTTTCTATGGAACTTTTTGTCATCTTCTCGCGCTAATTTCTTGGTAAGATTCACAAGGAAAAAAAAAATTCCATTTTTATTAAAGTTAGATCATTTCGCATCCTAAAATGTTCATGCCAAGTTCCAGGAAGATGCATCCAGAGGTTCAAAAGTTATGGAAAGGACAAATTGAGTCCGAATTATTCGAACTACCAAGCGATACATTTAATAACTGAGAAAGAAACAAGGCAGAGATAGCGATTAGTAGACCAATCACAATGCATCGCAACGTCTTTGGATATGTCTACGGAAATATAATTGATATTGCCTTAATTTCCTTATTATTATAAATCAGAAAACTGTTGCGAATGCAAAAGGCACAATTGTTGCGATTATTGTGATTGTTGTGATTGTTGTAGAGCTGTATTATAAATCTGATTGTTGCGCCTGCAAAAGACGCAATTGTTGCGATTGTCATTGCGATTGTTGTGATTGTTGTCATTGTTGCTAATGATATTTTAACGATACTTGACCACAGACAAAACGGAATATTAATCTTTTGATCCTTATCAGAAGACTAAAACCCTTCAAATAAACTTCCCCATTATAACTTCGTACGACGCTTAAGTAAAGGAATTGAAACATGTTAAACTATTCATAGACAAGATAGGGAAACCGTTTCTAATATTTTGAAAATGTAAATAACAAAAATATCAAACAAAGTAAAGCTACTATAGTCAGTTTATGAATGGCAGAGCTACCACTTCGAGACGATTTTACTCCGCAGAGGGGTGATACGCTGAGATGGATACTTTCCTAAGAAATTCTTTTGGACGTTTTCGCTTTTAAGAAAAAAATATCGAGGAACATTTTTGCAATAGTATTTATTCTTTCCATAATTCTTTCCTGAAAAGCGCAAATAGAACGCTGATAGTTGTAAACTAACACTATAAAAAGTAAACATCCTATCTTCCTCGCCCCTATTTGGAAGAAATCGAAGGAGACCTGGCGCATGCTCAAAAGGACTGAAGGCTCTCGTAAACGAAAACGGACTGTACAGCTGTAACCCCAAGACAAATAACTTTTTACTGTATATTGTTTATATAATATTCTCACGATTCTTACTGGAAGTTTTGCAATTGATAAAATGTTCCTTGTCATTAGAGTGTCCAAGAATTTTAAAATGAATTTGAAGAATCATTACTATTGTTTGGGAAGATGGGGAGATATCCGATCAATCATCCTGTCATCCAACCAAAAATAAACAAACATAATTCCTTTCCTTTTTAAGATATAATGCCCCCACATCCTTAGTACATCACACCTCTCTGTTTTGAATTTAATAAGGGTTTATTAAAATTGTTGTTTATTTTTAATTATTTCAGAATTTTTAGAAATCTTTTGAAAATTATTATTAAAATATAAAAAGTATTATATATTCTGAAATTTCAGAATATTATTATTTCTGTGGCTGCTAAAAGAATTCACAACTAATTTCTAAAATGTAGGTAATTTGAAATATTTTATTGTTGTTATTATGACACCCATACATTAATAATAATTATGAAATACGTAATTTTAATTACAAAATGAAAAATTTTATTAACAATTTAGACATTAATATTTTTTGATAAGAGCAAACATATTACAATAGTAATAGACAAAAAAATAGACAAAATAGTCTATAAAAAATTAAAACTTAGGTTTTTATACAAAAAAGAAAAAAATATATATTTTCATTGGGATGTATGAAAAATATTATGTAAGGTAGCCTACATGATGTTTGAAAATTATTTATAAATGGTATATTTACAATGTATTACATGAATAAGATTAAATATGTTAATATTCTTGTTGTATTCTTTTTTTTTTTTTTTTGTATGGTATTATTAGGTTTTTGTTTTTTTTCTTTCTTTCCTTCCGTAAAATTTTTATATATGTATTAATATATAAAAAAAAAAAATGTAGAACCCCAGAACCCATTTGATAGGGAATCTGGTTTCCCTAACGGAATTGTACTGTAAATTTAAAGATAATATTTTTTTTATTATTTAATTTCATTAAATTCTTTTCGTCCTGTTAGGATTGAACTAAAACAATCCCGTCAACAGGTTCGAATACATTACTTAAACAAAAATAGAATAACATTAAAAAATCAGAATATAAAACAAAGTAAATACTACATCAGTAACATCACTGATTTGATGCAATCAAAGAGTTTAAGACATATTAAAACATAAATTATCATTATTTTTATAAAACAGTAATAATAATAATAATAATAATAATAATAATGATAATAATAATAAATTAACGAAGTCATATAAATTTTGTTTTGTAAATATCAAATTGTAAATATTAGATTAAGATCCACTGTTATAAAATTAATTATAAATTTAACACTCATGATACAACATGAGTGATTTAAATGATTTAAAAAAGTGCAAAGTGAAAAAAGCTCATAAAATTGTTGTTCGGGAGTTATGGAGTAGTGGACCTGGAATTCAGGGGAAATAAAGGAATACGAAATAAACCTGTGCTGCGTTTGTGAAATTCCAGACGACCAGAGTCCGAGAGAGCTTTACAGGAATTAAGTAAGACGCATGTGATCATTCATAAAATCCATCGATGCTTAACAAGGAACGGGCAAGGCGAATGAAGAAAAGAACGGAATAAATAGAGAAGGGGGAGAGAGAGACGAAAAATGTCCCGATCGCCCTGGCTTTGATTGACAGTTCTTTTGTAGGGGGCATAGCATTCTGACCTGACCAGTATCAATTATAACCGCTGACAGGTAATCACATTTACATAACCTCGTGTGCAAAAAGAAATCCACAATATAAACCTCCCTCCTCACCTGTCCAGCGCTCATCAAAAGTTCCTGTTTTCGTTTTCATTATCCTTCTTCTATATTCTACAAAAGTCTATCTACGCAGAACAGAACACTGCGGTAATCCCCTGTATATATATAAACCTTCCGTATCTCTTTTTTATAGTCAACTATTTCATGCATATCTTAAGTCCATCAGTTATCAGTTAAAAATGTAATAAGTAAGTAATAATCAATCGTCAAACATAGACACAAACATCACCAATATTTCGTTCTTTTATTCAAAGAACTTTCTCAAGTAAACATAAGAAAATATCTTTCTTTTTGTACACCTACGTACACCTTGAGAAAGTTCTTTGAATATAAGAACGAAATGTCGGTGATGTTTGATGTTTGTGTCTATGTTTGAAGAATTTGATTTTTGTTGTAGAATTTTTAAAGTTATTTGATTAATCAATCATATTTATTGTTCTCGTACTGGTAAATTTTAACAAGAAATACGAGACTATAAAGAATTAAAGATTTGAGCGCCCAAAGTCTCGAAATTAACAGAAAAGATAACAAGCGTCATTACTTGACTTAAATATATCACAAGTAAACAGGATATTGAAGAGAACTGAACCACCTGGTGGATTTTAGGAGAAACTTAATAATTAATATGAACTTCCAGAATCCGGGAAATTCTAAAAATAAAATCACATATTAGGGTAATTTAAATTGGCATTTACAGAAAATCAAGGAAAAAAAAGTCCGTCTTGTGATTTCATTAAGATAGCAAAACTGATACCAGTTGACACAACTTCGTAATTGCAAATTATTACGTTGTATCTAGATATGCTCTAGATATATCTCATAAAACTATCTTTCAAGGACAGACGGAAGGACAGAAGGTTTCGTGGGACCATAGCTGAAAAAGTAATATAAACAAAAAATCTGAATTTGTCTGTTATTAACTTTTGAATCATTATCAATGGGACATCTATTATATCTTCATTTTACAATTCATCAATCAGAGTCATCCATTTTGTTTTTTTAATCATTTTAAATGAAGATTGACCGCCAATTTCAGTCAACTGTCACAGGGTTATGGCACGTCAATTATTGCTATGACAGAAATAAGCAAATTGTAGTCTTCGGATTTCTATCCAATACGGAAATAACTAAGCCTTTTCAGAAACATCTAAGATGTACAATAATATAACAATGATTTCGTAAATATAGTACTGAATCAATACACGTAACTCATATAAAGCCTTTCACAGTTTATATTAATTGTCTGATGATCTATGACTAACGGCCGAGTGCACCAAACCTCAATTATCTTTGATGGCTGCAGTGTGGACGTTGCTAAAATTAATGGAGGATGCTACTCCAGAAAAATTTTAACCTTTGTTTTAAAATTGCGTGAAAGGAAACAAACATGTATAAAAAGGAAATTTATTCAGAAACATGATAAATTTCTTTTTATACATGTTTGTTTCCTTTCACACAATTTTAAAACAAAGGCTAAAATTTTTCTGGAGCAGCACCCCCTACTAATTTTAGCTAAGTCCACAAAGCAGCCGTCAAAGTTAATTGAGATTTGGTGCACTCGGCCATTAGCGTGCCTTTTCGCTAATTCTCGGTCATGAATATGTTAACTGGTGTTCATAACGAAACACCAGTTAACATATTCATGACCGAGAATTAGCGAAAGGCACGCTAATGTGTCGAAGAAAATCAGATATTAAAGACACTTTTATGAGACTATTTTGCAAGAGAAGATCCGGACACGAATTGTATTTATTACATAATATTTTAGAAACAACAGAACGGTATTAATATATCGTATACACTTATCTGTTACGATAATAATGTGTAGATGGATTTAACAGAACGGTACATTAAAAAAAAATTGAATCATACAAATTATTTAAGTATTTCTATAAAAATTAAGAATCACATTAATTTTTTTGTAAAAATGAAGGACTGTTTCATTCTAAACAAGAAAATATGACTTTTCGAAAATGCTCTTCACTTTCAAGGGTCACTCAATGACCTCGACTTGCAATACTGGTTGGAGGCGGTCTCTAGTGACCAAATACAGGAATTATTTTCTGACTTGCTACAATAACAATCAAACTTTACAACTAACAATACGTTCCTGCATTTGCATTCATGGCAACTAATACTTATAAGTTATAATATTTTAATAACACGAAAGCAAAATAATTTCCAAAAGTTTGTTTTTACTGAAAGTAATTTGATTATCGTTTAAATTTAGGTAATGTTTATAGATGTTGTCAATCTTTACATTTTTTTATCTCCTTCTATGTTATTTTTATCTCCTTCTATGATACGAATATATGAAATGTGTACGAATATATAAAACAAGTATTCTTTTATATATATTTTAGCAAATATTAGAAAATGATAATTTCGTAGATATCTGGATGGCTTATCCTTCCTGGATTTACTAAAGTCTATGCATCTGATGTAATATTCTCTGTATATTTATGTATATATTTATGTAAGCAACTACTGCTAGGAAGTGAGGAATTTCCTAACGGAACTGCCGTAATTGGTTGTAAAAACAAATTATTATTATTATAAATTATTATTACAAATTTTAATATAGGTACAGCATCTTTACTATTTGGTTTATATTTTTCTAGTAAAACTAAATTTGTATTATTAATGTTGATTATAAAGCTACGAAAGAAAAACGTTAATCTATTTTTAATTAATTTTTTTTTTGGTTAAAACAGTATTTAAACGCTTTAACTTAAAAATTTTTAGTACCAAAAAGACATTTGGAGGAGCTATCTTTCAATGGTTAAATATTTCAATTCATGACATGTGCACAATATAATGACGAAGCAATTCAATGAAAAGTAAACTTCAAAACTACGTCAAATAGTTTACTAACTATGTATAATCTTTTACTCACTTCTAAAATCACATTTTAAAAAACCAAAGGTTTTTAATTTGAATATATTGTTTTTACTTTAAATAAATGTTTGATGATCGAAAAAATTCAATTTTTCTCACCAATACTGAAGTTATCAAATCCTGGACCTATTAATAATTAATATATAATTAATAATAACTGTCTTTTAGTATTCTTCTTACGATTTATAACTGGATTTTTTTTTCATAAATCAAACCATTGTAATTTGTTAAATCCATTTTTTCCCTGATGAAAGTCTTTGATTAAAAGACAGAAATATTGAAATGTTTGATAGTAAATGATAAACAAAACTCGTGTATCAATTCTAAGAAGATTTTTAATTTTAGAAGATTCTAGGATATTAATATCCTTTCTACATTCCATATCTCTGATATTTTCAAGTCATGCAGTTTTTATTATATAAGTTATATAATATTATATAAGTATTATAAGTATTATAAGTATGTAAGTATTATATAAGTATTGTAAGTACCTAATTGAGATTATTAGTTTTATCATAAAAACTATAGTTTTTTTTAATAAAAAGTGTGATAATGCTTGAAGAATTGCATAAAAAAGAAATATCAGAACCTATAAAAATGTCATCAAGCTTTCACTTCTAAGAGGATTTAACTCCAAAAAATTATAAATCTCTTAAGAAAATATACGGACAAAGTGGTCGTCAGGGTAACATGAAAGACCCCATAGGCATTTCTGTAGCTTTGTGTGACTTTGCCCATCTATCATTTTCGTACAAAACCGTTGACATTAACTGAATGGTTTAGCAACGACCTAACTTTTTTTTTTTTCTCAAGGATGAACAGAAATAAGGAATAATACCAGGCTTAACATTTCCTGTTGGGAATTTGTTTTCTTAGTTGAATCTCAGGGATTTAAGCTACTCATTCTAATAAAGACTATTCCAGAGATTTTAAATGCTGCACTCATTGCAAACTTTATTTTTTAATTTTATAAATAATTGCTAAATGATAATCTTCTTAATATATAAAAATGAATGTTTCTTTGTTTGTTTGTCCCATATGCGTACCTATACCATTCATCAGATTGCGATGAAACTTTGATGAGTTGTTGTGCGCACGCTCGCGAAGGTTTCTGAATTAGTAGAACCATTTTACAATATCTGGTGCGTTTCAACAAATGAGTATATTTCCGGTTTCAACGTTTGCAGTTTCCGGTGCTACTCGCATTTGCAATGACCATCAACAAAGCACAGGGACAATCGCTACAAGTGTGAGGACTAAAATTAGAAAATCCATGCTTCACACATGGACAGCTGTATGTGGCCTGCTCACGCGTCGGAAAACCTTCTGATTTATTCGAGTATGCAACAGACGGAAAAACAAAAAATATTTTTGTATCCAAAAGCACTTCAATAAACAGAATTAAAACACAAACACTTTCTTTCTTTGATTGGCATTGCAACGCATGCCGGGTACAGCTAGTTTATAAATAAAATAGGTTACAAATTTCTCCAGAAAACATATTAAGAAATCGGAAAAGAAAGTTGTAAATTAGAGTTCAAGGTGTTTTACTATACGGATCTTGGAGATTTGTAGACATTGAAACAGGAAGCAAGATTAGATGAGATTATGTTGCAACACGGCGATAAGGCAAAACAAAAGCGTGAATATTAATAATAGATTATAAGAAATGGAAGTTATAAAAGTTAAAAACGTAATTCAGAATGAAGCAGCTTTGTTATCAACCATCTATTGATATAAAAATGTTCTAGTTAATGCACATTATAAAAATCTACAGGGAATCAGAGTTTATTAACGCAATTCCAATTAAAAACGTACTAGGATATTATTATTCAGATCTTACTAACGACCTTTATATTTACTAATTACATTTACTTGGACTTGACAACGCTGGAAGTAAGTGGGCTAACCTTCTACATTCAATATTACAAGAGCTACTGCTTTCATATTTTTTGAACTCTGTAAATACCTTCATTACGCTACCTTCATTAAAATAAATAATCATAAGAGTTATAATGCAAATTAATACATATATCGTAGTTGTGTTGAGCTTGGATAATGTAAGTGTTATCGCAATTGTGGTATATGAATAAAAGGTCTTCTTATTTATTTTATTTTTGTATTTACAAATTGTTCATATTGTTTATTCACAGTGATAACTTTCGATCGGTGTATGTGGCCAGAAAAATAATAATAAAAAGAAACCGGCCTGCAGTGAAGTAAGTCTTTTGCCAAAGGAAAAAAGTAAAATGAACCTTAATAAATAAATACTACAAGTTCAAGCCATATAATTGTAATGAGAAATAATTAAAAACAATTATTTATCAACAAAGAATGGGTACCGGTTTATCTCCCGGAGGTTTACGACAGGCTGGCATCGGGTTGATCACACGACCTCCACTTGACCAGATAACGCTGGGAGCCTTACCTTCGGGACCCCAAGGGTTACGTAGGCCTACAGTGGGATAACTTAACTTAACCATTTATCGACAAAGTATTGACTATGAAAAACACGTGAAAATAAGCATTTTCATATTATTCTACAGTTTCTGAAAAGATGAATTGCTTTGTATCTCTATAATATTAGACTAGCATATAATCCAATATGCCTGTACATCCCTATATCCTTCTGGGACTACACAACATGGCTGCTACTCATTATTGTAGCTAATTTATTAGTAATTTCTTTTTCTTAAAAAGAAACAAAGTATTATATGTATCTCTGAAGGATTGTATCAGAAATAGTAACTAATAAAAAGTATTTGACATCTCACAACGAAATAATGTAAAATTTTATAATAAGTTTTCCTGAAAAAAATTTTTTTTTCTCTCTCTTTTTTAAAATCATTAAAATAATGCAAAATGTTTATTTTAAGTTATAATATCTACTAGGCATAAATAGAACAAATTTTTCTTGTCCAAAAAAAAAACTTAATTTAGACGCATTAGTTTTTAAGTTGTCTAAATACATATCAAACACAAAAATTAGATCTTCTGCAGTTCGTAAATATGCACACAAAATTCAAGGAGATCCATTATCTATTCAAAAGATATACACGTATATGCACCCTGATTTGTTTTGATGAGCCTGATTTTTACGAGGAAGTACACTAAAAAACGCTTATAAACACAGACAAATTCAATTTACAACCAAAGAACATTATATGAATTACAATCCGACCACGATATCTTGACGATTGGAAAAATTCCAGAGCCCCAAGACATCAGCACTAGCCTCTCTGAGAGGTTCCGACGAATATTATGTTACAGCTATAAAGCAAAACAAAAATTAGTTTTAATGATGTTTAAAGGAAATGCTATGCTATTCGTTATTGTTTGACTGCTTTCAATATAAGATTTAAATGTTATATTTAAGTTTTATGCATTTCTTTTAAATATTAAGTATTTTTAAAGCCCTGTTCTTTGAGGCGCGCTTGTTTGTGATTGGCTGAAAAATGGTTACGTCATAATCACATGGGGTTCCTTCCAATAGTCAAGATATCGTGGTCGGACTGTAGCTTCTAGATCTAGCACAGTGAAAAACAATTACAGTATGTCCTCGACGTAGGGTTTGGCTTTAACCAAACTTTCCTTCTTGGTATTCGATCAGAATAAGAATAGAAGGGTAAGTTCCATTGTACTTTAATGAAGAAAGAGCCTTCAATGCTTAGGGAGAAACAGTTCGCTTCTTGATTATAAAAATATAGAAATTAATTAAAAATAAAGACAAGGAATTATTAATTTTGAGAAAAGAACGGTGAAATCATTTTAACTAATAAAAAAATAAAAAAGGAGAATTTTATTATACTGAAAAAAAAAATGCGTGGAGTTAACCATTTCGTGATTTTTTGGGAAACACATTTTTTATAGAAAAATTCATAGTCTATCAAAATATGAACAATAAAAAAAAAAACTTTCAATTTTACTTTTACGAAATCGAAAATTGTATTTTTTAGAATTTTCAGCAGTTATAAGTTTGAAATCACTTTACTGAGTTCATCCGATATATTTAGAAGATTAGAAAAATAACGAAAAAGAGGAAATTTACATTTGAAAACTTATAACATCAGTATTCGTAGTTTTTATTTATTTATACTGTGAGTGGTATTAACTCATTACCTTAATTCTTACTTTAAAACAAAACTGCTGGACTAGATATATTCCAAGACAGTGATAACGGTTCTACGGAAATTAATTTTAAATTTTCATTTTTATAGTTGAGAATTTCTTATTTGATTTACATCTCATTTCAAAAGATTTTAATCTTCTTGTAACGAAAGTTTATAGATGTAACAAATATAGATATCATAAACAGGTGTAATTCACAAAGTTTTGTAATGAATCTATATTACTGAAATCTTTTATTTCTCCGTCTATCTGTCTATCCGGCGCAATTTCCTGTGAGAATGGAAAATAGAAATAATTTCCACTTTGAAACGTCCGCGACGGGAATCGAACCTGCAACCTTCTAATCCGAAGTCAGACATCTTCCATTATGCCGAAGGGACTACAACTCACTTTATATTGTTTTTGACTTATGTTTCCTTCCCCTTCCCCCCATCAATAATGAATAGATTCAATCTTTTATTTTAATCTCAAGATTGTTTATTTATTTCCTCTATTTATTTGAAATTCAAAAATGACAATTAGAACTATAATTGCCGAACCGTCGCAATATTTTAAATGTAATATTCTTACTTAACCAAATTCTATGTGATATAGAAAAACAAGCGCGTGTACACGGGGCCTAGTTAAGCAAAAAAAAAATGCAAAAAAAAAATATATTAATTTTTTTATTTATGTAAGGATAAAACCTGCTATCATAAAAGCATTTATCATAGATTATTTTTGTTTTGTTTTGTTTTGTATATTATGAGGAGAGGTGTGAGATTTGCTATTTCTTTTACAATACAAGAAAATTTAGGAATCACTTCTTCAGACATTTCTAAAAAAAATAAAATAAAACATATTTGATGCTTAATTATTTACATCGAATTTCATAAAAATATGTCAAACAGTAAAAATTCTTACTTGGATGGAAATGTAGATTCCTAAATATGATTGGAGAGTAACATTCGCTCATTTTATAAACAACAATGGATGAGATCAAGTTGTTTACCAAGTGATATCCTGGAACAGCTGTTTTACACTCTTTGGCGATCATATTCATCAGCCAGGAGTAGCCACCAGTAAACAACCAGGTCTAAGTACTGAGACTAATAGGAATAATAGTCAGAATTGCAGTTGGTGCCTCAAAAGCAAATATACGATAAATATACGATAACAATAAAAAAAACTCACTGATGAAATATTAGTGAGAAAATTCATGTGCCAGCAGTCCGCCGGCCTCAATGAATTTTTATAATTTTCTCACTAATAGTATTTCATCAGTGAGTTTTTTATTATTTTTTTTATTGTTTATTTTTGCTTTTGAGGTACCACTGCGATTTCGACAATTCGCTCATTTTTTTAAACCACATTTTAATTTTTTGTAGAACTTTTTTTTTTTACACTAAAAAAAAAAAGATACAAATATTGGCTGTATCTAGATATATCGAGAAAGCTAACAGGTTCTTTTCACGCCTTCTTCATTCTAAATATAAAAAAAGTGACTTGATTTTGTCGTGGCAATGCTGGAATCCAAGTCGAGAAAATTCTTTGCAAATCGCTTGGCTGATGATACACAATGCTTAGGTCTGCTAATGAGTATTTCTACCAAAATAGCAGTCGTAATTAAGAAGAAGGATAGATAAAGAAGACAGAAATAATTGGTACTCGGTTGAGAAGAGAAAGAAACTGCTTGGTCATCCATGCAGTTATCTGAAATATACTGGATTCACAAGGGATTGGTAGCGAAAGACCATAACTTGGGAGAAATTCAGGGTTTGTGAGCGTAATTTACTGTAAGACTTGTCTACTCTCACTCAAAATACCTTTACACTAAATGTGCACTGTCATCTCTCACTGCTTTCGTCTTTCAATTAAAGATTGGAGAATCAAATGCCCCACCCCCACACAATCCCTCTCTTTTTTTTTTTCTTTTCTTTTTTTTTTTTTGAGAATTGCGTGATTACTTAGACAGACAAGTAACTCGGATTTGTCAAAAGTGATTTCAATCTACTTCAAGTGTTAACTTTGTCTTCAAGTTCATCAATTCACTGCGAGATAAATAAATCGATTCAATTTTAGCCTAATGGAAATTGGCAAAGAAATAATCATATATTATATAAAATCTTTTATTTGTCTGTCTGTCTGACTGTCTGTCCGGCGCGATTGTTGTAATTTGTGAAAATAGAAATAATTTCTACAAGTTCGCTACGGGAATCGAACCTGCAACCTTCTGATCCAAAGTTAGATGTCTTATTCATTAGGCCATGGAGACTACATTCTAATCCTTATAAAAAAATACCAATATGTCATAGACGCACTCGCTGGTTCTAAAAGCAGTCGTGGGCTGGGAGAATCCACTTTTATCGGGTTGCTAGTACTCAATAAATTTAACGTGCTCGTTATAAACTAAACAAGAAACCAACAAGGCACCAAAGGAAAACAAAAGATTTCGCTTCATCGGCAAGCCTTAAATTTTTATTATAATTAATGTGACTTTCCATCAACATTTGCTTTTTTTCAATTTCCTATGTGCCTGACGGATTCGCAGGCCAGGAATTGGAGCTTTTTTTTCTTTTGTTTTGATTTTTTTTTTGCTTATGCTTTTATTATGTTGGGATCTCACTGGCGGATGCATGAGTGGAGTCCCTAAATTGGTTTCGCGATCTGAGCTTCCATGAGGGGTTTGTCTGGCTGATGAGTCCATAAAGAGGACGAAACGGCCGTCTCAGATTCCCACCGATAATAGTTCAGAGGTGAAATCTTTTGTTTTCCGTTGGTGCCTTGTTAGTTTCTTGTTTGTTTATAAATAATAACTCTTTAAAATATTTAAGAAATATTAAGAAAGTATGTGTGCGCTGGTCCCTAACAAGTTTTGAACTGTTGTTGATCTTCCTGAAACTTGATATGCTTATTTACGGCTTAGAACATTCCAAATTTTGCATTTTTTTAATCTTTTGGAAGGCGACAAAAATTCCCATAGAAAAGCACTGGAACTTACTATCACTTATCTATTAGCATTTTTCTATTAGTACTTCTTTGTCTGATGCAATGAATATTAATTTTTTTTTGTTGATTAAATTTTGTTGATTGAATTCTAATTTTTTTCGTAAATTAGAGCAAGATTTATTAGAATTAAAATTCCGAAATTTAAAAAAATAATGCGGATTTAATCTTGGGCCCGGTATCCAAGTGGTTAAAGGCGCTTGGCTGCGGGTTGGAGATGACGGGTTCGATCCCCGGCGGGGATTTTTTTTTTTCCACGCTTCTCTCCACCAAACGGATCCTAGGGTCTACCAGCCCTCTATCGAATGGGTACCGGGTTTCTTTCCCGGGGATTAAATGCGGGTGGACGTCGAGCTGACCACCCGACTCCAACTTTGTCCTATTGGTCATGGAACGCCGGGAGCCTTATCTCCCGCGACCCCAAGGGCCTGTAATGCATTAACTTATAAAGCGGATTTAATTACTTTTTTTTCAGAAATTAGAAAAAATTTATAATATTTGCGTTCAGCGGGATATTCAAAAACATATTTCCACGCTAAAACATATGTTTGTTTTATGATTTATATTCTAAACATAGACTTTTCGTTTTATTAGTCGTTTCACGACTTCAATAAATAAATAAAAAAAAAAAAATAACACTTACGGAAAGTAGGCTTTAAGTTCCTCCTGTTGGATATTTTCAGTTTGTTTTTACAAGTAAAGCAAAAGTTTGAATGTCTTATATAAAAGAAGAAGAAAAAGAAAAAAAACCCAGAGGAGAATGTTTGATTGATGCCGTGTTTTTGTCAACAGACGGTTAATGAAGGGTCTAATTTTTATGGAAAGATATTAATTTCACCCAGGCCTATTCATCAACGTCTATTTCCCTTCAATTTCCTTTTTAATTGAAATCGCGAATAACATCACCAGATTAAAGCATTGCCAAGATGAACACAAGCACAGGGGTTCTAAACTAATTCTTACCGAATCTCGAATAATATGTTTTCACTGCCTAAAGGTAATCGAGGTTTTTTTTTTTTTATGATGAAATAAAAATCCTCTTGAATAAGGAGAAAAATTGCATTTCTCAAGAAAAACCCAAGTTTAATTAATTTCGTACAATTATCCAAGAAATGGCTCGGGTTTTTTTTTCTTCGGCACAAAGCAACCCTAGTTCACCTCGATGGCTGGTTTCTTATAAGAGTGCAAATGGCCTTGATTGAAATATGCTATTTACTTCACTTAGAGAAGTCCCTAATTGCCCAACGAATTCTCTTTAAGAAGTTTCTGCAATAGGTTTGAAGAGACGCGAAGGGAAAAAAAAATAGACCCCAAGGGAGAGAGAAAAGAGGCCCCCAAACGGGTCTTGCTGCCAGAGAAGAGATAATTAAAATAAAAATCTAGGATTTGAAATTCTGAGACATTTTAAGAGCAGCAAATTATTACCGGTACTGTTCTAAATAACTTTATCTGCCTATCTATCTCTTTTTTCGAATACACTGCAAAATATATACTGTTCTTGTACTGCGTCATCATGTAAATATTAATGCGTAAAGATGATTACTTTTGTGATGTAATAGAAATATTATTGATAACTTTTTTTCATTATAGTGGTGACCTATTAGAAAAAAAGCATACATCAATGTATTTATCAGTTAACTACAAATATCCCCCGGTGACAACTCGAGGTGCGAAATCTTTATGGTTCCTTCGTAGATACCATTTTGTTGAATTATTAGGCACGTAAAGTTTATTACTTAAACTGGTTAGTTTGAAAGCTTAATTTGTTTTATGCCTTAGACAAATTCCTTTTTGCCTAAAAAAAAGCGGAACGCAGGATGTCAGAAATGTCAAGGATACGACATTTTTTTCTATTATTATGTATTTTTGGTTGTGGTTTGCTCTTGTAGGGTCCCACTTCCGGGAGCGAGAGTGGGATTTTTATTTATTCGCATCTTCTGAGCCTGTCATCGGTGGAATTTGTCTGGCTGATGAGTCCTAAAAGGACAAAACGACCGTCCCAGTCTCTCCCCGACGACAACTCGAGGTTCCTTTGTGCCTTCCATATGTATGCATGTCAGTGTTTTGCATTTGGGTGCTTCGCAAACCCTCAAAGCATGCACGAAGGTGTCCAGCGGGAAAAAAAATCTAGACGTTATATTTAAAGATTTTTTTTTTTTTTTTTTTTTGGTTGGATAAAATGACTCGCTACCTTTTTTTTTTTTTCTGGTTGGATATTAGGGATCGTGATAAAATTATAATGTCGGAATGGATTCGTGGGTATTAAAAAAGATTAGGACACGCTGGTGTACATAAACAACACTAACTTGCCATATCGATGTGATAATGAGAATGAACATATAAAAATAAATAAAAAAAAGTAAATAAATAATGAATAAATAAACAAAAAGACAATAACAAAAAGACTTCGTTAGCGGATATGTATGGAAATTGCGAGTATTCAGTACTCTTGAAATAAATTTGTCATCGATTTACATTTATCATCAGAGATTTAGCATCGCAAGGTTTAGAATTGAATTTTGGAACACGTGTACTTTCACGAATTCAACTTTATTTCATCTTGATTTCATATAATTACATCCTTAATAATAGCAAAGTTTAAAACTTAGCCCCGATAATGACATTATTACTTCGAAGACAAAGCAATACCTTATAACCGCAATCCGTGTAATTCAGTGGAAGATACTTTACAAGTTCCATTTATATATCTTATTTATTTATTATTAAGTTTCTATTTATATCGCTTATATTACACATTTGAAGTGTTTTCATTCTTGAGCAATTTTGTTTTATAATTTTAAATCACATATTCTCAAAATTTTAAATAAATTTAAAGATCGTTAAGAAAGAAGTTAATCACAAAAACAGCCTGACACGTCCCTATCGTAAAGAATGAATGAAATCACTTTAAAATTTTACTAGCATTATCTAAGCAATGGGAGTTATCGTTAGATCGTTAAAGATCTAGTTGAATTTCAGTGGATATTCTTGGTTTTGCCCTTGTCTTTTAGACAGCAGGAAAACATCGAGACTTGGCTTGAAATCATCTTAATTTATCGATGTATCTTTCTAGGTACTGCAGAAGACAACGAAAAACCATCTCAGTGTCTTTTCAGATGTAAAAAAAAGTCACCAACTCATTGGAACATATGCTGGTTTTATCACACTTAACTTACAAAGTTGCAACTCGCATTAAAAAGAATTACTGTTATTATAAATCCTTTTTATTTCTTATGATCAACTATTTAAATTTATCCGTTAAATTGTAGTCATTGGACTTTTTATTTGATTCTGTTACCGTTAATTGAACCGCCATCTTTTTGATTTGATTCAAATTACCCAATCACAATAAACTATGTGACTATTGATCAACCAATCACAAGATTTGTAAATATTCTTTAAATTCGTGTTTGTCGAAAGTAAACCACAACCAGTAAGATTTAGTCTCTGCTGTTCCTTTTGCTGTGACAATACAATAACTTTCAAGTATATTTAAACTGTACTTATCACCAACCTTATATGGTATCTTAACTTTTGCAGACTATTAATATTAATACTTTCTAGTTGAAACAGATTTAAATAAATCCAGAAATATTGAAGCATACTTATAAAGCACTACATCAATAGTGGGGATGAACTGTATTAATCAAATGAACTTCTACATCGGAGTTTTAAAGTGAATAATATGAATTTTATTGGTTTATTTCCCTCCAGAGAAAATTACAGCTTGTTTGACAATACCATATTAGTAATTCATTGTTTATTACCGAAAAAGAACAGCGTCGTAATAGGAATGCGTTATTTCTCACGATTCCACGAAAACAAGAACCAACATAGACCAGTGCGTCCGACAAATAATAATGATCTCAAGTCTTGTACCTTACTTTTCCCTCCCGCCAAATGTATCGTTTAATTCCCTTCCAATTCCTTGTTGTTGTTTTTTTTTTTGCTTCTTCTCTTGTATATAAGTGAACATTTCATATGCAAATGACAGGCATTCTAAAAGATCCTCTGTGCAATCGTTATCATAGCATCTCTTACCTGCCGAGGGGTCAGCACGAAAGGTCGTGACCTTGCAATCCGCCCACCTGTGCTCTGCTCTAATTGAAGGTCAACTACGTGAGCTTTCAAAAAGAAAAAAAGAAAAAGGCAGGGAATAGAAGGATCTGGAGCATTGGCAAATAATTGCTGGCAATAGTGATTAAATGATGGCGAAATTTCTAGTCATAAGGAACAAGGCTGTCTACAATGTAATTCCGACAATTTTTAAAGCGAGGATTATTTTTAAAATAGTTGTTAATAAGAATTCGAAAGAATTTAATGTCTAATTTTTGTTTAAAAAATGTTTCTTTTTTCCTTTGTTTTTTATTGTCTTTTAATTAGTGAGAATTACAAAAAACGAAAAACCTACTTTATATTCCAAATTCTAATATCTACTGAATAAATATAGTGCCGGTACAAAATTTCCATTTTCATGAAAAAAAATATGAATTAAATTCGAGTTATTTACTTAAATTATCTACATCGGATTAATTGTAATCGCATCAAACCACGCGGAACTCCTTAAAGATTTACTATTCATTGTTTAAGACAATGTGAGATTAACAGAAATAGGAGAGAAATCCGTTGTTTAGATTCCAATGCTTTTCTATGAGAACTTTTTGTCGTCTTCTGTTGCTGATTTCTCCACACTGATTCATTGCGAAAAGATTTCAAAAATAAAAAGTTCGTTCGTCATCAAATATGCATACCAAGCTTCATGAAGATCCATCTAGCAGTTCAAAGTTATTAGGGAGATGGGAAGGACAACAAATACACACACAGACTAAATCATTTGATAAGCCTTCCATTCCTATTGGAAAATCGGCTAAAAAAATTGCGGAAAGAAAAAGTAATGACCTTATTCAACACAACAAAAAACATAGAAATTTTAATTAAACAGCATTTATTTGCTTAAAACAAATTAATTAATTATTTATTTTAACATTTCTTAATACACTTTAAATATATGAGAAATAAAT
>JAFIDM010000003.1:35727340-35737911 GCA_023159025.1 Thereuonema tuberculata | reverse complement strand
GTGAAACTTTATTTCTTTTAATAATAATCATAAAGATGTTAAAATATAAAAAAAGGTAGTTAATGCATGTAATAAATATTAACCATATTAAATCAATAGCTTCGGGGGAAAATGCAAATTATTGAGAATTATATAAACCTATAAAAAAAGTGTATTAAAAACTTTTCACACGATGGAAAACGATATAATAATACACTTTTTTTTTCATTGGTGCCTACTTGAGGATTGCGAGACTTTGCCACTGTCCGAAGTGTAAAAATTAACATTCATATAGGCCTAACTACCCTTTACGATCGTGATTGAAGTCATCGATTCCAGAAGCCTGGGAAAAGCATGACACACCGTGCTCGACAAATTATAGGTATTACCTTATGGCAAATGCGGATCATTGCCTATGAATCATTCTGTTATTAATGCGACTCCAACCAAGTGGGATGAGACGCAAACGTTTAATATAGTGTTTTGCCAAAGCAACTTCCATGACTTGGCCAATGTGGCCCAGCGCTGACGTGAACAGCCCATGGACATTTAGATCTGCACCCAGTCATTTATAATTTGCTCTATGAAGGGCAAATAGGCAAGAAAACGTCTTCTTTTAATTTGCATTGAACGTGAATGTCTTCCAAATGGGCATTAATAAACAGGCTTTCAATTGGAAAGCAGGATTTCGAAATAAACCTAACTTCCGTTTTTTTACATTACATTTCTAAATAAGCAATTACAGCAAAAAAATGTAAACCAAATCGAATTCCAAATATTATTACATATAAATACTAATAAAATGACAATCAAATTCCATAAAATAAACAAGATAAGCCGAGATTTAAAATAGTTATGAAATAATGATTATCAAATTAAGGTTTATTTGTTTATTTAATTTTAATAATTTCTGTATAAATAGAATCAAAAAGAATTTGCGTGTCCATAACTCAATAAATACATAATAAAACTTTATTAAAAAGTAAGATTTCAATAATTAATTTAAGTAAATTGAACTTAAATAATTAAACTTATTTATAAATTAAGTTTTTAAATGAATATAATTAATTATTCATTTCGAAACTTAATTTATAAATTATAATTAAATAATTCATGTATTTAATTTGTAAACTCCATGAATGATTTATTACACTTTGTAATCAAGTTGCTTATTTATTATTATTTAATTTTGGACTTATTAATATTTCTTTCCCTTTATCTATCAATGCATTCATAAGGAACTGCAGTTTCTTTCATCAAATAATTTTCCTAGCTACTGATGATACCAGTAAGTGTGAAACAGCTGCCGCTTATGAACTCAATAATGGTTTTTTAAATATTTAATAATTTTAAATATTAATTAAATAAAGAAATAAAATCCAAAGGAGATGTCTGAAAATACTGTAATAAAATAATTATTTAAATTTATAAAAAAAGGAAATTTATGTAAAAATAATAAATATTATGTTCGTCTGAAAAGTCTGTTTGTTACGCCTTTCCTTGATAGAAGTAAGTATTAGGTTTCTTTAAGAGATAAGTTTCATTTGCAATTAATTAATTAAGGAATAAATGGAATAAATATGTTTTAATACATTGAATCTTTTCATTAATGCTTTTCATTAATCTTTTCATTACTGCATTGTTCCACTTTGTTTGAATGGTTTTTTTTTTGTTTTTTTTTTTATATTTTAACATGAGACCTATATCTGCATAAATACAAAACTTGCTTTAAACATCAGAACCGTAAGCGAAGCGAGTGAAGAAGCACTGTAAGTAGTAGAATGCCAATACTTACATCAACCAACAAAAGCAACAGTTGCAAGATTACCTTTCACTTATTGATCAGCTTTTCTTTCTGTACTTAATGTACATTATGCAATAGAATATCTGTGCGGCGGCGAAACGGAGTACCAATTTTAAGTCTAATGTACAAAAAGGGCCAGTTCGGTTAAAAGATCCAGATAGGAATAATCGAGGTTCAATTGTAAAGGTCTCGTTATCCATTCAAATAGGTTGAAGCTCAACCATACATACAATTATAGTAATTATTATTAAGGAAAGACAGACCCCCGTTGTATGTCGTTTCGTTAAACGTCGTTTCTGGATACGAACTGCGACGTATAACTGGGATCTCCTTATTAAGGAGGGAGACATCTCTCATCCATAAATATTCACTTAATGTTTCAAGAAATCCATTCGCTAGTTCAAAAGTATTATCTCCTGGGCCTTCTCTTCTTACAGAATACACACGAAAATGAAAAAGCGCTTAAAGTACGTGCAGACTAACTCATTTTCCCTCACTAACAAAAACAAATCACGAACATATATTTACAAATGACGCTGATAAATTAATAAGATAGACAAGGCTCGGGGGGGGGGGGGGGGGGAGGGAGGTAAAAAAAAAAAAAAAAAAAAAAAAAAACACCAAAACCAAAAAAAAAAAGAAAAAAGAAAGACACGCGGGGGGGGGGGGGGGGAATAGTCGAGTTTACAAGTAACAAAAAAAAAAGCAAAACGCCCAAATCTGTAAAAGCAAGGTGTGCTAACGTAATGATAACTAACTGAGATCGGTTTGGGTTCCGCGAGTCTGAGAAGATAAAGGAAGAAAAAAAAAAAGGCAACCTCATAAAATGGAGAAGCGATCAGCAATTGAGATAAATCTATTTCAACTTACGAAATATCAATAAGTCAGCAATTTGAGCCCGTACTTAATTGATAGGTCTGACGGATGAAGCTTATTATTAGACGGACGTTGCAGATATTTTGGAAAGAGGCTTGGACAGACTATTGCGCAGAGGGGGGGAGGGGGTTATAATCAGAATATTAACACTGACTGGATTTTTTTTTTTTTTTTAATTTGGTTTAGTTTTACATTGTTTCTGAGAAATGTCGTTCACTCTATACCATCTGCTAACTTTTTCGCCCACTTATTAAAAGCTATTCCGAGTCACGTGGTAGCGAAAACCAACCCCACCCACCGTCTAAGATTACCTAATAAAAATAGTTAGTCAACAAGTTTTATTAATACTAGTATACGTTAATAAAAGCTTTTTTTTATAGAGAATGTTCCTAGGCAGAGTTGAAAATTTTGAGAACACAAAGATATTTGCTAGACAACACATACATAAATATTTTTGTAAAGTTGAAATTATTTATTGTTCCTTATATTACCCAAATAAATCTTTTCACAAAATAACTTACTAACCGTTTCTGAGATATCAGAAACTATTTTAACATTCTTTCAAATGTTCTTAATAAAATTTGCGTATTTTTTTATTAAATTAAGAATTCTAATTTTTTAATCTATTTTAAATAATAAATAGATTATGAAAATTTAGAATTATGCTAATTAGCAAAAGTACCGTAATTCGCTGCTTAAATAGAATAATGCAGGGTTCAAATCTTATAAGCAATTTTGAAAAAGGACTGCTTTTTAATAGATAACGTTTCCTTACAGTGTTTTGCAGTATTGAGGTGAAGCCACTTTTCAGGGAAAACTATTTCTAGGTTTCTGAAAACCCACTTTTTTAATTTTTATTATTATTTTTTTTCTGAAATATAAATCAGGAAAAAAAATAATCCATATTTACAAATTCGATAACAAAAAGCATAACATACAACATTTCACTTCTTTTATGTATCCCATACAAACGCTGTACATAATGTAAATGGATTTACCTTCGTGATTCTAGATCTTTCTAAAATTTTGAGACATTCTATATATTTAACGTAACATTGAACTTTGCATATCGGTATCACATATTGAAAATATCATGGGTGATTATTTTTTTGACGGTGTGGAAGTTACTGAGGAAAAGAGAGGCTTTCAAAAGATCTGCAAATTAAAATGAACTGTTGCGTAAGAAGTATCTGTGAAAGAAATGCTAATCAAATGATATCCAGTAGTTGTATGTGGTTAGTTTATTTGAATTCCAAACGCAAATTTAAGCTTAAAATTTTCAAAGAATTCGGACATTTTAAATACAATAAAACATTTCTAAATTTTTAATTTACTTATAGTATTAAATAAATATTTTAATAGCAATTAAGTAATAGTAATGTATGCTAATGAATAATCTACCCTGAGCTGTCAGTTTATTAGGTACAGTTTGTCCACCGAGACTTGAGACTTAGCCACGCCTATGTCACGTGGTAGGCGACGAGTCGAAGAAGTCATTTGAGGGGTCAGTGTGATAGTTTTCCATTTTCAGGGGAAATGCACAGATTTTGTTTCTTGGTTATAACAGAGGAATTGATGATATAAAATATGACATTCCATATCTTTAATAGTAAATATTTTAAAAATTTTTCCTAATCTTGTTTTTTTTTTCCCAAATTTTTCTTTTTCACCCCTATTGTGAAATGTTTTCTTCGTTTGAAGAGGCGTGGCTAAGTCTCAAGTCTTGGTGGACGAACTATATATTTGTTTATTACATGAAGAAAGATGTGCACCTAATGAACTGGTAACTCAGTGAATGTATAATTAATTATATGTAATTATTTTATATTGTTGATTGTAAAGTCTAATTATTATTATGAAAATGAAATCAATAGTATTTATTGATTAGGGATGTGCTATGATATTCATCATTTAGTGGGGTGAGCATGCCGCGATGCGGGACCAACTTTAAGGGTTGGAGGATTGCCCCTATTTTAAGTTCTATCATAAAATAAGCAACTTTCCAAGTATTAAGGAAATCCGTCAGCCGTTTTAGCGTGATATGAATATTAACAAAGAAAAAAAAAAAAGATTAAGTTGAGAAACAAGACTTCGCCTACTCAAGTGTCAAGTTTTTTTCGTTTCACTGTAAATTGTTTAAAAGAAAGAACATGTGCTGATCAGCTCTACGTCTAGCCAGAACTGAGAGAAGCCAATTGCATCCAAGCCAGTCGGTTACAGACCCAATCCCGACGAGATCGTTAAATACCCTGATATCTTATTAGAAGATTCTGGATAGTTAAAAAAAAAAGTAATGAAACAAACGAAAGGGATGGCGATGGGGTTAGTTTAATACCCCGTTTCCCTTTCACGTTTTCTTTCGCTGCGGAGTTATAATTGTATGGATTACAACGATAATTCGGGAGGTGTTACAAAATAAAGCAGAGAATGAAAATAAAAACGCTCGGCCTTGAAACAACAGAAATTAGAGTGAAAACGAAGAAACAAGAAGAAGGAGTAGCAGAAGAAAAATCGAAGAGAGGAAGGAAGAAAGAAGAAGAAAAAAAATATTCTTCCTCGCTGGTCGCCTTATCATTCGTCGTAGGGCGCAATTAAAAACGCAGACAACTCCGCCCCCTCCTGGAAGCCTAATGAGCAGTTCCAGTGTGAATGTTTTCCTTATATGAAACTTTCGAGTTGAAAAGACTGGGTTTTTTTTTTTTTTTTTTAGACGAAGAAACCATTAGAAGAATAGAGGTCCGGCTTCATCTACCCCTCCCCCTCTTATTTTTTTTACTACCGATTCAACAATAATATCAAAAAAAAAAAAAATAATTCGATTGGAAATGCATGATCTGAAATTTCTTAAAAGTAATTAATTTTGCTCCCCCTTAATACTTATCTAAATGATCAACACCCCCCCCCAAAAAAAAATGCACTCACTCCCTTTGTCGTACAAAGGAATAAATGGGGGGGGGGGCATCAAATGTGAAAAGAAACCGGGCTTTGTTTTTTTGTTATAATTAATTTCAATATTTAAAAAAAAGAAAAGGACTTAAAAGCATACATGTTAAAAATATTTGAATATATTAAGATTAATATTTTATTTTAATATATTGATAAATATATGATAAATAAAATGTAATAGTCTATATTAATTCGTAAACATTAATGTTAAATCTTTTTCTTGTTAATAATATTTATTAAACTTTTAATTTTTAATACAGTAATTTATGCCAAATTAAAAATTTCTTTTTTTAATATTTCGTATTTGAAAAAATAAAAACTGAACTTTAAAAATTTGATAATTACTATCAAAAATTTTTTTTATCTTAAATAAATTAATATCTAAAGATTTTTTTTCACAAGATGTTAATAACGCCAAAAAATAAATAAATAAATAAATAAAAAAGGATAAAAATTCCGATTTTTCTTTTAGGGAGGGGGAGGGGGCGAAAAATGGTAAAATCTCGTTTTTAATTTTATCGTATTTCAACGATAGTTGTTGTATGTATGTACAATTTTTAAAGGATGTTTTATAATATGTTGAAACTATATTGTCAAGCTATAACACAAGGGCGTATATAAGCGGGGGGGGGGGGGGAGGCCTCCCCCCCCCCCCCCCGAAATAATGAGGTATGTCCTCCCAACGTTTTATTTTTTTTATTTTTTGGTTGAACAGATAAGTTTCCATGGGGTGCCTACTTAAAATTACTTGACTTAACCTTACATTAATCTTGGGCCCCCCAAAAAATATATTCTATATTCGACACTGCTACAACACATCAGCTCACTTAAAATATAATTTCCACCCGTTGTCTGCTCAGTCCCCGCTATGCTATGGATTCCTCAGCGTATTTCCAGTACAATTTGTTTTCCTTTGAATTACGCAATTGGTAGAATTTTAATATCTCATTCGTTATTTTTTAACAAAATTTACACAATAAATAATCAGCATATAGAAATGCTTTTATATTGAAATGTATTTATTAACATAAATAAAAAGTAAATTTCATTTTCTTTTATCATCCCTTTAGTTATTTTCTTCTGCAATTGGAATTACCGGAGGGGTAGCTATTATGAAATTACGAGCAGGATCTGTATGTAAAAGTAATTTGCTAGCACATCCCAGATATAAATACAGCATCTTCTCTTAGGAGTATTTACGAATAATTTTCAGAATTTCATAGGAAAAAAAAAAAGATTCTTAATGATCGTCTCGGTCCCTGCCGGGTCAGGTCACACAGTGGTCGGCGAAACTGATGACGAAGGGACGGTCCTACCCATACGATCACGACCTGGGTGATAAGCATCGAATCCTGTTTACCGCTTTCCCAATCAGGTGGGAAGATGCAGCCACAGTCGTCCACACAGTGTCATTTGCATATAGACTGGGGAATGTGAGGATTGTACTTATTTATTAATTCTTTTTATTTTTTTCATTATTATTTCCTCCATTATTATTATCATCGTTTCTCTATATTTTCTCTCTGTCTTTGCCTATTTCCTCGTCGTCCTCCTCTTGTTTCAGAGCTCGGCTTTTAATGATAGATGTGGTTGCATTGTAATATCCTTATTAAACTGGTCGATGGAAAGACGAAATGAAGTATCCCACAATGAACGAGACGCTCAGCAGGAGATATATTCGCCGACTGGTCCACCCACCCCACCACTTCCCCCCCTTCTCTTCCTTCTTTTTCCCTCCCCTGTTTCACTTAATAATGGACCTAACTTCATTCGTGTTTTAAAGTGGCTCTGCCAATTATAAGGTATTGTCGAAGAATAGAAATCACTTCTCGCTGACCAAATATGCTAATGAGACATTTGCAAGAAGGAATGCTTGACATTTACGACGATACAAAAAACAATGCCCACCAATCTATATTTTAATATTCTTTCCGTTTAATATAGAGAACCATTCAAAATATGCAAATAAAGGCAGCAATATAATTTTCACAATAACAACGGCATTTATTACCTTCATGACTTTGTTTTTAGCAAGAATATTAACCAATGACAAGCTGCAAATCTGGACAAATTAAATCTAGTAGTTTTCTGATCTCAGATTTGGATCTCCCCCTTTTTTTTTTTTTAAACCGTTTTATTAGTTTTTCAAGATGAACTGCCAATTTCGATTTCTTAATCATAATAAGTCTTTATATGCCAACATTTATAAGTATACGGATCTACAGTGCGTTTATGAAAGGCAGAGCTACCACTGCCGGACGATTTTACTCCGCAGAGGGGTGATACGCTGAGATGGGTACTTTCCTAAGAAATGCTTTTGGACATTTTCGCTTTTAAGAAAAAAATAACGAGGAGCATTTTTGCAATAGAATTTATTCTTTCCATAATTCTTTCCGGAAAAGCGCAAATAGAACGCAGCTACCAGTAAACTAACACTATAAAAAGTAAACATTCCATCTTTGTTTCTCCTCGCCCCTATTTTGAAAAAAATCGAAGGAGACCTGACGCATGCGCAAAAGCATTGAAGGCTCTCGTAAACAAAACCGAACAGTATATCTTAAGGTGTTACCTTACAGTCGATATTACATTTATATGGTTTTGATGAATACTAATAAATGAAGTCAGGATCTAACTTAAACACCAAAGAATATTTTAAATAGAAATTTTAGATAGGAAAAATAGATAGAAGCATGTAAAGATTGATAAACTTTTGATTAGTTAAAAATTTGGGATTATACCAAGTTAGAAATGGACGCAATGGGAGGACCACTTCCAGCTTAAAACAAATTAAATAAATTTGTTTAAATTATCATTTTACTTTATTAAGTTTTTTTAATAAGTTTTATAGCTTTAATGTATAATATTACAGTATTTTGCTTTTGTATCCTTATGGAAAAAAAAATTCTGGGGGTCACTTTGAAGTTAGAAAACAACATACATGAAATACAGTTGAATAACGAATATACAATGAATACAATAAATAAAAGAGCTATTTTAGGCTTCTTAATTCCCTACGGAATATAGTATTCAAGTTCAAAACGCTAAGGGAATCTAATCTTAAGTCAATACATAGACAAATTATAGTATTACTCTGTTCGAGTCATTGCAGAAGACAAAATTTTTAAGATATTCTTTTGTATCTTGTTCTTCTGACTTTCGTTTCACGAATCAGTAAAAATAACACTGACTGTATCTTCATTCCAATTCTTTTTTCATTTGATTTTTGTATACTGCAGTTTTCTTTGTTGTTGTTATTTCAAAAAAAAACAATTTAACTATTCTTAGGCTTAATGTTATTGAGTATAGAAATCATTAAAATCATTTTCGCTTTTTACAAATTTCCTTTACTGCAATTATAAACTAGTTCAGAAAACTACTATTAACGAATCACATTTTATATATATATAGTTTGTTGTAAAATAAGTTGGATTTTTTTTTAATTTTTTTTTTTATAAAGCCTGTATCTAATAATCCTACTATATTAAATTCATTATTCATTCGTAATAAAGCTGAGTGTGCTGAATCTATAGATTCATATCAAAAATCAAGAAAGCAAGCGCCCTAATCTTCCATGCCTTAAAGAACTGTTTTATTACTTTATAAGAAGGCGTGTATGTGTATTTATGTGTATTCTAAGTTTGTGGACAACGCTTTAGTCGTAAAGTTCAAATTTTACATACTAAACAAATTGTTGATTTATTGAAAATTAATGAAGTAATTTTGTCTTTATTTACAATTAAAAAATGGTCTCCCATTTCTGGAAGCATTGTTGCATGGTAACAATGTTCAAACATTCTTTCTGTTCAATCACTGTAATAACGAATTTTAATTATTAGCATTCATTGCTGAGATGACCTAATGGAAAAGAAAGATACGTCAATGCCATTGTTAATGATTTCACAGTGGTTCACTAAAATATGAGACGAACTACTAGCATTTTTAAAACACGAAGGTATTTAAGTTTGTAAAAACTTTAAAGTTAAATTTACTTAACTATCTTTCTTTATTTTATAGATAAAAGCTTAACGTGTGTTAAAATTGCATTTAAAAGAATAAGAAATCACAAAACATATCAAAAATTGTTAAAAAAGTCTTTATAATAAAATGTTTAAAAATACATTACGGAAAAACCGTAATATTTTATTCTTTATTCTATATTCTATGTATTCTATATTCTACGTATTTCAGTGTTCACATTGTGTTTTGTAATTCGTTTTGCAACCATATTAAACCTTGGGATTGAGATGAGCCACTTAGAATGTTACAGAAAAAAAAAGAAAAAAGTCGATTTGGAAAATTGATTTTATTATGTTATTTGAATAAAAATCCTCTTCTTTCTTTAAATGTGAATTTTTTACTGAAATTTATTTGCGTTTACAGCCTTTGCTTCAATAATTGATTGAAAATGAACGGATTTAAATTAGGATGTAGAAATGAGCAAGTCAATTCAAAGGCTTGTCTCTTGTCTGGAAGAGGTGTTCGATCACAGGTGAGAGGGTAGGATTTTTTTCGCTGCCTTTAACTTCTTCAGTTCAACCCAGCCCTGTTTAAAAAAAAGGGAACTCTGGTAATTTTTCCGGAATGGAACTGGCCCTTCAATGTAAACTGGGTTTCTTTGGGCTAACACTTAAGACAGATTTCAATTATACTGCCTTTTATAGATATTTTCCGATTACATAAATAGAAATACATTAGATGATCGACTGTATTCTTCTTTAAACGAAGCGATTTGTTTGTTTACACTGGTCTTCGATTGTCGATATTGTTGTTATAAAAAAACAAATAAATAAATAAATAAAAAGACTAATGGCCAAGTGCATCAAACTTCAATGAACTTTGATGGCTGCATTGTGGACGACGCTAAAATTAGTGGGGGGTGCTGCTCCAAAAAATTTTTAACCTTTATTTTAAAATTGTGTCAAAGGAAACAAACATGTATAAAAAGAAATTTATCAAGTTTCTGAAT
>JAFIDM010000003.1:35698626-35727240 GCA_023159025.1 Thereuonema tuberculata | reverse complement strand
AAGTTTGGTGCACTTGGCCAATATTGTTCGTTTTGGTTTAGGAGAGCCTTCAGGGCTTTTGCGCATGCGTCAGGTCCCCTTCGATTTCTTCCAAATAGGGTCGAGGAAGATGGGATCTTTACTTTTTATAGTTTTAGTTTACTAGTAGCTGGGTTCTATTTGCGCTTTTCGGGAAAGAATTATGGAAAGAATAAATACTATTGCAAAAATAACAGGTACTAAAAGAAAAACTGGTTTTAAGAAAGTGCCCATCTCAGCGTATCACCCCTTTGTAGGGTAGAATCGTGTTGTGTTGTCGTGGTTCTCGGATATCGAAACGGACTGTAGCATTAATGCAAATCCACAAAAAAGAAATCCAGAGTCAAATCAAAAATTAAAAAAAAAAAAAAAAAAAAAAAATCTTCCCATTCAAATCCTTTAAAAAATTAAACTGAAAAGTTGAATTACACAAGTTATGGTAGTTACACTAATAACCATATTTTACGGATATTATTTTCATTTGCTACATTTTTCCGTAATGGATATATTTAGTCGCTTCTCCCTGGGGGCAGTTCTCAAGTGACGTTTACTTGTACTTTTTTTATATTTTGGTGATGGTTGGATCCAACATGACATCTACTGGACTTTAGATGAAACTATAAATATTAAGTATATTTTTTTTAATTGTTTTAATTTCTACTGCAATTGTATGTTGATTCAATATTTCAAAACTGAAAATTATTATTAACACTGAAAAACTTTTATCATTATTATGATATTTTTATTAATTATTTTTTTATTTATTTATTTAAGCACTACAAGGATGTCACTACTAGGATGTCACTTTTATTTTTATATTGCTTTTATAAATGGATTTTTATTGTTATTTTGTTGTTACTTCTAGATTCTACAATTAAAGACAAATAGAAATTTTAAATTAGTGACATCATTCATGGATGCTTCTTGTATCATTTCTGGATTTAAATAAAAATCTGAAAAAAAAAATTCTATTCTGATAATTAATTTTTAAATAAATAAATAAAGTAAAGAATTAAGTAAAAATAAGTTTTTATTTAAATTCTTAGTAAAAAATCAATAATATTTACTGAAAATTTATTAGTGTGTGTAAAAATAGTAATATTTGTTTATCAATAATATTTGTTTATTTTATTTTTTAAAGGGAGAAAAAAAAATCCATTACACCTTAAATGGATTTTTGTAAAAACATGAAATATTTGCAATTGTTTCTTTTTTTCCCACTTTAAACATTTGTAATTAAAATTTTTTCAGTTAAAATTACATTTTATGTATAGGATTTATTATATGAAGGATTGTGTTAGTTTGTTGTATCATAATACTTAGGAGTGTATTATACATACATACATATATATATTTACTTATTTGATCTAATAAAAATTTATCAAAACTTAATAACAAGTATTTTTTTATAAGAAGTACAATTAAAAAAAGAAAGAAAAAAAAAAGGCCAAAAACGATAACACAAAAATGCGGATATAATAAACAAAATATTCTTTGTCTATCATTCAAATACCAAAGATTGACAATTACTGAAACGTGATGCAGAGGCCGTCGATAATGACTGGCATTGATGATAAGGATAATATATTTATGAAGAAAATATTGAAGATTGTATCGATAGACAATGAGGACAACGACAAATTGTTATTGGAAAGATACAGCGAAGTCAATGCCACTACATTGGATTAATGGATTACGATTCGTCGTCCGTGAGATTAAGGCCTCTATCGAAAGGGTTAAGGATGAAATCGTATAATTTTAAGACATGAATGATAACAACTTTTATTTAAATGGTTGAATATAAATGAAAGATGTTCAATTGGTAGATTAGGAGATTTATGATGCTAATCTATCTTAAGTTAAAAATAAAACAGGTTACAATGGGAATTCAAAATTATAACATGATTAGATGACTTGATTTCTTTAACATTGTATTTTAAGATAATATATGTTGATTAAAAAAAAGTATTTAGAATTTTAGCTTAATAGAGCTCCTCAATGACATCAATAAAACGTATGTAAAATATATTTTAATGACATAAAGAATTCAAAGTTTTGATAAATCCTGACAGATTTTAAATGCTGAATATTTGGGAAAAAATTTTTTTTTTCCTATCTGGAAAAAAAGATGTTTTTTTAAAGGCTTTTCTTGCTCGACCCTATCCTTTTTTATCTCTAATTAATATTAAAAGGGTAACAATATTATAACAGTTTCTATATAAATATTTTTAGAAATTATTTATCGGTATTTTATTTATTTTAATCGTTAACCGTTATTTATTTTATGTCATTCGTTTTCTATTTCCTAATTACTGATGTTCTGTTTATTTTTAAATTCTTTTCAGTTGCAGCCGTTGAATCAGTTAATTAATTTAAGTTTGTTATGTTTTTATCCAATCATTCTGTATATTTTAAAATAATCTTCCAATCAAATTCTTCAGTGTAAATATTGTAAAAAAACAAACATGTTTTTCATTTATACTAAAATGACAACATACAACACACATTTAAACGTTTTTGACTTGTGTGTTGTCATTTTAGTGTAAATAATTAAATTCACACGAGTAGAAATATTTTTAATTGTTTTTCATTTAATAAATTAATGCAGTTCAGTTCCAGAACTTCACTCGTTGTTTTTCCATCTCAACGACTCTCTCACAAACACCATTTCAATATTACAAATAACAATGTTACAAAGTTATACCATATCTTCAATACTTGTAGTTGGTAATTGTAGTGAATGAAATATTTTTATTAATGGTTAAAAATAAATAAATAAGTATTGTTATAAGAATACTTTGTAGAATAACTGTGGTTACAAAGTTACTCTTTCTTAATAAAACCAACAAATACTATAACAGCTGTGAAATCCAAGACTTAGAATAAAACAAAACTCAGTTATATATTTTTTACATTAAAAGTTAAATTTTTTAATCGTTTGTTATTAGAGAAGTTATAAAATAAAACTAAATGAAAAAATAACGCTTTAAAAGGATGACATCGGTAAGCCTAATTTTACATACTACGGTTTATTTTGTTTACTTTCGAAAATATTAAAGATTACAGAAAAAAATACTTAGAAATACATAGATATGACGATTACAAAATTTATTTTAAAAACCATATTTAAGATAAAATGAAAATCAAATAAAAATTTTCCTCAGTTTTTTTATTTTTTTTTTATTGCTTTAATCTTGCCAATTTATGTCAAAATTTACAAAATGACATTACTAAAAAGAAATGTGATTTTATGAGAAAATAAAAACAAATTCTCTAGTTTATTTTTCTTGTGAAAATCGATGAAATTAGAAGAGCTTTTAGCACAAAAGACAATTTGCTTTTATCGAATTATTTGGTAATGGCTCAAAATTATTCTGTAGTCAACAAATTACATTTTATTGCATTAAAACACACATTTCTCAATTAGGCATCTTTAACTTCATTACAAACGTTTATCTCGACATATTATTAAATACAGCATTTCAGACTTTATATATTCAACATACTTATTTAAAAAAAAAAAGTCATTAATTTTGCCTAATTTAAGAGATAGCTCCGAATAACACATTAATGAAATAATTCCAGCATTAACTATGTCAACTATACTATTAACTACATTAAAGAAAGAGTTAAAATGATTAATCAAATAGCTATTTCGATTATTAATAGTTTATTTTTTATTGTTTTATTTCTACTTAATTATTCTGAAATTTATAAGAAAATCTCTTCTTTTAATTTTGAAGTGCAGGCGGTCCCCTGGTTACGGATGACCCAACTTACGGCGTTCCGTACTTACAAACGGGCTCCCAAAGCTAGGAAGTCAGTTTGTCGATCCGACCTTCCGTTCGGGAGTTGTTAGGGAGGGACAGACACGGATGGACGGATAGGATAAAAGCAATAGCTCACAAATGGATCGCTAAAAAATTTTAATTTTTATATCTTATTAATCTATGATTTTATTATTATTAAATTTTTTGTAAATAAAACAAAAGTTAACCAATTAACAAGCTAAATCTTTTTATACATCTTTAAAACTTTATATTTAATTAAAGGAATAATTAGATCCCAACCCCTTCCTCCAATTTTGAAATTCTAGTTTTAAACATTAAAGTTCTAATTTCTTAATTATCGAATGGAAAACGATAAAACCGATTCAGATCGATTTTAGAAATCGAATCCGATTATTCGATTGCATTAAAAAAAATAATATTGTGATGTAAATGGAGGAAATAATAAATGGATCTACATAAAGTTCATTTTAATTTTTAAAAGAAAAAAGCGAAGCTTTAATCTCGCTTTCTTACATTAAATAAATTCAATGTAGATCGTGTCAACCATTTCATCTCTCCCATACGACACAAACATGCGCGAAAACGACGTTATCATATTTCGTCGATCGCCACCTCGCGGCAAACACTGGAAACACTACCATTGGCTTTTCGGATTTTACAAGAGGCATAATTAAGATCTGTGGGAAATCGACTCAAACACGCGCGCCTTAATAACATAAAAATAAAAATGGGAGCATTTAGAGTGCAGCATTCTACCAAAAAGAGAATTAAAAGGAAAAAAAAAAATGAAAAAGGCGACAGGGTGAGAGGAAGAGGAGATGGGTCGGACGATGACTGGATGGCAAAGAAAAGGAGAAAAAGTGGTTATTTGTTCCATTTTCTGAGACGTACGGTCCACACGCTGATGGCTGCGCATTCATTTGCACGCAAATGACGCGGTTTCGGCGCTGAGTCGTTGGCCATTTTGAAAATTCAAATAAAACCGGTGTTATTCGGAATTGGGGAAAAATGTGTATGTGTGTCTACAAAAGAGAGCGCGTCTGTCTTACCTGCCCCACCGACAAACGCCCACCTCTTACCCTAATCTATATGCAAATATCTCCCGGATGGATATTAGCCGTTGAAATGAGAGGAATGGATGGCCGTAATGGCAGCACAAAGGAAAAGAAAATGCCAATTCGTCTCTAATTCATTATTACAATTTCGTTTTCGACGGCAAAACCGGCCATTGCCAGATGCTGGCGCTGTCCATGTTAGTTCCTCAACATAAATCTAATTTGCGTTGCGGCGTATTAGTAGCACCTTCGGCAGAACCTATTAAAGCAAAACAAACACGCGTTTTCTTAATATCGTTAACCAAATATATTTCAAACCTAAAAGCCGCTTATTAAAAGCAAGGAACTAAATTAGATTGTAAGGACTTAAAGCACAAATCTATAACTGCTGACTGAATGTGAGTTATTGAGCAACGTCTAATAGACTTGAAAAGACAATTGATACAAGTATAGAAATTTCAGGTTAATACAAATCCATTTTCTTGAAGCTAGACAATGGACAGGGTTTTGCTCAGGAAGTTACGAAATTTATTAATTTAGGAGATAGGTGTCGAACATAGAACCCCTTTGAATTTCCGACATATTATTCTCTACTGGAGCTGAGGATCATGGAAAGGAGTAAGAAGAGAGATTGACATGAAACAGCACGTTTATCATTCTCATGATATTTAGGACATTTAGAAACTAGGTATTTTTTTTAATACTAGATTATTTGAAAGATATAATCATACCTATAGGAAATACATCATTCCAAACTTTGACTATTGAAACTGGATATTATTTTTTGTTTGCTAAAACATCAAGGATATGAATTTCCATAATCAAGCAAACTGGTTATCTCGAATTGATAACTTTAATCCCTAATTTGAAATAGAAATTTTCCATTTAGAAAGGATCTCAATTCTGTAAGATGACGGTTAAGTCTTGCAGCCTCGTGCAAACAGAGGTGATCGGAATATCAACGTATTTATCTGAAAAAGTGTGTCCCGTGAAATTCTCAATCTTACAAGCGAACAACGATATATCCAGGTAAACACAATCAATGGCTTCATTCTTTGTTAGTTTCAAATGAGAGTACCCTGACAAAATTAGTAGTGAACGTGAACTTACTAATTTGTTTTGTTGGTTCAGATCTTTTTATCTATCAGAAACCTAACAACTATAATCTATGAAACTTTTAGAAAAATCAATGGTTTCTAATATCATGGCAAATCTGTTCAACGCTATTCTACGCATAAATGGTATTTTGGAAATGCCTAATTTCGTTAACCTTACTCCAATGCGCATCTTTTAAAAGTTGGCAGATACAGTAAAACCCCGTTATTACGCTCGTCAAGGGACCATGACCTACAAGCGTAGTAAGCGGGATAGCGCTATAGACGGGAAATGATTTATGAGATGGGAAAAGATTTGGACACCCTTTTACAGGAAACATACTTGATTCTGCAATAGATATACTGCAAATAGGAGCTTATTTCCTATTAAAAAGATCTTTGATTGTGGTTTGTCGGGTGTGTGCTACTGTTATGAATTACGACATTTTCAATTCGGTTCAGGTAACTATTAACGTCAATTGAAACACCACTAGGAGCAATACTAATATATTTTAAGAGCAGATTTAGTGCACACTTTACTTTTTTACGTTTGCAACAACCCTTCGCTGCCTAGGTAATTGCATCCCTTTTTTCATTATTGTACGCAGACTGGACGAGGGAATTCCTAGAGATTCTGCGAAATCCTTCTGACATCCGTAGAATTCTCGTCGTACTTACGGAGAATTTGCAATTTTTCCCTTATAGAAAGGGATTTCCGCTTCGACATTTTGCACAACTGTATCACAGATCCTCATTTCACAGAGTTCAAAAATTCCCTCCTACCAGGGAAAAAAAAAAAGAATTTTTACAGTGTTACATTTCTTTTTTATTCAAAATTTCCGATATAAAAAAGCGCTACAAGCGGGATTTGAAGCGTTATAAGAGGGTAAAAGTATACATATATAGAAAATTCCAGGGACCATATGAAAGGAGCGTAAAGAACGGGATAGTGCTATAAGCGGAAGCGTTATATCGAGGTTTTACTGTATATCCCTTGAAGTCTTTCTTCGGATAAACCTCAACAGATAATGAAGGTAAAAACCCCAAAAGAAACTGCTTTGAAGTCAAAAAGATGGATTTACACAAAGTTGGAGACGAGAAAATATGCATTTTGCTGTCCACAACAGTACAGCAAATTGCATATTAACAGATAAACCACATTTGGACATATTTCGTTTGAATTGCTGTTTAAAGAAGTGAAATGTTTAAAAAAAAATCTAATATTATCAAATTACTATTTACAAACCATTACTTAATTACTGAGTTGATCTAAAAGCTTTTTTTTTTTAGACTACTAATAGAAATTATCTTAAAGTTTGACAACAATTCTTCATTTAGTTTCTTCGTTTAGTACCGGTACTTAACCAGTTTGTGGTTTAATTCAGGAATACTTCATTAATCTCTTCCAAAAAAAAACTTTAAAAAGATATTTCAGGTATACACAATAAAAGATGGCTGTGATTTGATGATGGTTTGCATCAGTCGCCCGTAGAGTTTGCCGCAGCTGTGTCGAACACAGTCCGGGATCAAAATCAAATAGTTTTGCCTTCTGTTCTCTGCGCAATTAGACTTTACGATTCGGCGCATGCTTTTTCAAGAACAACATTCTACAGTTTCGAAAGATTATATAAAAACGCTTTAGAGAAACCTTTAAGACGTTTTGGTTTGATCTTTGACTCATTTCTAAAAAAGATAAAAGAAAAAAAAATAGATACGACCACACCTGGAATTAATCACATGAAATAAAAAAGAAACAAAATTCACATGACTACCATCTCTCTAACTTTTGTTCAACGTCGTCCTTTTCTCTCTGCCCTTTTCTTTCTCTTCTTCTCCATTCGCCGACATTCATGAATAAATAAAGGCTGGTGATGAATGCTCTTAATTAGCCAATATCATTGAAGCAAATTTCGGGAGTAATTTGCCTTAGTTTTTTGGCAAGAACTCTGTCCCAGTTCAAATCCCAGAATCTATAGACGACTGTCTCCGCCTCCCATTATGCGACATCAGCGAAGTAAAATTAAGCCGTAAAAATTAACTGTTTAATGAAACCCCGTCCTCTGCAAAGAGATCTCTCCAATACAATAATTTAAATAAACGAAAAAAGAAATGGAGACAAGGGACCACTGCTGATTGTAGTTACGGTTGTGTGTGCTCACCCCACCCAAGCGACAGTACATTTCACAGCGTGGGAGAGGGCGGATTTGCCAACGACATCACTTAATCTGTTCTAGTCTCCCTAACACTTCCAAGCAGCCATCCACCGTTATTATATCTTAATGTCTATTTCTCATTGCTTTTGTATTTGCACTTCACCTACCTGACTATTAACAAATGAGAACAAGAGAGGAGGACACAAAGAGGTGGATCCCGTTTGGGGGAGAGCCTCCCCCCCCCTTCTTTTTTTTTCGAAATTACTAAGCGAACATAATTGTCATCATTACCAAATTAATTTTTTGGCGCTCAAAAAAAAAATCTCCGAGGCCTATTGTAGGGAAGACAGTGTAATGGATTCAACCAATTGTCAGAAAAGAGGAGAATTAATTTTTTTTTTTCCTATTTCAGGTCAGCATCTGTTTGGATTCTCTCTCTTTCCCTACCTACCTCAGAACTAAAATTAATAACAATAAAAAGTTCTGCAAACTTAAGAAAAAGATTACTGCCAATCCTCCGCTATGGATAGAAGCAGAAAATTTCTTTTTTCTAAAGTTGGGACGGAGTTAAAAATTTCTTGGCAGCGATGAGCAACATTAATATGATGATGAAATGGATCTAATACTCATTAAAACCCTCAAGTTTGGATATGGTTTCAAAGATTGCACAGAGGAATAAAAGGAAGCCTCTTTCTCTCTCTCTTTTTTCTTAAAGAAAGAAGTTCAGAGATTTTAATTTTCTTTCTGGCGTAATCACTTCAGTGAAAATTGCTTTTTAAGAAATGAAAATTTTTTTGTTTTACTCTTCAAGTTTTCTTTTTCCACCATTTTTTTTTTTTTAGATGAACTAATTAGAAAAACTAAACAATTTTTTATATAGATGATTTTTTTTTTTACAATAATAAAATAATTATAAAGAAAGAAAGAAAAACGAATTTAAAAACGAATTTAATACTTAAATTTCTCTTCAGTTAAAGAATAAACCAAAATTAACAAAACGGATTAATTCAGGTTGTGAATCAAATTCTTGATATTTTGACGTATTTAAAGATATATTATTACATATTGGCAAAATAAGACCCGTATTCTATTTGAGTGAATTGTTGGTGTTATATTCCACTTTTCTCAAATCACTGACCAAGAGTCATTTGTTTTCTTAATAATATACTGGCAACCTGGGTCCTAGTTTTCTCTGTTTTTCAGCCGTTAGTTTTTGAGTTTATCAGTCTAGCTGGAGTTAGACCAATTATCCAAAAATTGAAAATTCTAAATATGAAACTTAAAAATGTAGCCTATCTCCGTACTTATTTAAAGAAAAAAACAAAAACAAATCAGTGTCGTAAGAATTTGAGGAAGAAAATTCGAAATTCCAAACTTCTGAAAACTACAAAAATGCCTCGAGGAACATTAGAGAAACCGAAAACGCCAAACAAATGAAAATAAATTCAACAAAAATTGAATTCTGAAGATCCCAGCAATCTGCGAATGGTCCATAAGAAAGGCAATGATGAATAGATGGACAATAAGTTTCGTAAAATAAAAAAAAAAAAAAAAAAGAAAGAAAAGGCGAAAAAGGTTGAATAGTGGCTAGGGATGTGGTGAGCGTATGCATCACCGTCCTCGTGCAAACAAAACAGAAACCAGAAATGGGTATCCAGGCGAAATTTACTGTAATAGCTTCCCCTAATGCACTGGGCAGCCGGGACACCCATATATCATATGAAAAGCAGAAGTAGGTAGGGATTAATACCGAACGCTGCCCATCTCAACGCCTTGTATGCATCAACTACAGCTTGGATCATCTTCCAAACCACGGAGGAGTTAGATATAGATTCACCAGGCAGGGGGAGGTGGGTGGAAGCCTATCCCTACCCCCTCTCGTAATAGGGCTCGGGGGTAATTCATCACCTTGTGGCGGCATTTTGACAGATCCCTTCCGATAAATTATGGCCTATGCAAGGGAAATAAATGCCTGTTGGCTGGCCGAGCTGTCTGACTGCCCATAGAAAAAAGAATTGTTAGTTTTTTGGTAGTCCCTTTTTTTTATGCGCGTGTGTGTGTGTGTGTGTTTGTTTAGTTTTTTTTTTTTATTTCCCACACTTGCGTGGCAGTCAGTTTACCACAAAAAAGCGACATATTAATGTTGATACGGTTCTGACAAGTCAAATGACATTAATTTCAGAGAGCAAAGTAAATAACGTAAAAGAAAGAATCTATTTTTGTTTTTGTCCATCGATAAACGATAAGCACTCAGCATTGCTTACGAAAACAAACAAAAATCCCTTTTACGAAGTTCATACTTAATTGTATTTTGTTAATATTTTTTGAATCTATGTTATAACTTATTAAGTGAAGCGCATGGATGTGAGTACGTCAAGGGTGCTGAGAAATGTTTATTTGATTTTATTTTTCTATTATTTACCTTGAAGAAGCTGCACATTGTTACTTAAATTTTTTAACTCTAGATTTACTAAAACAGTATTTTAAGGACATTTTATCTACTATCATTGTCTGTTATCATTATTATCTATTGTTACAGTCTCATTGTTTCTGTGGACCACTGTTAAGGACTAACAACGATACTAATGCGTGCTTTCTGTCTGTTAGGTCACCACCAAAAATGAATAGAGGTGATTAAAATTCATTATTACGGTGATCTAATAAGAAAAAAAAAGCCAATGTCATAGTTACTTACTTAACAATGGACCATAGAAATCTCAGGTATTGTCCTCCAAATGAGAGATGGCCCGCGGAAGTTTGAACTGCGCAGCCCTTCCGGTAGCTGATCAATTATGTTTTCCTGTCACAATGGACGCCGTCGTCTGTTTTCACTGAGAAAGACATGTTGATAACGCCAAATTAAAACTTCTCTCGACTACTTAGCGTTATTTCAATACCAGTTGCTAACAATAAGTATTTATATGTATATTACTTATAAATACAATGCTCTTTTGCAAAGTAACAAGCGATTCCGTAATGGCGGCGTCCTGTCATAAAATCAGACGGAAGTGACTGACCAGACGAATCGATCATACATGCGCAGATCTCACAAAAACAGGGCGGCCATCTCTCATTTGGAGGGCAGTAGGACTTTAATCTCTTTAAAAAAGAAAAAAAGACAATTATAACTAATAATGCAGTGGCTAATAAGTGCAGCCGATGTAAATATGTTTACTTAGATCAACTTATATCATTATTATATCTAATATTATCAATGTTCATTTTTTCACTATAGTCCCGGCAAAGCTTATTACCGGGACTGTAGTGCCTGTATTATTGTCCCGGCAGAACCAGTTATGAAAGCCAAATTACAACATCGGACATTTCACCTTGTGTTTTGAAGTATCTATCCGCTATCAGCTGTTTTTCTTTTCCGATGTAAACAACACGAAATCTGATTATCGCAATCCGATGTTGCTGCATTATAAGTTGAAGAATTTTTAAAATTGTTGAAGAATCAATGTATGACACTAATCGTTAATTATAATTTGAGAAGAAATAAAAAAAATTAGGAAATAATACAAAAATTAAAAAATAAAGATGATTTAAAATATACTTACTCAAAGAGTCAACTGTGATTATAAATTATTTTGGTTTGCTTTGTCATAAATTCATTTATAATATTTATTGTTAATATTTGCGTATAAGAAAATAGAAAATAAAAAAAAAAACACAGAAAAATGTAATAACTGTATTTCTAAATTTGTTTAGCAAACATTAAAGGTCTATTTAATTGAACTTTATTTAAAAGTCATTTTGATAATTAATATTGAAAAAAGAAAGCTCAATTAATGAAGTCAAGAAATTTTTATTTCATTTTCAGAGCAAAATGATTCTCTTTCGTATAGAATTGTTGTCCCTAAAAGGACCGTGTTTTTGAGTAGCTTCAAAGTGGCATCTCATCATCGGCGGAGAAGTCGATTCCTGCGAAGAGTCTACTATACTGAACTGAAGACATTCAACTGTCTACAATCCGTCTATTTCCCACATATACTGTTGTTCTTTAATTACATGCTCAATATAATTTTTCCATTGGTCCGAAGTTACTCTGCGAATTGCTTCCTTTGCAAGTGTCTCCACTTCCGGTGCCTTAAAGTACAAGGTTTTCTTCTCTTTTATCTTTATTTCAATTGGATTCCAGGTGCAATGGTACGGAGGAAGTCGAAGAACCGTATGTCCATGCTGAGCAGCGATGTTGTCAATTCGATAGGCCTCGTACCTGGGGCGAGTGAAAGCCACGAGAGATTAGCTTTGGTTACTGAAACGCCTGTCAATTCCTCAACCGTAACTAATTAACTAATGACATTTGAAAATCTACTGATTTTGAACAAATATCGTGTCCAAGGCATCATCATTCCATAACTGTTGATTTTTGATAATATTACAATTTTCACATGCGGACTCTTTCGCTTCGCAAATGCATACATTCCGATAACTGTATTTCTGTATAATCAAGTAAGATTTGCCGGGAGCATAAGTATCTAATCGGACTAGAGGTGTCGGGATCAATTCCGACCGGGGGATTTTTCCTCACCTCCAAATGGACCCTAAGATTCACTCAGCCGTCCGTCAAAAGGGTACAGGGCTCTTACTGGAATTAAAGGCTGACCATCCAACCTTAATTCGTCCCACTGGTCCCGAGGCTCCGAGAGTCTAAATCTCCCGTGCACCCAAAGGCCTATATGGCTTGTAGTGGGAACACCTTTACCTTTACAGACAGCATTGTCACATCACGTGACGTACGTTTCTGTGATTTACATCAACGGGATCTAAATGCTTCAAAAAAATCTTTCAAATTTTTAAGATGTTACAAAAGCTTTCTTTCTTTCTTTCTTTCTTTTATGCAACACTGAAAACTGAAAATGAAGTATAAATCTCGCATTTCGTTTTATTGAAACAATATTTCTTTTTTTCTACTATCAAGTCCTAATTTTTTTTTGGTTGATGTTAATTTTTATCTATTCTTATTAGCGGGCAAAAATAATATTGCGACATTACGAACACCTTCTTATTTCATTATGAATATATTGTTATTGCGATAATCATGCTCTTATCATCCTTTTACAGATTTAGTGGAATTTAGAAATCTTCACTGATTAATTTCAACATAAATGAATAGTTGACTGAATATTCGGAATCATACTATTCCATATGAGCATTTTTTTACTTCTGTTCGTCTGTTCAAATGGTCATTACGCTGAAACGACAGGACAGAATTCCTTAAATTTTGCACACTCCAACATGAGAACATTTTAAAACATGAGAACGATTATTTAGTCTCTCCTTTCCCCATCTCTCAAAAATAAACCCACTGTCTTGCCCGGCTTTGAGTAGGCTCGCGCCCTGTTAAAATCACTTCCGAAAATTTGCATAATTAATAATACACATGTTAAGATTGAAGGTATTTAAAACCGACTAATGCTACGATGCTGTGGGATTTTTAGAAATTACAAATTTTTGTTCGGTTTCAGAACTACTGGCGCTCTCGTTAGAGCCTTTCTTATGATTTTTTTTTCCAAGTTTTAAATAAAACAAATAATTCTTATAAAATTTACAGCTTTAAGTATTGAAAAATAAGATTGTACACTTCTACACGGATTTCTAAGTGGGCATGCAAAATTTCATATTTCCAGCTACTGTAGATTTTGAATAAAACGGTTCAGAAAATGTGATCTAGTTGGGAAAGGAGAGACTTAGTTTCAAACTTTCCACCGTTCCATTTTCACGCATGCTCATTCAATCACAACAACTGATATAAATGTTCCTGGAATAAATATCAATCCCACTATAGTATTTTTCGAAAAGAAGGGTTTGCCATACATGGTCATTCCGTAGCGATCGATTTTGTCTGGAACAAACGTCACCAGTCATGACGTCCTCAACGTGAACTCCGAGCAATCAGTCGAAGATGGCGTCGTTTTGTGATCGCGAAAGCGGGACCAAGAAAGGACAAACTTTGCATAGCCAAGCAAGAGGAATAGTGTGGAACGTTTTTAATTATTAAAATAATAATAACAATAATACAGAAATGTATTCGTAATTGTAGAAACTTCAAAAACCAGAATGTTTTCGTAATGTTTGTAAGATTTCAGTTATGCATCTTAGCAATAGATGGCGCTGTTATGTCCTGGAAACATCAATCTATAAGGAAATTAGGTCATCAAAAGCTCTTCTTTCATGAACTGAACTGTAGTATACAACCATTTCTGCAACCATTTCGATATATTTACTTAAAACGTATTTACTTATTTTTACATATTTCTAAACGTAAGTAATAGATTGGAGATCCTCAATGTATGTGTGCAATGTTATTCCAACAAAATAACACTGCACAAACACTTAATCCTAAGAAACTAAAATTTAATCTTAACTTAATTTTCTAGAGATTTAAGAAAGAGATACAAGTAAACATCATTTCCTTCTAATAGATTTTGACTTCCTCAGATCGTGAACTGCTAAAAGGCAAGCGGAATGCAATCAAGGAAATTTAACCTTGGCAACGTGGATTTTTGCACAGCTGTCAGCAATATTAAGTATTTCAATTTCTCGTGAATTAAAACTTCTATTAAAATTTCCATTTTCCAATCAAGGATTTTGGTTTTTCTTTTGGGGTTTCTTCAGCTGCTGAGAGTTGCGCACAGCACAACATGATTTAAGCCGCGTAAAATTAAGAAGCACGAAATCATTATGATAATTTTCTTTTAAAAATCCAATAACTTAAATGAAATTGAAACATCACAACCAGCAGGTTCAATCCGGGATTCCAAGGGTAGAGCGATTTAAACTTAAGCTAAAAGATTAGACAAAAAAGAAAAAAGATTTATAAGCTCCGACAAATTAAGTTCTTACGATATCTTAGAAACAGAATACAGAGAATGTTTGCTATAACGAATGTAACAATTTAAAAGGAATTGCCACTTATATGGAAAACATAGTGATGATATTAACCAAAGCTGAATACATAATATACCTCTTTGTTTTTCAATATGTTAGTACTATTTTTTTCTTTTTATTAAGTAACTGATAATTTTAATTAAAAAACCTAAAAATACGATATCTTATTTTTTACTGCAGGGCCGTTTTACACCCCCCTCCCTTTGTAAGCAAAAAAAGCAGATGCCCGACCCTCACCACCCCTTGTGCTTATGTAAGATTTGCCAAATCATTAACAGTAAATACCCACTGAACAATGAATTAAAACAATCAAAATTACATCAAAAGTAACGCGTGCATGTTTGTCTATCTTACATAAGCATTGCTCTGATCCCCCCTCCCCCCTTTTCAGCAAATATACCTCCCTCCCCTTGAATTCTAACGTAATACTTGAACGACCCCTGCTTTATGTTACGAATCACTTACGATAAATCCAAACACTTACATACATTTATTGTCATAAAGGTACTATACAGACAATTCGATGTTTAGTACAGTGTTTTAATACTTTCAAAGGGCTGCTAGCATAAACGACACGTATTGCAAAAGCTCAGCATAAAAGATACACATAACGAACAACGTCTCGGAATGGAACTCGTTCGTAAACTGAGATATGCCTCGATGAGTGAAGCGATTTTTAATAAAATCTCGGATTGCAATGTATTAATATATTAGAAATGAAGTTATAAAGCATAAATGGACTCCCATCATGTTTCACTTAAGTAGCTACGTTTCACTGAATGTGTTTTAGCGCGCTTTCCCATGAAAGTGAGGCTCTTCAAATCAGGTTTGTTTGTTTTTTTTAATTTCCCCGCCTAAATAACTTTTGAATCTTTGGATGGATCTTCTTGAAATTTAGTATGCACAGTTAAGGACTAATGAATATCAAGCTTTTGTCGTTGAGTTTTAGTGACCCATTTTGGGAGATATTGTGATAGCGATCAAAATTGGTAGCTATTGGGTTTGTCCTGTCCATCCGTCCGTGTCTGTCCTCCCCTAACAACTCCAGAAGGTCGGATCGACAAACGGATTTCACCATCGTGTTCAGAGGCCCAAACACCGTAGGAATCGGGTATTTTTAGGAGCCAAAGCCATGTTCGAGATATTAGGCATTGTTTTCATTGGATTTCCGATATTAGTTAAAATGTTAGAAATGCAACCATCTCATTTCCGTTGCCAGCTGTAGCTTGACGCTTAACGTCTCGGACTCATACACTGAAGGTTGTCGGTTCGAATTCGCTTATCTACTTTATTCTTTCTTTTTTTTATTTTCCTAATGTTTTCTGTACTTTTCCTTACGTTAATGTATTTCCTTTTTATTATTAATATTTTTAATTTTTTTTATTATTATGGGTCTCCATTAAATTTATGATTTAGCACAAAATTAGCTTGTTTTGTTGTTTTTTTATCAAATGGGTTCTTGTTTGAGAATTTAGCAAGAGAAGATGACATAAATTCCCCTATAACCATTAGAAACTATTAAACAATGCTGTCTAACAATTAGTACATCAATGTCTAACAAACACATTTCCTCGTGCTTTGATTAACATTAATCGAATTTAATCATCTAAAGTTAATAATAATTTTTTTTCGTTTTGTTTTTCAAGAAATTAAACATTTTTATTGTTTGTATCAGATCGTTGAAAAGATGTGTGGCCTAAAAATTGGAGAAATTTGCCAAAAATAGAAAAACCTCCGATTGGGTTAAATAAAACCTTCAGATTTCTTGGATGAATTTCAACCATTCAACAAAAAAAAAGCCATACCTTTTCGTCAGAACAATCACAATAAAAATATCATATCAATTACGAAAAAAAAAAACCTCTCAATACGATCAATACGATTGGAACCTTTCAATTCCAAATCACAAACTTCTATACACAAGTGCTTTGAATTGAAATATCCGTTGATTATTCAGTACCTAGCACACATTTCCTCAAAAGATAAAAGAAAATGCCAACACGTGGCGAAAAGTATTTGAAAAATACGAAAAATGGCAGCTGTGTCTTGTATTAATCAAATATTACAATTCAAAAAGAGACTTAACTTTGGTGTCGTTTTCACAACTTTAAAAAAAAAAAAAGTAAGGAGGAGAAATAATAAAGAAATTTTAAGAAATAATATTTTACAGAAAGTAGGCACCATGTTCTTTCACGAACTTCTTATTGATTATGAATGAAAAATAGTTTTTGCAAAAAAAAATAAAATATTAGAACATTTGTATTTTTGTAGGAAAATAATACGGGGTTCGCTAAAAATGATACAAAAATAAAAATTTATTTTATTTTTGCAAAAAGAGCGAAGCTAATACGTAGGGTAGAAAGAAAATTATCAGAAGTTTGTTTCTGCTTAGGCCTATATAAACTCAAAGGCAGCTACTGTGGATTTTTCTTGTAATTGAACTGTGTAAATTATTTTAATTAGGTTTATTTAGTTATCAAAAAAAAAAAGTTTCGATTTCCCAATGTGCAAAAGTTGATTAAGATATCTTACGAGAAGGTTCCAATGCAAATAGACAAGACGGATAAAGACAGACATGTGTAGAAAAGCATGCTTACAGATGTATTGGTGCGTTTATAATAGGCCCACTTCAGTCAATAGGGTTGTTTTTCAGATTTGAAGAGGGGTGGCCGGCCTCTTCACTGTACACGCAGCCTTACTTTTTTCTGAAATTTTGTTTTCACATCGATGTTTAGCGATGTGTGCATCTATCTACGTACTAATATAGTTTCTTAAGGCACTGTAAATAGATCGGAAAATGAAATCTCTCAACAAAAATATATATATTGACATGAAGACATGATTGGTTTGTGTCTCTATAGAAACAGTAATTTGAAAGTTGTATTGGCATTTTTCAAATTTCAGATTACTGTCCGTGCTATATATATATATATTACAGCGAAAATGTAGGTAACGGCGAAAATTGTATTTAATTTATTTATTACGTATTTAATTATTTCTGAGATATACGTAACTGAGTTACACGTAATCCGCCTTTACACGTAGTATATTTTCGAAAACGAGGTTGAATTGTAAGTTGTTCAACTAGCGGTTTAGATATTCCCCAGGTGCACCGATATACTGCTCGGCGTTCCGTTTCGATATATAATCGTCGCATTCGTGAGTTTCTGGGTGGCTTTTAATGAAAGGTCGGTCAGAGACAAAACTGAATGAATTTTCACATTGATGAAACATGTGTTCCCTTCATTTACTTCAGTCTCTCTCTCTTGCAGCCATGGGTAACAAAAAGAATGGAAGTTACTAAAGAAGAAAAAGTGAGATTTATTCGGGAAGTGAAAGACAACCCGCAAAAACCAAAAGCAGAAATAGAAAATAGCTTAAATTTACTACATATTAAAAAAAAAATATGTTTTCCTATTTTTTTATTTTTTTTTTACTGGGTCTCAAATCTGTTTATTCTTGTTGGTTTTTTCCTTCACTTAAGTATGCAAGGAAGTTCATGACGTATTGCACAGAAAAAGCAAAATTTTGATTTTTCTTCCAGTAAAATTAGATCAAAACCTGGCTCCAAACATTCATAAATATATTTATATAACAGATCAAACTCCAAAACAAACTGTCCGTGACTTACGTAGATAGGAAGTTACGAAAAAAAGTCCGTCGATATTAAAAATAAAGTTGCCGAAACTTATCGCAAAGAGCTAACATAAACATTTGAGACTCGCTATGATTATGTTACATCTTTGCGCATGCGCCAAATATCATCCGACAAGTTAACAACGTGTACCTCCTTGTGTAAAGGCGATTTTTGTGCTAAGTATTTTTAACTTTTTCAGTTATTTATGCCAGTAAATAAACACCATGACCAGTCAGAAAGCTCCAAATGGTGGAAAAAGTGAATCAGACTGCAAAATTCATCGTGAACTCCGTTATATTACGGGTGCTAAATATTTTGCCTGAATATTTTTTTTATATGAAAACTACGTTGAAAGTTATGTGGAGAAGGAGGTGCTCCGATCTATCTAAGAATCAATATGTGAGAATCGACTTAGAGATCTGCAAAACTTAAGTCGGGAACGGTCTGTACACAATTTATCAAGCCGCTAAGAAAATTGGAGGAAGTAGAGGAAGATTCAAGCTAGAAACCCAACAGGTAACAAAAAACAAAAACAAAAAAAAATCGTCTTTAAAATGTGAAGGAAAGGGCCAAGTGCTTCAATGGGCCATCCAATCACGCAAAAAACGAAAGCCCTACTCTATATTTCGGGGTTTCCTCCTTTGCGCCCTCGTGCTGATCACAATAACATTTTATGAACATGGCCTTGCCTCTTGTGGATCATGCTCGTGTGGTTATAGAGAGCATAATCCAGAACATTTGCTGCTACACTGTCCTGTTTTCTCCCAGCAGAGATTGTCTTTGCAAAACAAACTAAGATCTCACTCGATAAATTGGCCTCCAATTCTATCAAAACTGGTCAAAAGCAAAAAAGTTTTTATTGAACTTAAAAATTTTATTTCAGAATGTGTGGTTTAATTTTTTTTTTTTTTGTCTGTTGTGTATAATTGTATATATTTGTATATATTTGTTAAGTTAATGTTTTTGGTATTGCTCTTGTTGTAGTCAAATGTGATTTCCTTTTCTTTTTTCCATTTTCTCATTGTTGTAGTAGTTAACGATTTGTTTTTTTTATTTTTGTTTTTGTAAATTTTTACATTTCTATGTTCTCTTCAACTTACTTCTGTAAGCCTGGTGGAATACTTGTGGAACACAAGATATGCCTTTTGATATGTAAATAAAAAAAAAATAAAAAAATATAATTCATGTTATTTCTTTCTCGAAAGAAGGGTAACAGATACAAACTAAATGGTTTTAATTTTATTATAACTTTTTTAATTTATTTGAGCTGGTTTAAAAATTTAAAATTTTTACAAAAATTTTGACTGATTTTTTTTCTTTTTTTTGCCAAAAGACATTTTATCCCCTCCTGCTAAAAAAAAAAAAATATTATGAGAGCGCATGCGTATAATGTCATTAAATATGTATTTTCAAACCTAGCAATAACAATAAAAATTATTAAGATATAGATGATAGAGGTTTAAAAACGATTAAAACTTGAGCTATAAATCTTTGCACAACTAAAACAGGTTTATTTTCTAAAGATAAACTAGTATTAAAAACAACTAGTTCCCCAACGAAAAGCCGCTAAATTAGAAGAAATGTATTTAAATGAATATTTGGTTTCCTACAGAAATGAGGAAGATTTCATTCCTTCTCATCTCTTAGTAGCTAAACACAGTGTCATCAGTAAAACTATGCAAATAACGTGAAAGATAAATATCTTTCAAGTTTCTACGACAAAAATATAGGAAACATATTAATTGCATTTCGTTCTCACTAGAACAGAGGAACGGTGTATTACTCTGAAATTCTTTAATATGGAAAGGGACAGACACGTGGAAACACGAAATGACGAATTCTGATTTGTGTCTCATTTATTTCAGATAAACTTTAACATATCTCAGCAACTGTAAGATGTTTTTGAAAACGTTAAGTTCAGATATTTAAGTCTTTTTTTTTTTCCTTTTCCAGAACGATTTTCAGTTTTTAAAAACTTCCATAATTAGGAAAAAAGAAAAATTCCACTTGTGAAACTCCGATAGCAAAGAGAGCTAATAGGTCTGCAGATGAATCTGTGCCGACAACGCGCAAATACAGAGAGAGATGGGAAGAGTAGAGAGAGAAAAAAAAAAACCTCCGACACAAGCCGATGCTTTGAGTGGCAGGTCCATTTTGCAGTCAAATAGAACAGAGGATATGCATTATCAGGACATCACGACACAAATGGAGTAAATTACCTGACAGGAACAGGCTCCACGTGGGAGAGTGAGAGACATACAGAAATAGAAGGTGATGAAATGAGCACTCACTTTTGTCACAATCGCGATTCCGTAATGAAATCGATTCGAATTTAAATGAAAAAATTAAAACATTGTTCACTGTCACTGAATCCTCGCAAGGAATCGAGTGACACAAGAACGGGCGTTAAAAATGTCAGACCTTAAGGACATAAAGAAATGGAAAAGAAAAGAAAGAAAAAAGTGGTTCGCATTTTGTGGAAGCTTATTTGCTTGTCAAACTGATAGCACACAGCTCCGAGTTCTTACGGATTTGCGTGTACAAATGTGTTAGACCCGGTTAAAAAGACATTTGATGCAGCAGAAAGAAAGTGTCCGGGCTTTGTTTCGCGTCGTTTGATTGGATAATACGCTAACGATTCCGGATTAGGAAGCAAACACATACACAGACATCACCCCCCCAAAAAAAGCGGAAAAGAATTTGTACTTGGGCATTAACGCGTGACGTTTCTTCACGTTGAAATTATTGGAAAAATAAGATGTCTAAAAGCTATCGTCTACTGTTATTTACCAATTGTCTTAATAGATTGCTGTAAAATATAGAATAACTGAGTGAAGATCAGTATTTGCGATACAATAACGTGTGTTGACGAAAAGGAAAATTGCTCAAAAGACAACTTGTCTCATTTAAAATTAAAAGAAACTCCACTGATCAACTCAAGATGACACATCCTTCTTCTGTTGAAAATTGGCAACAAAAAGAGATTTCAAGTCGCAGTAATGAAAGATAAATCTCTGAAAGCTGTCTTGGAGTAATTATTTTAAAATGCAAATAATTTTTTTCCAATCTCAGAACTTTTCAATTTCAACTCGGCTGGACTGTTTCCTGGAATATTCTTTCATTCTTAAGTGATGTTTCAAGTTTCGAAGATCCAAGAAACTTGTCTTTTAATTGACAAAAAGATGGTTCTAAAAATCTAAGTAATCTAACAATGTTATCAATGTAAAATTAAACAATCTAAAAAATGTTTGTAAAATCTTTTTAAATGTTAAGCATGAAGGGTATTATGATTTATAGATTTTTTTTTTTGATAGTTTATCGTAATTGAAGTAATTGAAAAGTGCATGAGGATGATTAACTTAAAAAAGGAAGGTTTAGATTATTACATAAAGGTTCCTGTAGATTTTGAAACAAAATCTGGTCCGTCACACTTAAGTATCCATTTAGTCCTTGTTGTCAGCTTTCAATTCTCTACCAAATTGTTAATATTCCTCCCATTACTGTACATTAAAAAAAATATATTATTAAAATAAAGGGTGAGACCAAATTATGTACTAAGTGGCATCCTAGTACAGTTGTTTCACGCTAATATGGCGATCATCAGCTAGGAGCAGTTATCAGTACACAACCAGGTCGTTACTCGGGCCTATATGAGAAAACATCAGAATCAATGTGTTTAGCTTTTCGGGTTCCACATTGATTCCGACGTTTAATTATATTATTGTTTTGGTGATATTTTTTTTTCCATTTAAGTAGTAATACAACAATTTGGTCAGTTATTTTATGTCAAGAAGGTGAAATGTTAAGGGAATCAAATATTCGATTAAATATATAAAGAAGGATTCTTGGGATGTTTGGTATCTGACATGGTTCGGATAAAGAAACTGAAGTCACTAAAACTGACGTCAAAGTATTAAAACATTGGCATTAATGTAGATTTCACAAGTAAAAGTATTTGGTTGAATGAATGAGTCCAAGCATTTGTCCCATTGTACTCGGATAATGTCGAATATGTGAACTTCCGTAAGGCATAGGCAGTGGCAAAGCACAGAATATAAAGGCAGGGAGGACAAGACTTCTGCTGGCGAAACTGACAGAAGGAATAAGAGAAATGCTATACCTTAACAGAGATTAGAACTTAAAACCTACGTATTACCTCATCATAAAGCAAAAACAAAATATATAAAGTTAGAAATGTATATATATATATAAACATCGCTTTACCAGATCTGACATGTTCAGACATGTCCACTGTCAACTGTACTAGACGTTTTCACTTTTTTTCTTTCCTCGTTATTGGATCGAGGAAATTTACTCAATGGCAGTCCAAAAAAAAAATTAAGCTAATATTCCTTTTGCTCTACGAATTAGCGGAAACGAGGCTTCGATTTCGGAAGCACTCTCGTCCTCGAGTCCTCCGAATAGAATCAGTTAATTTGCTGCCAATTTCAAATAAATTGGGAAAAAGATTTGAAAGTTGAAAGGTGCTCTCTCTTTCTCTTTTATTTTTTTTTCCTTCTATCTTCTTTCCATTTCTGATTTGGAATATGATGATTACTGACAAGAACAATACGAAAATGAGACGAAGATGATGATGATAGTTGGACGATGATCGGTTTTCCAACCCACCCACTTCGTCCGTTTCTTCATTCCTGTCGTCTTTCATATTAAAAGAGGAACCGCAATTGGATTAGATTCGAAATGGCAGGGTTGTCTCCGCTGACAACAGTCGTCCAATCACGGGGCAATTGTTCACCCTCGAATTAAACCCGCTTAAGCCCATTTGGTGGCCTAGGCGATACCATTTCACCCGCGGACGTGTTGGCGGGTTTCAATGAAAAGTGGGACGCTTGGAAATGAACCGGATGCTTGAGGAAATTAAAGAAGCTTTCATCAATATTTCGGCTAATTTTTCAGAGAAAAATTTCAAAGGACGAAATAGGTAATATTGCAAATGATGAAAAAAGTAAGGAAAAATTAATTTAAAACTTAAATAATTTAAAGTAAAGACCTAATTATCGGCTAATTAGTTAAAAATTTGCATATTTTTTTTATTTATTTTTTTCTTAAAAGAAATCAAAATTAATAAAATACATTTTTTTTTTCTTTATCATCAACTAAAAAGGCTGAACATGAACTTCAAAAAGCAATACTTTTTATGTCTTGGATTTCAGAGTAAATGCAGTGTTCCATAAAAGTTCTAGAAAATTTAGTAATTATTAGAAATGTTTTATTGAAATAAAAATGTTTGAAAAAATTCTTTAAATCACGGAGAGTCAGAAACCTGAACAGCTGTTTCGCCCTTTCTTAAATCAGTCAGGTTCACTCATAAGCGACTCAGGGCAAAAGCAGACGCCCGGCGCCCGTTAGATTGTTAAAAGCAAAAGATTTAATACAGAAATTTATTTTGAGAGAAATCTTGCGGTTGCGCGATTAAAGAATTTGCGGTAATATATATTTTAGAAAATTTGTCTGTTGTTGATAAATCTGAAAGCTACAACTGCTACAATGTTGTCTTTTTTTTTTCGCACTTTTTTGCACTATTTTCATTTCCTGGAATGTTTATGTTTCATTTGAAAATTGCTATCTATTGACCTATATCCAGTGGCGTAGCAGGGGGGGGGGGGGGCCCCCCCCGGCCCCCCCCCGGGGGGGGCCCCACCAGCCAGCTTATTTCCCTTTTTTTGGTTGTTTTTTGCAGTCAGCCTAGGGGCCCCACCAGCCAGCTTATTTCCTTTTTTTTTGGTTGTTAAATAGGAAATTCCCCCTTTTTTTTGGTTGTTTTTTGCAGCCAGCCTAGGGGCCCCACCTAAGGAAAATTTCCTTTTTTTTTTTTTTGGTTGTTAAATAGAAAATTTCTTTTTTTTTTTTGGTTGTTGCTTAATAATGGAACTCCCGCCCCTGGCCCCCAAAGGCGTTGCTACGCCACTGCCTATATCTAAGTGTATATCCAGATCTCTGTGCGTATATATATAGTAGGTGTTTGAGGTGACGCACCCACCGGGGGGGGGGAATAAGGGGGCTAAAGCCCCCCCCACAAAAAAAAAAAAAAGAAAGAAAGAAAGAACGTGAAGAAAACCTTTCTTAAAGCACTGACGTATCTGTATCTTATTTATTTCGGAAAGTGATCTTTGAAACAATTTATTTTTTAAATAAGCTACATCTGAATGGACTTTTTTACAATATCCAGAGCCTTCCCGAAACCGTAACCTGGGTGTGCCACTGGGTGTGTGTGTATGCATTTATAACAAACAAACAAAAAAATTATTTATAAGATCTCAATTTCTGTTTGCAAAGATAGACATATTCAATATTTATTTTTTACAATGATTTTATATATGTATATTTTGTGAACTTTAGAATTATTCATATTATAAAAGTTTGTTGGCCCGCACCTCATCTATGTCTCTCAGGCCTGTCTTTCCTACATTACCTTAAATAAATAAATATCATACTTTTTAATAAATAAAGAATATACTTTCATAAAAAAATTAATAAGTAAATTACATATTATAACAAATATAATTTTTTTATTCAGTATTTTCTGTAGAACTAATCCCTTATTTTGGATTTGAAGGGGTAGACTTTGACTACCCGCCCCCCTCTCTTCTTGGCGAAGTCACTGAATGTCTGACTTAGATATTCTGAAGAAGAAATATATTTAGATCGTAAAACCCAAACAAGTCCATTAACAATGAAAACGAAGGTTAAAAGAGAAAATTCTCATTAAGGGCGTAGCCTTGGGCTCCTCCTCTTTCGAATTTCTAATTACGTTCGGAGGGAATGTTAATGAAAAGCGTTAGCTGCTAATTTATGCGAAAAACCGTTCCGCTGCCTTCACATGTGTTTTGGGGATAAAAAGTTTCGAAATAAAATCTGAAGGTGATGATTTCACAAATAAACAAACACAAATAATTCAGAAATGATTCTTTTATGAACATTTAATGAAAAATGTTTACATTTGGAAAATATTATTTAAAAATGCTATTATTTAATTATTTAATGAACAAATCGTATTAAATTATCAAAATGTTGTGTATTATTATATTTTGCGACTGATAATTTCAAACAATTACACGAACTGTTAACTACTGTATAATAAAATAATGTTTATACTTCTATAAAGATTATATACTGTTAAGATATTTCAATTAATATTTATGTATTTATTAAATATGAATATTATCTGTGGAAACCTAAGATTATATCTTCTATAGAACCTGCAGACAGATCCTTTAAAAATAGGAATCTCGTACGACTGAACTTTTAAACAAATTTAATAAATTTACAGTAAAAATAGATACAGTAGACTCCCGATTATCCGCGGGTGGATTATCCGCGGACCTCTCCGGTTTCCATTTTTTTTTTATTGTACAATAAATTACGGAATTAACAAAAAAAAAATTAAAACTAGAATAAGGTAAACAATAAAAGAGGCAGATTTTGCGACGTTCAAGTAAGGGTTTCGTGTTTGGACACGAAAAAACAAAAGACAATTAACCGATTTTTTTTATTGTTAAAAAGTAAGAAATTAAAGTAAATTAAAATAAACTAATTGTTTATAATGTATGTACTGCCATTTTAATGTAAATAAAACATGTTAAAAGTATTTTTGTGTTGATTTTCGTCCTTTTTCGTCCTATTTCGGATTATCCGCGGAATTCGTTTATCCGCGATTGCCTCGCCACCCAACTCCGCGGATAATCGGGAGTCTACTGTATATAAATATTTTATAATATGTATTATATAGCAGCCTATCTGGCTTTTTAAAAAAATAATAAATATTAGAGGATTATTTTTTTTTTTAATTTAATGAAAAAAAAATCAAATCATTAATGAAAACAAAGAAGAAAAAAAAGCCCAAAGAGGGAATGCTTTAGAAATTATTATGTATCTAATTAGTATACTCAAAAACTGATTTCATTTCATAGCAAGAGTTAGTAATGACCAAAAATTGTTCACCGAGAATTTATCTAATATATCTGTTTGTATGTATATCACGCTAAAACATGCCAACAGATTTCAACAAAAGTTTTCATAGTTTATTTATAGCCCAAGTTAAAATATAGGAACAGTTAGCAATCGTATGCATTCATCAATCATTTTACATACTGTAAAACCCCGATTATTCGAGTTTCCGCTTTAACCGAGCTATCAAATATTTCTAAGATTTTTTTTTTTCGCAAATTAATCTTCCTTCGTCTAGTCTTATGACCCCCCGTACCTGGAATCGGGGAATGGTTTCGACACCAACAATCCTGGGTTATCCTTAAAAAAATTCCGAAACATTGCTGCAGAAAAACGCCAAAGTAACGTAAAACAAAAAACAAGGTAAGGACTTTTTTGAGTAAAAGAACTCTTTCAATATGAATTATATGTGGTGTATCTGTATAACTTTTGTATTTGTTATATACAATATAAATACAATATATGTACAATATAAATAGACGATTTATTTTATTTACAATTTTCGGTTTAACCGAGTTTTTCGGTTATCCGAGTTAGCCTTGGTTAACTCGGATAATCGGGACTCTACTGTACTTTGAATGTTCAGTCAAGTAATAATATAACAGTAAATAACAGTTAAGTTTTATTTTACTTTCACCGACTCAAAACTCTATTTTGCAGTCGAAGGAAGACCTTGACTAAAAACAGTGGACTTTACGTTGGCCCAAATTTTAAAATCGTTTAAAGCGTGCCAACGAATCTAAAGGGCAATTTACACTGAGGAATTATCGTTAAGAGTTGTAGAGTTCTTTCGATACGAGAAGCAGGTTAATATTCCGCTAGTGTTTGTGTGTGTTTTCAAGAAGTGGAGGGTTAAGGGGTGGAAGAAATGCCTGTGCCGCCAATCGAAGTCAATACAACAGAATACAAATATTGTTATTAGTGGATACAAAGTATGACACGACTGACATCTCAAATTGGCGCTTCTTTTTCCGAGGGAGTCATTAAAAAGCTATCGACTGGCAACGATAGCCGAGCTGAGCCCAAGCGCTTGCAACAGACTTGGAAAGTCACGCCTCTGAGAAGTGTTCTTGGCTGGGGGCATTCATAAATCATCTTTTAAAGAAAACTAAGGAAGACGGAATTTGAGGGGATCTTCAAGAGATACACACAGAGACGCCGAACCCTTGAAGCAATACGAGATGAAGGTACAAATGAGAACAAAACATAGGTGAGAACAGAGATAACAATCGCAACAGGTCGACAAAAAAAAGTCTCCAAGAACATAAAATTTAAGATTAAAAGGCCATTATTTTACCATTCATCGATTATCTAAATGAATTAAGATTTAGATAACCCTGGCTACTAGGCGTTCGTAGTGTTTTTAATTTCACTGGTACATTGGCTAGGTTTTTTTTTTAACGTTTTCGTGATTTTTTAAAATTATATTTAGTAGGCCTATTTATTTATTGTTAAGTTTGAATATAAAGGATCAACATCATAGGATATTTGGATATTTGAAAAAAATGGTAAAACTTTAATGGTATCGCCATGGCAGTTTAGCAACAACAATTAAAAAAAAAAAAACTTTTAAAAACCACGCTTTTATCTAGTAACGGCGCATGGAAGGACGTGTTGCCTTGGCGGAATATATTATCATAAAATATTTTAATATAGCAGTGTATTATTATTATATTGGCATCAGATATAAGCAAGTGTGCAAAATTTCTAGATGATTGACCGATGGGAAGTGACTGGTAAGTTTTAAGATAATTTTTAAGTCAAATCTTGTAAGTTTTAAGTAAATTCTTAAGATTTGACCTGGAAACCAGACAGTGTGAGATAATAAAAGTGTGGTAATAAAAATACACATGCATATACATACATACATACATACACAAAACTACAAGATGGACTTGTAGGCCTTCTGTCTCGATTTCTATAAACTATCATAAACTTTTACTGCTAGAATACCTTTATAATAAAAACTACATAAATAGACATTTAAATACTCCCTTAAAAAAA
>JAFIDM010000003.1:35635924-35690365 GCA_023159025.1 Thereuonema tuberculata | reverse complement strand
GATATTCACATAAGGGATCGCACTAATTTGTTACACTCAGCGAGTTTGATAAGATGCACTGAGGCAGACACGACACAAAGAGTGTAATTTTATTAATATTTCGTCTCTGTTCTCCTTTCTTGTACTTCTGACAAGGCCCCGGCAAAAGGAAAACAGATGACGCCGGAGGTCACTTCCAAGAGATCTCCCCTCTTATTATATATATACCAGCACTAAAGAGGGAACCAATGGCTTCAAGATTTGAAACTTTGAATAAATACAGTCGAGGCTTTGTGGGAAGAGGGATAAAGGAATAGAGAAAGAAAATGGTAACTTAAGAATTCGTTAAGAATTAACAGATAATAAAAGCATCAAAAAGATAACAGTATCGAAAATAATAATAAGAATTAAAGTTTCGATTTTCATAAAAAGCGATTAAAGTTTAAATGGTCCTTTGCCTAGAGATCCAGTTATACTACATTAAAGTTTTTATGCAATCGTGCTCTATAGGTACAAAAGTTTTCACTCTATGACCAGCTTTGCTTTTACAACCGCTTTTCAACCTAATGTCGATTGAAAACTAAGGTGATGCACTTAATCTTAAAATTAATAAGATATATGCTTATGATTTTCTGAAAGAAAAGGGGAATTAACCACCATGCACATAACGAAAATAAAAAACAAAAACAAATTCATGCTAAGAGTTTGTTACCCTTTTCTTTAACATCTTCATCTGCACGTTAAGCTTTATTTCTTTAAAAAGATTTTTCTTAGGTTTTTTTTTTTTCTACACGTTTAAAATCTTAACATCTAAAACATTCATTTATTTTCTTCAGTTTTAAACACTTTTTCTCTGTTTTAATTGTTTGTCTTTACATAGCAAGTTTTTTTTCTTTTCTTTTTTTAATCTAAATTTGTAATATTGCGTCTTTGGGAAATAAGGATTCCCTCCACGACAACTCACTTAGCGACCGTCTTTAAGATCTGTTAAGGATGTAAGAAGCAGAGAGCTGTACTCTTTGGATTACCAATAGATATCTAGCAAAAGCATAAATGAATGCTTTCATTCTGTTCGATCGTAGTATCCATGAATTTCAAATATCACTATTTCATTACTAAGGCCACCCAATAGAAACAAAGCATACGTCAATGCCATTGTTAGCCACCTATCAATGGTCTAAAAAAATCTAAGAGTGGACTATATATCCACTTTTTTTTCCGTTACAAATAATTTTCTCCAAAATCGTGACGAAAAAATTAAAGATAAAAATTGATAACCGAATTAGTCAGAATTCGGGAAAAAATTCAACTTCCAAAAAAAAAAAAAAATCAATTCTTGCTTCCCCTCAAAAAAAAATTAGAATTAAAAAAAAAAGGGTCATTAAGATCCACAACCAAATGGAAACAACAAAATCCGAGAATTAACATGGTCTATGAACACGAACAAAACTTTGGAGAATTCCTCTACTTGGTGAACCTACTTTTTAAATGGGCGAGGACTTACTATACAGCACAGCATTAGTTAATTCAGCAAAGAATTTCAGCTAAAGAAAGAGGCAAAGACTGGAAGGGAATACTTAACAGAGGAAGAAAAGAAATCTTCACTTGCAGTACCAGCTGTTCTGTAATCCCACCTCCCCTCAATTAAAAATTTCTTTTGAAGACGAATTCAAGCAAGGAATTACTTTGCTGCAAACTTGGAACAAGCGGAGGTAAATGCCCTTGAAGTGTTCCTCAGTAGTTAGGCAATGATGGTACTCATTTGCTCAACCGTATTTGCTGGTTCTTTTAATTTTTCGAGAAGATAAAAAAAAAAGTAGCCCGTGCCAACGGATTTCCAATCTATTTGCTCCATCGCCGTGTGCTAAATAAATTATCGGTGAATTCCAGCAAAACAAATCATTTTTTACGAGTCTACGGTCCAGGATTTTAATAATTTAATTTAGGAAGAGGCAGTATTCTGCATAGATCTTTCTCATTAAGTAACGCGATTATTTTGACAGTAATTATTTCAGATTCATAAAGAAGGATGAAAGAGAAAAGAAGGGAAAGATGGAGAAAAGTGGAGGAGGAGGGGGAGGAGAATAAAAAATGAAAAAAAAAAGATAGAGAGAAGGAGGAACAAAACTTTGCAATCATTATTCCCGAGCAGTCGTTTTTCATGTATCAAAATGCTACTCCCACCATATAGACAAGAGACCCCACACACACACACGCGCTTGTACACTCATCACGCCTTCCAAATTCTAAATGCCAATTAGTTCTCTCTTTTTTTTCTCCACTCCCCTATCTTCATATGTGCTAAACGAGAGCGTATATAAATCTGTTGAATTAATAATTCTGTTAAGGACATTTGCAGGCGATGAAAAATTGGCAGCCCTGGCAGAGAGCGTCTCAGTTAATTTGGCCAACGGGGAAAAATATCTGTCAGGAATTAAGGCCTCCGCTCGTGCTGATAGATATTTTTAATCCTTGAAAGTTCTAATTTTATTTTACTGGAAAAATAAATTGATTGGGGTGAAAAGACAGGAGCAAAAAAATAGAATAGACCTATTCGTCAACTCAGTAATCCGTATTTAAATAATTTAATATCTTTTTTTTTGACAGATGTTTTTGTTCTCTTATCTTTTTATTCTTTTCTTCTTTCGTTTGTAAAACAATGAAAGTTGGCTAAGAAAATTCTAATACGTTTTTATATATCAATTGTAACAATACGGAAATACGTCACAACGTATCTTCGTATTGAGAAATATATCTCACCTAAGATTCACTGATGGATATTAACTAAATGACTGTTAAGCAAATGACTGTCTTTTAAAATGCGATCTGCTGTGTATAGTTTGAAGTTCAATAAAAATTTTGTGCAAAGTTAATATAATTTTCATCTGCAAAAATGTGTACTGCTCTGAATTGCAAAGTCAAAGCATTACTATTTATTTTTTTTCTCATCAGGATGAACTAAGATGGAAAAAATATTTTGTAAACAGATCTCTTTCCAACCATATTAATGTATCAATTTAGAAGCAGTTATTGTAAGTCGTAAATAAATGAATAAAAAAATTAATTCTGAGCTTAAATTTTCTGAAGCATATTTTGTTTTCTGAAATATAGTGTATGTTTAATAAATATTGTTTTCACGTGCGCTGTTCATATTTTAAAGAACAAATGCTAAGCCTGCACAGCTGATTAAATTAAAAACTTCATGACATTTAAAAATTACAATGGGATACGACCAGGTTCAGTCCGTATTAAGGCCTGACTTTTCTTAAATCTTTAATAGTGTACGTTTATTTTGTTTATATATATACCGATGTAGTATATAGGGTTTTACTTCAGCTATTCAATACAAAACAACCAACTGAAAGAAAATAAGACCTATTTTATATATTTCGAGATTCCGGTAGCTCCTCCTCGGTCTCCCACCCCCTAAATACGCCTTAAAAAATAATGTCTGCAATCATTTCAATACCATGCGCTTTATTGTGTTCCATGTCTATTCCTTTATCCAATTCGGAAACACATTTCATAAAAGCCAATAACATATCAACTTTCTTGTAGCTTAAGGCTATGTTCCAAGTTAATTATCCAGTTAATGGCAGATCCATCACACAAAAGTATCACATTTCGAACTGGTTTTAGATTTAAGTACAATGAGAATTGAACAATACTGAAACTACAATTTGAATTTCTTTTTTTCTGTTTTTGCTTAATTGTGGTAACTGCGTTCTTATCATTGTTCGTCTGCTTCCTCAACTTGTCCGTTGTAGGCTGTGCGCATCGATAACAAGTGAAATTGATATTATGCTTATGAATCACTCCTTCTCCTTAGATTAATCAAGTGGAAACATCGCAGCCAACCGCCGGTGATCGATTCGGAGATAGGAGAGCACTGACATTCACCTGATGCTCAGGTATCAGCGAATTCAAAGTCATCGATCTCCCATCACAGCAGAGTAATACGAAAATCATCGCTATTCCAAGTCCTTTGAGAACTTAAGTTTCAGTTCCGTTCGTAAAACTAAAATCATTGCAGATGTTTTGTTTAACATCTTTCAGCAGTTGGGGCTCAAGTTTTTATGAATGTGCTTTTCTAAAATCTTTCTGATATTCTGAATTCACAGAAATCAGATAATAATAATAAAAAATAATCGCCATTCCTATTGTAATTCCGTTAAACCATTATAAATCCCAAAAGAAATAAATATTTCTAAGTAATCTTCGATTTTTTTTGAAATTTTGAAATTTCAACAACCTGGCTTACGAGAAGAAACTGAAATCGGAGTCAGGACAATAAAACTGCAGGAGCAGAAGATTAAAAATATTTATTTTGAATGTTCTCGTAGTTACCGAGAAAAATGTACAAAAAAAAGGTTCAAGAACCATTTGAAATTTAAGAAAGCAAATATTTGGATATAGTTAAAGAGGAATATTAAATTTTTAATAATATATTAAACAACAAAAACTAGAAATATTTTTTTTTATTATTATTTTCTTTTTACAGATTATTTTACGGTTTACATCGAACTATGCATTTGCTAATAAGGGACAACATATTGGCCACATACTGAGTATAGTTAAATATCAACAAACCATTTATTTTATTTATTCATTCATTCATACCACAGAGCTTGTGGCAGTTTATCGATTAAATATACTATATGTATTTGAAATCTAAACATTTTTCCTTTCTTTCCTTTTAATATTTATGGATTAAATCTAATTTAATAATATTTAATTATCATTATTAATTTTGCAAAGGATGTAAATTTATGTTTACAAATTAAAATTTAATGTATATTAGTTGCACAATAGTTATTTGTATCTGAATGATAAATTATAAGTTTAAATTAAGAAGTTAAAATAGAGAAATTTTCAAACTATTTGTAATGTCTTATTTAATTCGAATTTTTTAATCTTACTTTCAAGCCACTGACGAAATTTGTTGCAACTGATGGAAACTGAAGGGCAGAGGTTTATTACAGTACTAATCTTTAATTTTGCGGAAATTTGATTTTTTAGTTGCATTTGCTAGTTTAGCCTGAATTTGCGAAATCGTATTATCCCCATTTTCACTTCTTGAACAGTTTCCATCTGTTTGTATGTTCATCACTCTAAAACGGTTGGATGGACTTCCGTAAAATTTGCGCATACAGTACCTACGGTTCTGTTTAAAACACTGGGCCGTTATTTTGCTGACCGCCCTTTACATCCCGTCTTGAAATCTCTATTTAAAATGACTGGATTTCTTTCCAATTAGATACAATGATTATTTGCCAGTTCAACTTACAATATGAGCAAGACTGTATTGGTCTCTTCAGGTCCACAAAGCTCAGTCGCCATTAGATAGGCCTGTACTAGTCATCTCACAAATAAAATCCACAACATTATACGGACGAATTAAAGACCTTTTTTTTTATTCTTTCATCATGTTGATTACATTTCATAGTAAAAGAAACGTCTTCTGAGTTCGCGAATAGTGTGATTTGCACACACTAATGTATAAAACAAGAATCCCCGCTCCGTTAACGTGAACGGAGTCAAAGAAAACTTTCCAAATATTCTGTCTCCGATAATTAAACACACTTCCTACGGAGAAATGAGAGCAAAACTGGGATATAAAATTGATTAACATTTTGGGAGTGGCGAAGGTGTGCGAGGAAAAGGAGGAAGGAGGGTAGAATGAAAGAAACTGATTTTTTCTTTCTTTCTTTCTTTTGTTTCTTAGGAAGCCAGGTTTTCCGACGGACCATCCGGATGGTAATGGTGTGTGAAATTAAGAAAATGCACAGAGTAAAAAATTTAAAATTATCATGTGCCAACTAACTCCAGGCGTGGGTGCCAAATTCATTATCCGCATGCCTTAATGATTTTAAGACTCCCATCTTGCTCCGCTGCTCATTTCGGGATCCGTTAAGAAAACTAAAAAGAGAGGGGTTTGGGAGGGGCGGGGGCTAACAGTTGCTTAAGGCGCACACGGTTAATTCTTGGTACTTTAACGAACAGAAGATTTGGAATTAAACACGCTTGCTTTCAAAAGCACAGACGCAAGAAAAGTCTGAATGCGCAATCGACTTAGTGGACTCGGAAATGAAACGGCCGTAAAAAGCACTTCCTCGGCGCCGATGCGGACAAGGACATTTTGATTCCGACAACTTTCCACGCTTCATTTTATTGGAAAACTACTTAAAGATTGCCCTACAGAATTAAAGAAACAGAAATACGATATACAGAATCAGTAAATGGCAGACTAGAAACAGTTCGGAAGTTAAATAATGAGTTAGTCTGATATCTTTTAGTCCTTTGCCACATCAGTAGCAAGATATAGCATTGTAGGGATGTTTTAGTATCACTTACCAAAGTCTTCTAGGGACTCATTTTACACTTATTCACCAATTTATATTACATTCTTCTAAACAGAGATACAGTTCCAAGAACTCTTCCCTCACACAACTATACCTAATAGTTTTCAAATACTCTATAAATATGCATGTCAATCCATCCAGTTTCAAAAGTTACTAAGACATATAGACTGGCTGTGAGTTTCACACTACTAGAAAGCTAGGAAAATTTGTGCACGTAATGTAATAAAAAGTAATGAAATATAGTAAATATATTAAACAATTCGAAAAAAAAAAAAAACTACTTTTCTTTTGCTGCGTCAAAACATATCCACAAATTTAAATTTATAAGTTTTTATGATTAGCTACCGAGTTAGTTTTATAAGATTTTAAAATTTCAAAATTTTAAAATACAAAAGGCTTATTTTTTTTTCACTCGAATTTAGTTTGGGGGCCCTGTTGTTATCCTGACATTACTTTTTTTTTCGTAGTAGTAATATGAATTACTTCCTTAGTATTTTGTGAAATCAATTTTCATAGATATCATAGAATCACATCACAATATGGTTTTAAAAGGAAAAGCCAATATATTAACATATTTTTTCTTCTATCCCTTGATGACGAAAGATCAAAAATATACAAGCATTTTCTAGAAACGTCATCATCCATAAAAGAAAAAAAATATTAAAATTATGGAAAAAGAAAATCTTACTTTACAATTTTATTTTTTAATTTCTTTGTAATAAGTTAATAATGTGGATAGTAAAAAAAAAAATAATAAATATTTCCTCATAATGTTATTTCTAAAACCGCTAATTACTTTTTATTTTTTTTTAATCCTAATATAGAAACATTCCTGCGCAGAACGTAAGTATTTCTGATATGTATTGAATCGCTTAAAAACAACACGTCTTTGGGAATGAGATGAAGGGGGGGGGGGCTGCTTGTAATTAGGATTAAATGCGTTGAATTCCTTTCATTGTTTAGAAGATCTTTTCCAATCGGCCACTTTCACACAAAGGCTTTGATTTATTTCTTTTTCTCATTCCTAACTTTAAAAAACACAATTCTACGAGAAGGGACGAAGTTAGAAGAGAAAGGAATGGAAGAAAAAAAAAAGAGGAGGAAGAAGAAAAGGAGACAAGGGTAAATGAACAAGTAGAGAAAGAAATTGAATAGAGAACGGGGAAGCACAAAATGCTACAGGAGACAGGTACACACAGACGTACTAAGACAGGGTTTCCGACAATATCCGGAAGGGAAAGACATTAGCGGACCATTCGTCATGCTACGTTTGGAGTTTCTCCTTACACCGAATTCTCAACACAAGACGCGGAACAAAAGCTTTCAATTAAGACACATTGGCCAACGTTCATTACGCCTCCGTCCACCGGAGGGCATCCATTTGCCGTTGCGGACTATGCGAGAAAAAAAAAACGGAACGGATAAGAAAAATGGAGAAAACCCCTTCCTTTCATCCCCTCATTTGCCTTTTCGTCGTTCTGTTGGAAATGGTAATTAAAGTTTCCGTAAACTTCCAGCCTACACCCCCACCCCTATCTCCCAGTCAACGGCTCTTTAATTAACTTGTAGGTTTTACAAATCGCTGAGACAAATGTGCGATCACAGGACGGGTCTTTCACCCGAACCACGTGATCCAGACTCAACAACCACCGCAGGGGGATCCTAACTACGACCTCCACTTTAATTTCTCATTAAAGAAAAAACCAATTCATCACTGTACCGTGGGGATACCTCCAAATAAGAGCTCCTAAGATGCATTTATTTCATTATAGAATTAATTAATTAACTTTTTGCTAGCAAATGAGCTTAAGTCTACCGCCTACGCTGCAGTACAATTTTAATGGGACTTAAGATGTAAAAAATAAAAGTCCCAAATGCAATTATTGCTTTTACAAAACTTTTTAGAAGACTAATTACTTTTAAAAACATAAAATAACTTTACTGGAAAGTCGCAGTTTTCAATATTATTTTTAATTTGAGTTACAGAAGAATAAGCAATTAAAGACTTAATATCCCAATATCGTAATCTTACATAAATACCTCCTAGCAAACTTAAACCAATAAAAATCATCTTGTGCTAATAAATTTTCTTAAAACAATCTGATTCAAATGAAGAAGACCATATCCTCCTATTTTTACTAAAAATCCATGCTAAAACCTGCAATCAGAGCCTCAATATGAGCTTTGGGTAATCGTAAATGAACTACATGTATAGGTATTGTTACAAGAAATGCTGCAATAGAAAAAATAGAAATAATTATTTTCACATTTATCTTTATATTAGTTAATACTATAAATAACAAATTAAATTCAAATTTATAAAACTCGTATATTTTTTATTGACTTTGATTTTCAATGTTTATTTCGTAATATCTCAGTGACAACAAACTTAATGATCAATAAAAATACGTTTCAAACATTGTTCCAATTAGCTGGACACTCTTTACTTTTAAAATTTCAATTTCACTGGATAAGTAGTTGTTGGAAGGACTAATAAAAGTGTTAATTTTGGGAAAGGTAAAATTCTGTTAAAATGTACAGTTATTCTTACGCACATTTACAGGATCACATAAAAGTGCGGGAAATCACGGAAAAAGAAAAGCGGAAGCATAATTATTACTACACTAAAAAACTCGTTATCCGAATTTGATGGGAGCACGCTCGTTTCGGATAAGCGACATTTCGGATAATCCAGAATATATTGTATTAAACATGTACTGTATATTAATGTTATTAATAGAGTTACAGTCATAATTAGAGTTACACGATTGCTTGTGTATGTTATTAAGTATTGATTAAAGCGATGGAAAAAATGTGTTTGTATATTTTTAAAGTATTCTAAAAATCGTTTCGGATAAACCCGATTTTCCGATAAACGAGTTTTAAGATAAATAACACTATTAAAATAGCGCTTGAACAAGGTTCTTTTCTTAAAACGGTTTAATTGTAACATACAAACTAGCAAAAAATAGTAAAAAAAAGCTCGACTGATTTAGATAATTGCCACTTCCTTCTTATCTGTTTCTTAAGATGATCTTATGGGAAAGACGAATATCTTGAGCGTAACCACGGTTTTATTTCATTGAAAAAGATTAAGAGGAAGAAACCGCTACGACTTCTTAATTTTCCTAAAATGAAAAAGAAGAAAATAAATATATAAGTAATAATAATAATACAAAAAAATATAGTGAAATTCCCTCGGGGTGAATCGCAGTAATCACAAAACAGAAGGTACATTAACTTAGGAGATGGGGAATTACGATTGACCGCGCCAACACGAAAATAATCTTCAAGAAAACCCTTAGGAGAGAAGGTTCATAACTTCATCCACACATCCTTACTTCTTTGAGCTCTCCTCATCACTTTACTCTTTTTTTTTTTTTACTTCTTCTTTTTTATCTCTTCCTTCATTTCATGTATCTCAACCTCCTACACATCTCATATACCTCCAGGGAAGGTTCAAAAAGAGGGAGAGAGGCGCCGAAAAGAAAGTGACAAAAACAAGGACAATTTCTCGAATTTTGTTAGGCTTTAGAGTCAATGCTTTAAAAGCCTGGAGGGGAGACTCTCCGCCTTCCCTCACCTATAACAAGGAAAATCCCCCCCTTTTTTTTTTCATTTCTTCCTTTTTTACTTTAAAAAAGTTTTTCTTATAATTCCGACTTAATTTAATTTATATATACCAGTATATGTATATGTACATAATACGTTTATTTTTTTTTAAAGAAAAAACGTATTAATACATACGTAGTATAAAAAAAAAAAGATTGCGACTATAATCTATCAGATATTTCTATAGTCCTCTATTAATATTTTTCATTGAGGCTTCTTTCTTTGTTAGGTCATTGTAACAATGGATTTCAGTGTTATACATTAATGCCATTCAATACCGTGGTGATATCTTATTACACTGCAATTAAAAAGAAAAACATGCATAAACGTCGTGGTCAAACACATAACAGCTGTCCACAGAACTCTGAGAAAGAATAGCCTGCAGTTTTCCTAGTTTCTGTGTTCTTGCAAAAGTGAATTATGAAAAAAAAATTGAAATTTAATTCAAGACAAACAAAAATGATGAGGAAAGTCGAAAATGAAAACCAAAACGCTTTTGAATTAACGTAAGTTCAACTATTTTGTTCCTCAATCCGAAAACGAGACTAAATACAGCCACGAACGGACGGTTTTACTAAACTACAAATCAATGAAGACTTTAAATATTGTAGAAGAGATCTAAATAATGAAAAATCCCGCTCGTTTGCAAGTAAAAAGTTCAGTAGTAATGATCTATTCCTGGAGAATCGTGTATCGTGTTTTTGTTTTGTTTTTTTGTTTTTTCAAAAGAGTTGGTATTCCAATGCTAATAATACTTTTGACACTTTTTAACCTTGCCCAAACGGCTTGACCACTTTGCTTAGCCGAATTTCCGAAATTACAATCACCTTATATAATTGGCTAATTTCGTCTGTCTGTCTGTCTGTCCGTCCGTCCGTCTGTCTGTCTGTCTGTCTGTCTGTAACTCGATATAATTAAGCTATTAAGATAGATCCAAGGTTCTCAATGGTACCATTGAATCAAGAGTACTCAAGTTGAATGAAATGTTAGTTCACTTTGTCATTCCATGTTGTTTCCATGAAATTTTAACTGAAGTTCTAACAAAACATACGTTCAAAACCAAATAATTTTGTTACCACTGCACCGATTTTAATGAAATTTGCCGTACTTATTTTCTTACGCTGATTTTGAAACTCAAAACCATTTTTGCCGTAGAAGCTTCGTTCACAAGTTAGCGCAGTATTTAGATTATACAAAGGTGAGTTTTAAATGCCTTTCGGCGTTGAGTCAAAAATAATAATTATTCTTTAGATAAATTAAACTTTAGATATGGTTGGTATTTCGTTTTTCTTTTTGGGTGGAAAATGATCCTTTAGATTAAACTCTCAGAACCTATATTACAGGTGTACAGGTAAGAAGTACACCTAAATAGGTCTGATAAACATTAAAAAAAAAAAAAAAGTTCAAATAAAATTATCAATTGAATCAAATATATATATATAAATTGGCTAAGTTCGTCTGTCTGTCTGTAACTCGATATAATTAAGCTATTAAGGTATTAAGCCAACGGTTCTCAATGGTACCATTGAATCAAAAGTACTCAAATTGGATGAAAATATTAGTTCATTATGTCATTCCATGTTGTTTCCATGAAATTTTATTCTTGGGAACTGACCTCGACAACTGAAATTCTAACAAAACATACGTTCAAAACCAAATAATTTTGTTACCACTGCATCCATTTTAATGAAATTTGGCATACTTACTCAGTTGTTTACGCTGATTTCGAAACTCAAAACCATTTTTGCCGTAGAAGCTTCGTTCACAAGTTAGCACAGTATTTAGATTACATTTACTTTATATTTGATAGTTGATAATAAAATGATTTTTCAAATTTTTTTATGCCTGTCGTCCGACAGGCTTTGCTGCTAGTATTTAATATAAAAATAAAAAAAGTTAATTACGGTATTCTTAATAACTAGTTCATCATCACGTTTTAAATTTATTTACAAGTTCATTCGCATCTAAAGATATTGTACTGGTGTTTGTGGGAGCGTCTTTGCGATCTAAAAACAATGAGTCAAGTTCTGGAACTGAACTAAATTAATTTAATACATGAGAAACATTGGGTTTTTTTTTTAGATTTTTGGAAGAATTTGATTGGTTAGTAATTAAAAATATACATAATGATTGGATAAAAACATAACGAACTTAGAATAATTAACTGTTCCAACGGCTGCAACAAAAAAAAATTCAAAATAAATAGAACATCAGTAATTAGGAAATGCAAAGAAATAAATAACGGTTATGGATAAAAATGAATACAGATAAATAATTTCTACAAAAAATACAGATAAATAATTTTTTTCTAAAAATATTTATATACAAACTGTTACAATATCCGCTGGCTTATATTTCTTTTTTAATTTACTTAACTAGGAAAAAGGAGGCTTAATGAATCACTCAATCTGTGTGTCTGTGTGGGTTTATGCATGTGCATGTCCCCTAATAAATTTTTGACCGCGCGATAGAAATCTTGAAACTTTGCATGCTCATTTAGGACAAAAAATGATCTCACTTTGGAATTTTTCTTTCTTTTTTTTTTCCTTGTATATTTTTCGAAGTGTGAGTCCTTGTCGGGAATTTAGCACGTGAAAAACGACCGATTACCATAGAAAAATACTGTATAAACATATTACAAAAAAACTATCCAGTAACGGATGTTAATCCTTTTAATCATCAATTAATTTGCATGTGCTTTGGAACGATTAAAATTAATAAAGTTACCAGGAAATAGAACAAGTCTACTCTTTGTATTCAGCACATTATAACTAAACAAGGTTGGGATAGCGATTAGTAAACCAATCACAATGCTTCGTAACGTCTTCTGAAAATACATCTACGAAATTTTTCGTATTTACATTTATAAATACGAAAATAAAATTGATATTGCCTTAATTCCCTTATTATTATAAATGAGATTGTTGCGTTTGTTGTCATTGTTGCTAATAGCAATTGTTGCGATTGTTGTCCTTGTTGCTAATGATATTTTAATGATACTTGTCCCCAGACAAAACGGGAATATAAGTCTTCTGATCTTGATCAGAAGACTAAAAGTAAACTAGTTTTTTTAAAACTTTAAAATAAAAAGAAATAATAATTTTTTAAGGAACAGGCTTTTAAGAAATAGTCATTAAGTCATTGCAGTAACTTACTGTTCTATCAATTAATTAAAATAAAATTTATTGATAACTCCAAAATATTTTATTACAATAATGTTACTGAATTACTGAAAATCGAAACAAATTACAACTTGTTCTAGGGTAACCTGCTCTTCTGTTTCCTCCCAATTGAACAGATGTAATGAGATTCAAGATCCTGTACAATTGGGCAATACCGAGATATACAAGTCGCTTGAAAACTTCACCTTTCACAGTGTTGTTGTTGTTCCCTGATGAGAAAAACGACCAAATTGCTTCAATTGTAAAACAGAGACTGCAGTTTGTAGCCTCTTTTCTTTTCTTCGTTAGATCTCAGAGATCGAACGATGATATCCTTCAGAGATCAATCATGCAATTGAATTGTGTTAATGGCGGAGAGTCAGGGAACTAGATTCAGTACTTAGCAATACAAACAAAAGGGGTTCAGAGAGCAGAGAAAAAAAAGAGGTGGTGATTTAAAGGAAGAACACATAGAAAACAATGCCCCCCCCCCCCCGTCCCCGGTGCTAAGTCGAGCGCTTCTAAATATGCAAACGCGCAGAGATCGTGGCTAAGTGCTTTACACAATTTTGGATAATCAGAATCACTCTCTCACTTTGGTCTGAGTGACTGAGTGGGGGTGTGGGTGTACGGGTCCGAGAGGGTGTAGGGGGTAAGAGAGGGGTTTTGATGCAACAGCGCTTAATCGCGTTGACTAATTTTAATATATTGGTCAGAGAAGAGCGCGCGAGAGGCGCGAGAATTCTTGCCGCTACGCAATAACAGGGAATCGTAACGTGAAGGCCTCTTCCCCCCGACCGCTTTCTTCCCTTTTTCCCATCGCTGCCTTGAATTTCTCTATATGAAAACTCTGCTCAGCTAAACTCGAATTTAATTTTCCGTGATTAGTTCGCGAAGAGAAAGCTGGAGGTGGATATGAGAAAGGGCGGGAAAAAAATGCATTAGGCAAAGAGGCAGTAGATGATGTTTAATTATTCATGCAGGTTAAGAGTCGGAAGTGTTTGTTTCTCGTTTCGTCAAACATTTCGGAATATTGGCCTGAAAAATAGCATTAAAAGCAAAATGGATAGTGAGAGAAAAAGAGAGGAAAAAAAAAAAAGACGAAGAAGTCTGCTTTAAATTTTTTAAAACTGTAATGACTTTGATAATCATACGATGAAACGTAGTTGAAATTCTGATCGTCTCGGCGGCGAAAAAAAAAAATAATGTTTTAAACTTAACTGACAAACTTTTCAAGGAACAAGAAAAAAAAAAGAACAAAAATTAAGTTATATTCTTTTTTTTTTTCCGAGACGAATGTTGGATTAAGCTTTATATTAAGAGAGGAAAGATAGATCTAGAAGTTACATCTAAGTGAAATTCCCCTTTCCCAACCTCCATAGTAGGACAGAAGAAATGTTATTCGAATTAATTGTTTAATTCTTTATTTATTTTTTAAAGATATTGGAAACACTTAACTTTCTGTGTTAGATTTAGTCAAATTCATATTCTCAATGGAAAGTTACACAGAAATAAAAATTCGCCCCCCCCCCCCTTCCAAAGACATGGATAAGGATAACGAAATATGGTCGTACTACTAAATTCCTAACCTGCTACAACACACCTGTTCTCCATTTCGCTCTCTCTATATATATATGCATATATTTTTTTTTTCCATCTATTTTTTTCAAAGATTGTTTAGGTATAGATAAAATTTAAAAATTCAGTTTTATTTTTATTTTTGTATTTTAAATAATAGTCAATCGTATAATAGCAAACTTTTACGAGCATAATACATATATATAACAAGAAAAAAAGGATAAAAACGCACACATTTGGAAGATTCACTGAGCTATTTTTGGAAATTTCGTATCAGGAACCCAAAACAGACTGTTTCGAGATTTTTATCGCTCGTCAGTTGGATTCGCCCATTTTATTCTTAATTCGTTTGTGATGTTTTTTTGTTTTTTTGTTTTAATTCAAAGGCCATTGTTTTCTTTAATTTTGTCTTTTGTATATGTTTCTTTCGATTCCACTGAGCTATGAGTACTGGGCGAATCCAACTGACGAGAGGTATGCACCTCGAAACAGTCTGTTTTGGGTTCCCGGTACGAAATTTTCAAAAACAGTGAATCCTTTAAATGTGTGAGCTTTTATCCTTATTTTTCTTGTTACAAATAGTCAATCGTACTTAAAAAAAAGTAACTGCGGAATTTTAATGGTAAATACTGCTTCAAATTGTTAAGCGTAACCAACGCGTTAGGCTTTAGCACAGTTAACAGGTGGCAGCAGGTATATCAGTGGATTGGAATAATAAATTGTAGAAGAACTTGGCTTGTACCATATTAATGAACTATAATTAAAACATTTTCCGAGGAATGCAAGTTAACGAATCTGAGGTATAAATAAGCTGTAATATTACTTTTAAGTTTTGGTGAAATCTTAGGTGATGTTCAAAGGCCCCCTGTCCCAATCATATTGCAACCTGTTACAGATTTGACATGTTCAAATCTTTGATTGATCCACCTTTGTATTGGTGATCTAAACCTGCGATTATAGGTTTAATGAAATTAATCCGTATTAATGGAAATTCAAAATAAATGTATCTGAATTAATAATGAGAAAAAAAAAACTATTGTAACGAAAAATGTAATAGAATACAGCGCCAAAAGATCAAACTTGATGAACAGCCCTCTTTCTTCTACCCCCTCCCATTTTGATAAATGGAGCCATCCACACTTGATTTTTAAGTGCTCGGAATCGCTAAATAACTTGAGAATTCTTAAATAATTTTAAACAACAATGAACAATATAAACAATTCATTTTCTAATAATTACTAATATTTTCATAATGTATAATAAAAAATTTGATTAAAATCCTGAATTTAAACTGTCATTCGATGAAATTAATTTGTTTAAGCAAAAATTTTAAATTAAGATTAAGAATTGTGCGATTTGAAATGTTTATTTCTGTCATAAGTTAGCAATATAATTTATTTTTATATTACAATAACTGATTTTCAATTTACTAAATTTTAAATTACGATTCATTTAGATAAATTTAATTAAATGTACTTAAACTAAACAAAAATTTTAGAAGTTTTTAATTTTTAAGTGTTTCTAAGTGTTCATTTTTGTAATAACTAAGTAATATTATATTTTATAATAAGCTTTTTTAAATCAATTAAATTTTAAATTCGATTTTTTTTTTATCTTATTTTTTTCATTTTATTTTTCTATTTTTTAATATGTATTTAAATGAAGCGCAACTTTTAACATCCCAAAAATATGTGTACAGCTCAAAATACACATTTTATTGAGATCTAAACAGTCTATTGGAAAGATTATAGGAAAAGAGCACTTAGAAGTCAAACCGAAGGGGAAAGAAAATCGACAAACCAGCTTCACAGAATAAAAATAATAATTCGCGAGGATCGTAAAATGACATTACTACGAAAATCAATTCCTGTTGAAAATACGCCGGTTCAAACACACATTTTCTAAATGAGAAAGTTGAACATAAAAACAAATTTTGTCCAAGACCGGCTGCTGCTCTCTAAGTGTAAATCAGTTCGCGAGAAAAATTTTTTCTTTCTTTTTTTAACATCGGTTGTAAGTGCTGGAATTATCATGAAGCAATAATAAAACGGATATGAAATATATCATAACCCATCGTAAACTGTCAAGTTACTAGGAGAGATTGCTGTAGAACATAGGAAATACTTACATTTGTAATAGAAATGATGAAAACCCTCCGAACAGTAATAAAATAAAAAAAGGAGGGGGGGGGGGCGGAATAAAATAGAAAGTCCTAATTGCTTTACTAAAAAGAAGAGAAAAAAAAAGTGTAATTAAAATTTGAAAAGAAGAGGATGAAAATGTATGAAGAAAGTAAACAACTTACAATAACTCAGCATGTAATATTATTGAAAATGCAAAATACCAATAAATAATTCTTAAAAAAAAAAAAAAAAAAAAAAAAAAAAAAACCAGAAAGTTGCACCAGGTGAACCACCTATATTATACTTTTGGTAAGATCCAAGGTAATTTTGGTTCACAGTAATATATTCGGCTTTTCTCTTGAGATGACCTTTGAACTATTTCTAACTGATCACTTTTCTATAGGATCGGCTGCTTAGATGTGAACGACTTCCTCATTTTTGCTATGTTCTTAATTTTCTTTTAATTGTTGCTTTATTATTTTTTTTCCCCTTTTTGATCAATTTTTCTTCCGATCTTATCATGCTCCCAAATATAAATACCAACTTCATCTTCTATTAAATTAAAGATTATTTGAGATAATCTCCAAATCCTACGTATTTTCTTAAGTCAACTTGGGATGTACAACAGCTTAAAACTACAATAGCTTTTAAAAGGTCCCGCTAATGTTAAGTTCAACTTGTAGATGTACCGCTACAAAGCGCTTTTGACGAGTGTTATAGACTCTAGTAGTAGGCCTAAGTGAATTTTAGATTCTAATCTCCATCCATTAACATCCACTAACCATTCTAGTTTTGAACTTTAAGTATTAATATTTTACGAAAAGTATATTAGCGATTCATTATCCGCAGCTATTATTAACAGGTATTCCAATCTGTATCACAAAAAGATTAGGCCTATCTATATCTGATTTAGATGATTGTAATTGATTTCTAATTCCTCACCAATGGAGTCATTGGTAATTAAAACAAAACCAATACATTTCTTTTAATAAATAAAATGTAATTATTGCAGTATTTGCCAAACCATTAGTCATCCAGTGAATTGCAAGTGTTTTTCAAGAAACTGTTCATACTTTGAGATATTAAAATATAGGTGGTATCTACATTTAATTTGTAACTGTTGCAGTTTATACGAAATGGATTAGACTACATGAATGGACCGATAACTTACGACTATTCCAACTATACAATCAATGATAATTAGGCGACTCCCGTACACGAAAGTGTAAACGGAAGGGAAGCTCTGACGTTCATTATGTCCGTCACCACTTTACAGGCAAAACTACAAGTCGGACAGAGATGAGTCATACTTCATGACTTCAGGGATGAGGAAAAAAAAAAAAAAGACTTCCGGTCTGGGATCAGTTCCTGTGCTAGAGAAAATGGCCGAAAATGAAACATCTACAAAGTGCTTTGGTTTTGTGTACACGATGAAGTCAGTTTTTTTACTTTATTTCCTAAAATTACTATTCTTGTGTAAATAGAAAATTACGCAAGTAACTTTCAAACAAATATTAACCATAATACGCCCCAAATTTACAATTCTTCCTTCCATTCTTTAAGATATTGGTTGTGTTCTTCGTTATCTATACAAAGATAGCAAAATAAAAATTCCTACATTTTTTTTTACATACTGTTCTTTTATGTAAAGAGGCTTTTTTTTTCTTTTTTTTACCAAAGATAGCTTAAAAAAAATTCATTTACAAATTAACAACTCCACTAATAAAGAAAACAAACGTATAATGAAGTATTTCCTTTACGTAAACAGAAAGTTAATTTATTTTCAACTATGTAGTGGCAATTTATCATAGTACAGTAAAGCCCCGATTATCCACGGAATTCGGTGGCAAGGGCTTCGCGGATAACGAAAATCGCGGATAACCCGAACAAGGCTAAAAATGAGATGTAAACACGAAAAAAAAATATTTTACCATTAAAACCTACGTTTTATTGTACAAAAAACATACTATGTAAAACTTTTAAAATATGTACAGTTTGCTCTACGTTTGCATCCACAAATTCAGTGAAGGTCTATAGGATCACGATGCACAATAAACCTGTTAGTAATTTTCGACCTTCGCACTGTAGGGCCTACTGTATTTTCCCTGTTGTTGGCTTGGATTAAAATTGGTTTTTTTGAGGTTCGTAATTAAAAAAAAATTTTCGCGGCATTGGCGGATAATCGGGGCTCTACTGTACTTCCATATTGATGTATATGTATTGATTCGTTTTATCCATTTCTTTAGTTAAGAAATTAATGTCCGTATTCCGGTTGTACGTACGGATACTGGCTTAAGTTTTACTAAAGTGTTTATTTGCATATTCACGATGTAAAGATAAGACCGTTCTCTTAAAAGAATAAATTTAAGTGGATGTATGACAGCGATTCTCCACTTACTTTTCCCGCCTTTTAAATGAAGTCAACTTACTAACAATATTCCAAATTACAAAGGGAATAAAGCTGATTCTTTTATTATTCAGCGAATATTAAATAAAGACTGAAAAATCCTGCCTTATTTTCATGAACCGGGAAAAGTTTGTTAATGTCAATTAAGATCGGGGCTCTGAAATTATACGCAAATGGATACAAATAAACCCGATTGCGGCTCTAAGCCGGCGCTCTCTTCTAGAGGACTTTTCATTTTAAAACAGTAGGGAAGTTGATCCACTAATCCTCGAACGGAGGGCAGTTAAAAACCTCCCACATGGAAAATGCAAAGTTTCGCCGGGCCCAGTGCCACAGACTTAAAGGCCAAAATGGTGCGGATTAAGCATCGGGATTTCGTCAGATAATGCACACACACACGTCGGGGGCCCAACAGCTCGTTTTGCCAGAGCAATCATAGGTCGGGGCGTCGCATGAATACGGAATACTAATGGGCCGCGGGATCCCTTTAATTAATGCCGCAGTCATTAACAGCAAGGCAGGCATTCCGATTAGAGACGAAAAGTTGGAAAGGAAAAGAGGAGGAAGAGCAAGAGGAGGAGGAAGAAGAAGACGAGGAGACGAACACACGGAGAGAGAGAGAGAGGCTGCTCCAATTGATGCACTCCCTCCCCTCCACCCTCACTTACCTCGTCAGCAGATATCGTCAAAAATAACTACCACCTCTACAGGTAAAAATTCACTAAGATTTTAAAGGTGTTAATTAACTGATATCCACTTATTATAAAGAAATCAAACTTACGTTTAACAACAAGTAATTTCCGAAGGAATTTAAAGTATACTTAACACATTAAATTATATTTATATTCATTATTTTAAAGATGTAAATACAATACCAAGGAAAAACATATATGCATCGTAAATTACAATAACTGTCGAACACAAACGGTATCTTCAAATTTTCAATTTTTTGCAAAATTAAGTCCGCGAATCGTAATTAAGTTGCCTAAATCCAATCATTTTAAATATTTCATCAACGGTTTTCTATATAATAAGCAATCTTTTCAAAGTTAAGTCTTTAAGCTACTGTATTCTGATACGAGAATCACTGGAATTCACGAATATTGTAGTTTTAGTATATTAGGTTACAAATTTATAGTTTAGCCTCTTTTTCTATATGTTTCTAAAAAGTTGACTTCTTGGTTCCAATTTTTAGGTTTCCTATTTCGAATAGGAGTTTTTCCAATTTTCTTTATATAAGTTTTAGAAATTCTATTTAACGAACGAAAAGACTTATTATTAAAATCTGATTTGCATAAGACTAAAGAAGACTTATGAAGCCTTACCATAATATTAAGTGTCTTTTAAGTGTATTTTTAGATAAGATTTTTACATATTATGCTTGCAGTAAGATTTTCTCGGGATCTCCAGGATATGGGTTTAACAGCCCGTCAGTAGTTTTTCATAATAATACTTTTAAAAACTACCAGATTAAAAGAGTTGTGGAGATTTTAGTGTTTTTATTAATGGATTCTTTTTTTATTCTTTGTTAAGACAATTTACGTAAGAATAATAACAGTACATTTTAAAACTTCATTAAAATGATTAATAACATTTGTACTAATAATCGGGAACTCACTTTCACACTAAAGATTTAAGAACCTCGTCTTAGACCTACAAATACTGTGATTATTGTTGCACATTCGTTGGTTATTCTCATCATATGTGGAACAGGAAAACTTAAAAAAATACATTTTGTATATTAATTACGAAAATACATGTGTATACTAAAATTGAATAAATTAATGAATCAAATAAGTAACGATTAATAACACACTCCTGCATTTTAGAAGAGCCCGAAATGAAAATGTATAAGTTTAGTCTGAAATGAACAGAGTTAGGATATAGAGAACAAAAGACAGGAGCATTAAATGTTTCGATTATTATTATTATTATATCCAAAAAAATTCCAAACCATGGGTTTCCCCAGCTAAGACAATATGGCGGGTCAGGACCAAAACACATATTATTATTATTATGTTTGTATGTTTCAAACCTTGGGTTTCCCCAGCAACAACAATATGGCGGGTCAAGGACCAAAGCACATACTGCCAAGTGTAAAGATGTGTGCAAGAATGATTAGGGATGTGTGCTTGTGTCCATAAATTTCCTAACTATGCGTGTAGTGTTGAGTACCACAGCCTTCTGCAGTTGTGCATAAGTGATTTTGTGAAGTCCTAGTGTGCTGAGACTGTGGTGCAATGTGTGAGGCACCAGACCAGTGGCAGACAGAACGATGGGTACAACACGTACTCGATCCTGCCTCCACTGCTTCTGGAGCTCGTGTGCTAGATCAGTGTATTTACTGATCTTATCTGCGTGATTTTTCTGCATGTTCTTGCTGATAGGCACTGCAATATCAATTAGATAGGTCTGTTTGTTGACCTTATCAACAAGTGTGATGTCTGGTCTGTTGTGATGTATGGTTTTGTCTGTGTGAATGGGGCGGTCCCAGTATAGTTTATATGAGGGTGACTCTAATACGCTTTGTGGTATGTACTTGTAGTACGGGACCGTGCTCTTAATAAGTGAGTGTTTGTGTGCTAGTTGTTGATGAACGATCGACGCTACCTGATTGTGTCGGTGGAGGTAGTCTGTTTGAGAGAGAAGGGGACAGCCTGATATTACGTGGTCGATCGTCTCATGCGTAGTTATTATTATTATTATTATTATTATAAAATTTTCTTGGTCTGTTCAGATCATTGGGCTCAGACAACGACCATTCCCGGAAAACACAATCACAGTCGTGTCCAGGAATTTGGAATGGGGGGAGGGGGGAAACTGTCCTCTTGTTCAATCAATCAACCACGAAAAAAAAGTTCCGTCCTTTTTACAGTTTGGGGTTGGTTTATAAACAAAACAATTGCTCTCCAACCAAAAAAAAAAAAAAAGCGGAGTTTTTTTTATTTTTTTATATTTTTTGGATGCAATGTTGGAGATGGGAGATTATAAACCCTATCAACTCTTTCCAAAGCCCATTACAGCTAATTACATTACCCATTTCGGGTAATTTTTCTGAAAAAATACACAGAATTATAAGGACTTCTATTCGTTTATTATAGTTCTTTTAATCATTCTTCAATTAATTTTCTTGAAGTATTTATAACTAGAATAACTCCACAAGCAACAAAAACCTTTCCTGAGATTAAAGAATCAATCTAAAAAGTAAAATAATAATAATTATAATAATTCAAAGAAATGTACTTCAAAAATGTTGCTTATTCGAAGAAAAATTAATACTCATTCATTCTTATGAGTTTTTATTATCAAATTGGAATTTGGGACACTTCCCTTCCAGTAAACGAGATGGGCCATATGAGCTTTCTTTATTCTGTTTTCGAGATGCTGTGTATTCATATTAAGTCTATTTCAAAATTTCTTATTATAAAGAAAAAAAAATTTAAGACCTTATCTAAATTCTAAAGTTCTTTATTGCAATATCTTCTAAGAAAAAAAAATAACTAATAATAAATGAGACATTGTATTTAACTCAAAAAAATATTAATTAAGAAACTACTCGTATCATTTTGTTTTAGCCACTACCTTGGATTCGAAACATTTTTGTGCAGCGTCACAATAAATAAACAAATAAATAGAACCATTAAGAAACAAGCAAAAATTAGTCATCGAGTTTCTCATAATTGACCCATATTTTTAACCCAGATTTTATTACAAAGTTTGCCTACAAAAAAAAAGGAGACAATTCTTCAAACTTCATTAAAAACCTCGCGCTTCTCTGCAGTGTCTGGTTGCTGAACAGCAAAGCCAACAATCTCAAGATTTGATTGATTTTCTGTAATGTCTAGAAATGTCCTAATTAAAAAATCCTGATAAAATACTGAATCTGTAACTAAACAAGATGGAAACAATTTCCTTCAGTTTCATATCGATTATTAATCTGCTGATATTAATTACTGATTCGTTATTCAGTATAGTAGTATATTCGTTATTCAGTATCTGTTAGTGTCCATTATGGTCTATTACGATTTATTATCTAAAATGGAGGATAATATTTTTTTTCTAATGGCTTCGCATTCACATTTAAAAAAAAAATATAATAGATGTATTATAATAGATATTACGATTTAATTTTACTATTTAAAACAACCTACGTTTGTAATTAAAGAATAGTTGATTTAGTCCATGTATGTGTTATCTAATTCTCTGTACATCATCTGTATGAAAATATATGTAAATGTAAAGCATACTTTTGATTAAATTATAATATATTACAACATTAAAGATGTTTTCAAGTTAGTCATTCAAACAATTTTGAAGAATTATAAAAACTACGTTGGCTAAAAGACACTTAATTTTAATAATTTGGAGTTCTAGAAGTCTACTTATCTTTATCTTGGTGTAATTATATCTACTGTATATCTCTGTTTAATTCGTACTGAAATTTAACAATAAGTATACATTAAGAAGGAAACAAACTTCTTAATATGTTGTTGACATTGTATAACTAAAAATTGTATGTTTATAGGTGTAATGTTAAAATCTCCATCAACTTATATCAAACTTCGGGGGTCTTCCTTTTTAAATGGCCTAAATCATTTATTAAAGCTATTAATTTCTAGTTTAAATAAAGAAAATTGGTAGTTTTTGATTTAAATTGATTACAAACGGAAGAACAGGATACGATGTGAAATCCTGAAGCGCTTGTCCAGGAGCTGGAGAAGTCGGCAAATTGCAAGGGATTTTTCCTTGTTTATTTGCTTACTAGACGATTCCTAGGAGTCAAATAGATAGAGGTTTCTTTCCAGAGGCTGATATCGAACTGGCCTCTCAATTTCGTTCAGTAGGCTGCCGATCACAGAAGCCTATAATTCTTGTATTATGTAACCTGGCATCGAATGATGATTTCACTGCAATGTATATACGGATAAGATAATACATCATCTTAAAACTTTTTTTTTTCCTTAATTTTTTTCTTCTGTTCTTATGTATTTTAAACGGTGATAGAAGAACCAAGAGTGAAGGTATATGTTTTGCTAGCCATGCTACGATGATTTAAGAGGCATTTTCTTTTTAAAATGTAGTTTAGCGACGCTTTGACATCGTGTGTCCTACGATTTTCTCCAATCGTTTGATCTGTTTGTAATTTCTTCAGTGATACTAATAGCTAAAATGTTTGTATTTTAAACACTTGGCTGCTGTTGTTGTTGTTGAAGTGGACTTGTCGTAAACAGGGACAAAATACTGCCCCGGACCCTGATGGCTCTGGGCGCATATTGGATTCAACGCTACACAGAGAGAGAGGATGTGCACGGGCTTGCAGGATATCCGGGCGGGGGGATGGCGGGCTTACGTGTGTACCTAGTGCATTCCCTGACCACCCGCCATTCGCATAACCGCTACGACCAGCCAGGAATTCGAATTGCAAAAGTTAGGGGAGGGGAGGAAGGTATGGACGAGAAGCACGTCCATAATTAATATAGGGAGTTTATTCTCATTAAGGCGGACGTGGGAGTAGGATTCGCAATTTCCTGTTCTCTTTGACGAAGAAATGAATAAAAGAGGGGGGGTGGAAGTGGGGGAGGTGACTTGTCTGCGTCCAAATCCCGGGCTCTGTAATAACGGGCGACCAAACGTCATATCGGACTGGGCGGGAGGCCTTAAAATGCGCCCCATATGGATATTCATGCAGGGTCGCTTTTAAGTATCACTTCCTCCCTAATATTGCAAGCAGTACTTAAAAATCTTAAAGAGAATATACAAATCTTACAACAGAGAACTTCAATAAAGGTAAAGCCACAGTAATTCTGAACCAATTAAAAAAAAAAGGCATATGTTCATGATAAAATTCAGAAGTTTTCATTCAATTACAAAATAAAATAAAAAGTTTCGATTTTTAATTTTTAACTAAACAATAAACATAGTCTACACAAAGATGGTAGGATTCCATTCAACCTTACATTTTGAAGTAAAAAGCTATTTTTTTTTTTACGACAATTAATAATGTTTTTTAAATATTTTTTCAGTCTAATCTTTATGTAAAAAAAAAAGAAAAGTGAATATAATTTTGTGCTAAAGCATACATTTAAGGGCGACCCATAATAATAAAAAAAAATTAAATAATAATAAAAATAGGAAGTACATTAAAAAAAAAGTTAGGAAAAAATTAAAAAAAGTTAGGAAAATAAAAAAAATCCACGCGGACATTGAGAAAAAAGATTGATAGAGAGAGAAAAAAAAGCAGATTTACGGATTCGAACCGACAACCTACGGTATATGAGTCGGAGACCTTAAGCATCAAACTACAGCTGACGACTGAAATGAGATGGTTGCATTTCTAACATTTAAGCGGAAATGCAATGAAAACAATACCAAATACTTCGAGCTTGGGGGGCGTTGACCCCTGAAAATACCCCTTCCTAATTTTTGGGCTTCTGAACACGATGGTGAAGTCCGTTTGTCGATCCGACCTTCCGTTCGGGAGTTTTTAGGGGAGGACAGACACGGACGGACAGGACAAACGCAATAGCAACCGATTTTGATCACAATAGCTCCCGAATGGGTCGCTAAAAAGAATCGCATTAATTCATTATAAATGATAAAAAATTTTAAAATTGCTAAAACGAGTTTGAAATAAAGTAAAACTTTTCTGAGTTATTAGGATAAACCAGTTAACAAAACGTATCTAGTTTTATTTTCATTATTTATAAATTAAAAAACTTTTTATTTTCGCTAATTAGCGTCACTAATTATTTTATTAGCGTCGCTAATTATTTATTTTTAATAAAAGTACAGAAATAGCGTAATCTCATGGATATTAAAAGTTATTTTAAAATAAAGCATTATTGATATACTGACAAAGAACGTGGTTGATATTTCGGCGAGTGTTTATTTCCTAACCCTGGGATAGACGAAATCAATCACAGCTATGGGCTTTTACTATTTAATAATAAGGGAATTAAGGAATATACCTAAGGAAGAGTATCAAATCAATCAATCAACTACTATAAAGCGAACAATTCTTGTAAACCTTATCTTGAAAACGGACCTAAGGATTTTGATGAAATGAGGTGAATGTACCGTTTTCGGGTGCGAGAAAGCGATTTAGCTAGGTCTCGACTTCGGGAAAACTCATTTAGGGGGTAAATGATTGACCTGGGTGCTTGATTATTGTCCACAAGGTTCTTATTTTTATTTTATTCTTAATAAATTCGTACGTTTTTACTTGTTATAAAATAAAAATAAACAATAATAAAATGAAAATAAATCTCTTAATCACTCGTAATAAAAATCATAATTTTACTGAATAATAATTTCTAAAACTTTTTCCCGTCAACGTTGCGTGTATTTACTGAGGATCTGTCCATTTCCCCGAAAGGGCTTTACATAACCAGATGATTGCTACAGTGTTCTTACTTTTTATTTTCGTTTTATGTTACCGGTCTTCAAGGTACTTAAAATCAAAAGCATTACTGATTTCATTCTTTTGTTGATCCAATAATGCAAACGGTATTTTATAAAAATCATTGTTAACGAAATGCTTTTAAGCTGATATGTCACCGACTATAGGAATTCGACAAACGGGGACAAATGGACGAATGATGAAAGACTACCATTAGGTCTACTACTGTTCATAAGTGGCTGTCATACTTAAAGAGTTTAAAGAGAAATTGCTTTACCACTTCTATCCTCCTTCTTTTTAGAGTAGTTTAATACAATTCAAAGAGAAGGGGGCGGGAAGAGAAAAAAAATTGCATAGATAATCACGTGATATTGTCAGTTTGTCGCAATGATGCGTTAAGTTTAATTCAACTTCTCATTCACGTTTATGGTAGACAAGAAGACAGCATTTCTCGAAAAGACAAAAAAGAATCACATTCCAGATCTTGATGGAAGAGAAATTGAACAGATACTCATACTCTCTATGTCTCTTTCACTTGTGGAAGTACCCTAGCAGATTTTCTAGCTCTCTACTCCTTCCCCCGACCGATCCCTTTTCTTCCTCGTCCTCTCTCCCGTATGAGCAAATGGAAAATTTTTTAACAGGGCAATATCTTTCCTCTCCGACAAGATTGGCCCATAACGCCTGATGAGCCGGTTCAGAGTGCGTCGGTAACACAAACAGTGCCGGGTTAACCTAATGGGCGAACGGGTATCTCACGATCGGTTTGGCAAATTGCAAAGGAGGTGGTGGGGGCCGAGAAGCTCCTAAAACGAGGGTGCGCCAGGTCCAGAGAGGCCTTGCGAGAAAGCAAGCAGCCATCTTCGGATAGAGCCGTGTTGTAAGACAAGTTGTATCAATAATAAGAGGTTGAGGGGAGAGTTATTGAAAAACTGTGCAGTCTGCTTACAGGTGAAACGTTGAGAAGTTTCTTTTTCTTTTAAATAGTTTTCCCAACCCCCGTCTTTCCTCCCCCTGCCATAGTGCCAGCATTTCCAATTCCCTTTGAAACAGCGGAAAGTGACTCCAAAGCACACAATATTTGTCGAGAAATTCTTAAATATATTTATATATTACAATACCCAATCTAACTCCACACAAGATAAAAAAAAAAGCATCGGCAATTTGATTTTCTTCTTCTATTCTCTTCTTTTCTTCTTCTCTTGTGTTTCAATATCGATAACGAACTCAACATGTAAAAATGGATCTCTTTCTTTTGCGGAGGAAGGAAAGAAAAAAGATGAAAAGAAGAAAAGAGAAGATAATAAATCAGCTTTTGAATAAAAGTCAATTGTTAGGAATGGAACAACTAAGGATTTTTTTATGTATGACCTCGACAGAACAGTCGAATCAAAGAAACAAATGCTTCTAAATCCTTTTGTTCCTATGGATGGATGAAAATAAAATGTAAAAACCTTAGATTCACATCAAAGACATTCACTTACAATTCCATTATTAACTTTGTTCAAAAACATTAAAAAATTCGCATTGTTGCGTATGTGTTTCTTTATGAATACAGTCTGATTTGCTAGAGTCTGATTCAATGATAAAAAAATTCCAGATATCGGGTTGTATTCTTGCGTACGTTTATACTTGTCCAGCTGCGGGACAGGTCGCCAAGTGGTGTTGCGCTGGACTGCGGGCTGGAGGGGACGGGTTCAATAACTGACCTCGACGGAGGGAAAAATAAGTGATTCATTTTGATATCCTACGAATGGAATATCGAATCCTCACCGCTAGGCTAAATACCCACACACATTCGCAAGTTATTCCATAGGTCGTAGTAAAATAAAATGAAATGTAACGTAATAAAAGAAAATATTAAGAATCACCTGCTTATTATCGAGATATGCAGGTCCTAGTCAGGATCTAGTAATAAAACAGTTAAAAAAATAAAATAATAAAAGATAATTTTTCATCTTGAAATAACCTGGAAATTGGGAACTGACCATCGAGGAACTTCTCTGAAAAACCATAAAAAGAAAACAGGATAAATACATTCGATTAGATTTACGTAGAAATTGGAAGTGATCATCACAATACATAATTTGCTGTGATAAGGGTTTTGTTGTAAGCATTGACTATAGACTACTCAAGAAACTTACCTTTTTTTTATTACTAACGTAAATACCTGTCGATTTGTGACTGTTAATGCAAAACTTATTTATTGGCAAATTTAGTAATTACATTTGGCTTTTGGCTGAGGAATTACGATACAATGTAAAGAAATAAACTAAATCTTGCCATCTCAAGATATATATATGTATCTTGAGTAATAAAATAAGGTCTCTACTTACATTATAGCATTGTAGAAAATTTTAAATAACGTAGAATATTTTTTTATTGGTATGTTACTGTCTTTTGAATTAAAAAAAATTCTCAATAGAAATTTTTCAGGAAACATCATCCTTGTGCAACATAATCAAATATTACGTAATCAAATATCAATAAGTAAAATGCAAATTGTTATATGTAAATTTATAGAACGTGGTTGATTAGTTCGTCCTTTTCTTAAGAAAATAAATCTCAATCTATTTTTTTTTTCTTAGTTACCTATTATAAATATTTCGGATATGATATTATTTCTCCATTAAATTTCATTCTTTTAATGGAGAAGAATTTTATCAAGCTTCAAAGGTAGCGAAAGACTAAATAATTTTTAATTTTAGTTTGAAACTGATTCCGAGACAAAAAAAGAAAAGATGAACCCAATGATAATTGAAGTATATTAACAGTGTTCTAAAGCCTATTTTGCATTAAGTAAATTAAAAATAATAATTAAATTGTTTTAATCTACAGGTAAAAACTAATTAAGCATAGAGACCATAATGCGCCTCTACACATATATTAACAAATAAAATTAAAACAAGACGATATTTCAAAGTTCCAGTATTCGAACTTTTTCGTCAGGCAATGAAAAATGTTCAAAAAGTTCAAAGTTTTACATCCCAAAGCTACACTCTCAAAAGAATTAAAAAAATGCCACTCCTACTAATATACATACCATCAGTAAGAAAAAAACAATAAATAAATATCTATAATTTCCATAGAAAGATGAACTAGTTAAGCTACTAACAGAAATAACCATAAAAACATTATGGAGGGATAGGAGAAGACAACTAGAGTCAAAATGAAGTATCGCTTTTTATTTTATTTTTTTGGATTGGAAGGCAACATTTGATCACTCACCCTAAAACCTACACCACTGCATAAAAAAATTTTTCAATTTTAAATTTACAAGAATTTTCTAAGAATTTCTTACAAAAGAGAAATAATGTTGCGCACTATAATGATACTAGCAATATCAAATACACATCATATTTTAATAAATATTTTAAAAATGTGAATGAAGTGTTTCTCGTTCTTCTTCTTGCTTTTGTGAGAGAATTTTACAATTTTCCCGCTAAGTCGTCAACCATGATGAGACCTTCATAACTATTTCTCTGTTATGAAGGTAAGTTCGTTTAACGTAGGATGATCTGTTCTTGACCAATAATACAGAGATGACTTTGACATTGTTATTTAATTTGATATTGCTATCAAATTCAAAGAAAAAAAAAACTCAGTACAAAATATGAAAAAAAAAGGAAATTTTAAAAGCCATTTTACTCCGGTAACATTTCGAAGCTATTATCGACAGTACTTAAGAACGGTTGCCTTAACAAAGGAAAATCAATAGGGTTGAAGCGGTCATTACAGAGATGCACAAAGATTATTTACTTGTGACTTAATAAATAAGTAAAACTGGTTCTTAAAACATAACACTAAAATAAATTTAAAATGCTTACCTATTGATAGATGTCTGTGTCATGAACCAGTAGAGAATGGAGCGAACAATTGTGTGGAAGATTTGAGTGAAGATCCAATCGGCTTTATCGTAGCAGTTCTCAAGGAATGCATGGGTTTCTTGGTCGTAGGACAGCTGCAGAAACTTCTGGCTAAGTTCAAGAGGCATCGAGGACAAATCGCATTCATACCACTGCAAGGATAAGCAAGAAGTCCATCTTTATAACAAAGTTCATCTTGGTAAGATTAAAGTACCTCTCATTTTTAATGACTTCACTGAAAACCTGAAATATAAATGAAACGTACGGATATTTCTCGGTTTACACAACTCAAAATGTTAATTTTATATACCAATAAGCTATTTTCCTTAGTAATTTATTGATTTCGCTTATCTCTGGCAATAGAAGTAATTGTGAAAACAGCAAACAAACTATTTCGGTAAATCGTAGGTAAATCGACTGCCAATTGCAGAGTCGTACTTGAAGCCCCGCGAACACCATGCAATTTTTCAGCAATTTAGTCGTCCGATTTTGACGTCACGAGCTGATATAATCAGTAAACGGGCTCAAAACTGCTCGTGATGTCAAAATCGGATGACTAAATTGCTGAAAAATTGCATAGTGTTCGCGGGGATGGACCCTTCTGAGCTTCAACCTTCATTACAAGAATAATAATAATAAAAACTGAGAAATTTGAGAGAGAAAAATAAACACCTCATTCTTGTTAAAATAACAATAATTTAAAAGAAAAAAAATTAAAAACACTCGATTATTGGAAAATTCGGACTACAATTTGCACAACCCTTATTGGAGTACGTTGTTACTCTAATAAAGGCTGTACAAATTATATTTGTACAGGGCCTCGTAAACGCTAGGGATGGCCCTGATCATCTGTTGGAAAGACTAAAAAAGAATCTCTTGTCACAGGCTACGAGAAAAGTACTGTTAAAGCCCTTATATCAAGCATTAATGAATGCAGGACGGCGAAGAAACAACCATATTAATTGGGACAGAATCCATTACTATTAATCTAATTTAAATAAGATGATTTATTTTAGAAATGGAATGCATTGTTGAATGATTCATGGCATTTCTCATGACAAACGGCTTCATGAATTGTATTAAAACGGGCACAATGAAGACAGCAAATTCTATAAGAAGGAAATGCTATTAAAGAGAAATCGTATTGATTGAAATTGTATAATTCGAGAAATAGCTTTATTTAAAAGAATATAAAAAAAGTGTTTAATATTTTTTATTAAAATGGAAGCAAGAAATTTTTATATTTCTTATTAGATAGTTAAATGTAAGTGATTATAATGTTATTTTTTTTTGTTTAACTCACTAATTAAATAATAATAATAATATGAAGATGATGATGATAAAATAAAATTTCAATTATCAGTTTTGACATGTATTTATGCAAAAAAAAATAAAAAAAATAAATTGGAAATTATCTCTTATTAAACTTTAAAGATAGGATTAATGCTCAAAAACTAAATACATTGAAAAGAAAAATCTTTAAAAATCTAATGATAAATTAATTGGCTATATTACAACAAAATAACAGAGTAATGGATAAAGTTTGAAAATTATATTTTATTAAATTATGACAATTTCTAAATAAATTACATTCTTTCTCATTTGCTTATTAAATAACAGTTTTTTAAAAAATATAGATATATAAATATTTTATTACATGTAATAGTTTCCTTTTACAGAATATAAAATTATTTTGCAATAATTCAACATAAACGGTTTCAAATATATAATAGCAATCAATACTGAAAATACTAAAAATTATTTGAATACAAATGACTTTAAAATATTATATGATTTACCTTAGGCTTGTTATGAAATTTAAAAAAGTTAATAATAAAGTTTCAACATATTATCACTTAAAGATTTAATTGCTTTCAATAAAACAATATTATTTTATTACAAATAAAGCTATATTTTTTTATATATTTATCGAGATTATAGATTTAAAAACATCCTGATTTTTGTCGTCATATTTTATAGAAATATTCCTATATACAGAACTGAATATATAGAAATGACCTATACATTATTATGTATGTAATATTCTTAATTGTCAGGCATTTAACTTCAAAAGAATTCTTATAAATAGGACAAAATAAATCTTGTTTTAAGAACAAAACGTAATAATTAAAATTAAGCAATTAAAAAATTAACAATTTTTTTACGAAAAACTATATTTTTTAAATATTTTTTCGTAATTTAAAAATTTTAAAATACAGTAATTGATTTTTATAAAATTGATTTAAAAACAGCAACTCAGTGTCAATTTTATTCGTAAAATATCAAATTTGATTAAATTGTTTTTGGCATAAACTAAAAGCAGTATAAAAAAAATTGTTAAATGCGACGAACTATTTCTAGAGAAAAAATAATCAACCGTAAAAGGAGAAAGAAAAACAAAAATAAAATAAGAAAAGAAAACGTGGAAAAATTAATTCTTGAGCACAAATTAGATTAATAAAATTCTAAAAACGCGATAATAGCTTTTGCATTTTTCTCGGGTTTTTCTTAAATTTTTATATTTTTTTTTTTATTTTTTCCTTTTTCTTTCTTTTTTCTTTTCCCTCTCATCTTACAATATAAGGGATAAAGCATCATTTTATAGCGTGTCTTCTGAAAACTGTGTATACGTCCAATTTTTTTTTTTGCTCTGTCTCTTGTGTTTGCATCGTATCTAATTGATGACTATGTAATAGATGATTGAGTTTGATTAATCAGCTGGTGGCACCTTACTATGACTAGATATGATAAATTACTGAAGCCAGACCGGGCCTCATTCATCATTGGTGTTTTAAGATGGGTTCAATTCATTCCAACAGTTCCAAATTACAATAATGAACAGGCAAATGATGAAAAATTTCGCTCTCCTTCCAGACCCAGCTAGACCGTCACCCCTTTGGCTAATTAATTAAGCTACAAAATCACTTAAAAACCGTCAGGCTTTTGCAGGGTCCACCAATCTTTTCGCAAACACTTCCCCCTCCCCTTCCCCCCTCGTTCCTTTATGAGGTTCTCTACCCCCTCTCGGTTTCATTAATTTTAATCAATTTTAAGTGAGTCCATTACGATGAAATTTCAAATTAATGGCATCGTTACACACTTCCGACTTTGGCGCGTAATCCGCGCTAACGGTTGCGTCCGGTGACCGCCCGGAAAAGGAAGCGTCATTTGCGTGGTACATACCTCGGGTCACCTTCGCCGTGCCCCTGCTTTGCGGAATGGACACGGAGGTGGCGGGATTAGCGCCGTACTAGTTATCAACCCACGGGCGGAGGTAGGAATTGAACCAACGAGAAGAAGGTCGACCGAGATGTGCTTCATTATTCTCATCCTATTACAGCGAAAGAGAAGTTGAAGGAAGACGGCGAATAATAAAAGCCACCTTCCTCACCTTTCTCCAGGTCTCATCAAACAGCACCAGTCCCTCATAAAAAATTCTAATTTGTTATTTTGCTAGGATTAAAAAAAAAAAAAAATCAAAGATGGGATCGGCGTTTGCCTCACAAAAATCTCTTAATTATACATTTAAATGAGAACTCGTGGTCCTGAAAAGTGATCTTTAATAAGGATAAAAACAAAATTCCTGTTCAACAGGATACATCATCCTCTCCCCAAGAGATTAAAGCGATATTATAAAACCTATCATAAGTTAAATTTTTTTGCTTAAAAACTTTCGCACATTAATACACTAGCCTTACATCAACATTAGCATATTCTTCTTCACAGCTTTTATAACTCAAAACTTCCGGGAATTAAGACTTCACTCCATTAATAAAATGTTTTAAAAATTAACAATCAGATAAAATAAGAAAAGTAATGATTTACTTGCTTAAGATGTTATACGTTCATAACAGTATGCTTTTACGGAGACAATGAAATGGACGACAATAAACTAACAGTCGTATCTACATAAGGCGGGAATATTTCCAAGCTACATTCGCCTACAAGAGGGTCTACCCAGCCATCTGTTGAATGGGTGCCGGGTCTCCTTCCCGGGGGTAAAGGTAGGCGAACGTCGGGCTGACCACCCGACCTCAACTTAGTCCCGTTGGTCAACGAGCCTGGGAGCCCAAGGGCCAGATAGACCTGTAGTGGGACACTTTTAACTTATTTATATACTAAATTAACTTACGTACTCATTTACAGTTTGTAACAAGACGGAAAACAAATCAAAATATGTATAGTACTGAGCTAAAATTGATCGTTTAACAATTAATACTTTAGTATTAGGTACATTGCATTATCCGGATGCTACAGTCAAATTCCTTTATTAGAAGAGCACGTAAGGGCAATAGAATCACAAAAATTTTTGGAAGCTGGATGGGAAATGGTTTGAAATGGCACTCAACTGACAACCTCCAAATACTTTAGTGCAATTTATTCTATTGCCCTTATGTGCTCTTCTAAAGAGGGAATTTCCATGTGGCGTCCGGATAATGGAAAAGTACCAAAAATTACAAAATTTCTGTAAGACAAAATTAAAAGTTCAGACAAAATATAACAAGAGCCCCTATTTAAATTTTGTTATATTTTTAATTAAGAGTATTTTTAAGCATTCTAATAAAATCTATAGGATTTTTTTATCCAAATAGTGGCGCACCCATGGGGGGGGGGGCTAAAGGGACTGAGGCCAGCACCACCACCACCACTCCCCCCAAAAAAAAAGAAAGAAAGAAAGAAAGAAAGAAACAGACAAGAAAAAAAAGTAAGAAAGAAAGCAAAACGAAAGAAAACCTTTATTAAATCACTGATGTGTCTGTCTGTATCTTATTATTTTGGAAAGTGATCTTTGAAACAATTTATTTTTAAATAGGCCTATATCTGAATGGACTTTTTACAACATCCTTAGCCCCCCTACCCCAAATCTTAATTCTGGGTGCGCCACTGCATCCAAATATTAAAATTCCGAACATTAGCAACGTAGCAAGGAATTCATCAAAAAAGGGAGATAATGTGACAAAAAAAAATGTTCATAGTGAATAACTGTACATTAACGTATGTCTAGAATTTTCTTTTTATTCAAAATTCTCTTATTTTAAATGATTATCTTTACTGGACTTGAAGCTTTATTCAACCTAGATTGATCTTCCAGAATAATGGTTTTTGAAGTAAAGTCTCGCACTGACAAAATCAGCCATTCCAATAATCAATTGTTTACGATGAAATGCTGTTTCTCATATTTGTAGCCCATTTTAAGTATCACGAAATTATTAACACCCCTCGAACAAACTATTCTTTATTATAATTACCATAATAACGAAATTTATACTATAAAAAATAGATAGCAATATTACAACGATATTTTAGTTGGAATGATAAATAGAAATGTAAACAGTACGGTGATAATTATTTTACGGAATGCAATAAAAATAAAATTAATAATTTACGTTTTATGATTGTTAAAGTGAAAAAGCTCTGGAATAATCAGCTGAATTATAAGTTACGCCTATTTCCAATTTCGTTATAAAGATATATAAGTACAGAAACCTTAATGGTATTCTCAAATATCCATCGACCAGAAACCGTCGAGTCTTAATTTGTAAAATTAAGAGATTTTCGCATTGGACTTTTTTTTTTCTTCGCTTGGAGGCGCTACGCAGAGGCAGCTCCGCCTAATTGAGATTCAGCTACATAGTTGAAATGTAATGGATTGTGATACCATTACCGCGTCAGTATAGTTAAGTCAATGAAAAGAAGTCCCTTCGAATATTCCCCTCTCGTTAATTGCCACTACGCTACACTTCTCCCACCCCACCCCTTTTTCTTTCTCCATCCTATCCCCCTTATTCTAAAGAGGCCCTCTTTTTATGGTGGCGACGAGTAATTTTACTTCAAAGTTTCAACGGGGGAATTAAACATTCTGGAGGCCTTCCAGGAAATCATTGGCAGTTCCAGAGATCCCAGTCAACAGTTACCCGCCCAATAAAAACGGTAAACACTTAATAAAGCGGGATCAGTGTTTCTTTTTGCCGAGTAACACTCTCTTCTGATCGACCTAAGGTCGCGAACGATGAGATTCGACACTTTTCTAAGAGTTTCCAAACTCCTATCGGAGATAACAAAGCACTCCAACCTACGCCGCCATTTTTTTTATTCTAAATCACTTAGCAAAATTAACAATCACGGCGCTTCCAATTATTCTTCTAATATAGGTGATGTTATCTTCCTTTGTCTAAGAGGTCGTCCTATCTCCACTACCTTCTCTTTTTGCGATGGTAATTTATTATAATTGGATCTAATCACTTCGATTATAATTCAAATTTTTATCAAAAAAAAAAAAAGTTTTTTTGATAACGCTTATCTACATATTGTAATAAATCTGTAATTAAAATTTATTTTCATCAAAAGTTCAGAAGATTATTAATAAAATTTGATGTGGAAAGTTTCTAATCAATCACGGCTCTAAAAAAATTCAATAATAGACTACTACTAGTAATAATAATTTTATTAAAAATAGCAATACATTCTTTCAATAAATTTCAGTAGTTTTGTTTTAATTAAATAAATACATTAATGTAAATTAACGCATCGTCCTAATATCTAATTAGCATTAACAACTTAAAATATACTTTTAGGTATGGCTGTAACATGTTGTGTTATGGGCATTAAGTCTTGCAATACGCAACCATCCACACATAATATACTATATAAAATCTATACTTTTTTTTTTTTAATTTTGTTGGTGCTTTTATTTAAATAAATTAGCAAAATTTTTACAAAAATACGACGACGAATTAAAATATTACTGATTAATGGCTTAACTAGAAATACGCAAACCCTCACATTTGTTACTAACCTTGAATTATTATTCTTAAAGTTTAAGGTCTATCTTATTAAATATAGTATCGCAAAATTTATGCAAAAAACAAAACAAGGGCAACACAATAACAAAAATGCCTTTCTGGTTCAATTATGAGAGGTAATCAGGAAGGGTCGTTTCGTCCTGCAAGGGACTCATCAGCCCGATCCGCCTTCCCCGATAAAAGAACCCAGAAAGGCAAGAACATAAGTGAAGATCACCGCCATATCCGGCAGTGACCCCAGAAACAAAAGAAAAAACAAAACAATGGCGATGATCTTCACTTATGTTCTCGTCTTTCTGGGTTCCTTTATCGGGAAGGGCGGATCGGGCTGATGAGTCCCTTGCAGGACGAAACGGCCGTTCCCGATTCCCTCTCATAATTGAACCAGCAAGGCATTTTTGTTATTCATTGTGTTGCCCTTGTTTGTTTTTTGATTTCAATTATAGCTTCTGCACGTTAATTTCTCTTTAGGTTACAAAATTTATGATTACAATATTTAAAAAATATTGAGGCCAACACACATATTAAATGTTTAAAAAAATTTAACACATTAAAAAGAATCTACAAATACGACGGTTTCAAATCGCCTGGAAGCCGTTAGCATTTGATCACTTGGCAACGGCTCACAGACGACCTGAAACCGTAATATTTGTAGATTCTTTTTAATGTGTTAAAATTTAATATGTTAATATCAACACATATTAACCTCATTATTTTTTAAATATTATAATTACACATCGCGTACGTTAAATTACTTGCTTAAAATTTATGGTTGTAATTAGATTGATTTACTTATTTTTACAAATTTTTATAATAAACCCGAAAAGGATATTAAAGTTTAAAATAGTATTTTAAAAATTATTAGTTTCTACTTGAAATTTGAAGAGTTTTATCAATTAAAAGTAACGACTTTCACTTATAAAATTATTTACTTACTATTACAGTTCTAATTTCCTTTCAAAACCGCTAGATTAGTTAATATTAACCAATTAGACAACTAGTTAACTAAATTTATAAGGGCCGATTCTTAAATCATTATTCGTCGTTTCTTGCAATTTACTTCATGGGTTGAAATAAACGGTATTTTTATTATGTAAAAACATTAATAATTTTCTTATCCTCTATGTTTTGTTTAATCCGAAAATTGTCATTAAGTAACAATTAATTCGCACATCCATTCATAAATTATATGATTCCCAACTTTCTAATTGATGTTAAGATTTACAAAATATTGAATAAATAAAATAAAATTTAAAAATACTTAAGCCATAAGGCCTATTTTAAAATCCGATTCCCTTTTGTTTGCAATATCTGTAATCTAGTATTATTTTTTTTTCTTAAGATAGTCGATAATAAAAGCGTTTTTTCTTTTAATTATTCCTGGAAAACATCATCGCGAACGAAGAGAAGCTCATAAAATTCAATATAATTACAATAATCACTGGGTTAATTAAACACGCCATCCACGAATTTTATTCTTTCCAGTTCCTTTTTTTTTAATTCCAGCTAATTATTATCGTTAATGTCTAAATGTAATTACCTAAAAGACGTTGGTTAATGATATCCTTTGTTGGTTCTTGTCCATTATATTCGCAACAGCTTCTTCAAGAGGACTGTTACATGAAGACTCACAAGACTAAGGAGTTGTCTAATTTATGGAGGACATGACCCTCGTTGGTTAAAAATTCATAAATTATATTCGGATTAATGGTGCAATTGAGAGAAAGTGTTTTATAGCTTCTATTTACGTCAGATTCGTAATTACAGACAGCCGTAATCAACGACTCCAATACAATGTGGTAGGCAGGAGAATTCGTACAGTTAACAAAAGGGCAACATATCCTCCCCCGCTGGCGTTTAATCACAGACTTACTTTGTTTTTTAATCTCTTATAATAAATAAAATAAAAAGTGAACGTTTAGAACTTTCTTCTCGAAAGCAAACTAATTTGTTTACAATGCACTGCCCAAATGTAATTTGATTTGCTGTAGAAGATGATTATCCAGTTACTTAGGTGACCTCGCCTTGGTCCGATAACTGAAAAACAAATATCAATTAATTTTAGAAAAGTTGCAATTAAAGAGTTCACGATATTATTAATATACATTGTCAACAGAACATATTTTTGTAGTTTTAATACAATATTTATCGTATAATCATAGGCTTATTATTATAACTTTTACAATCTATATTACTAAAATCTTTTATTTCTCTGTCTGTCTGTCCGGCGCAATTGTTAATTTCCTGTGAAAAAATTACCACAATGAAACGTTCGCGACGGGAATCGAACCTGCAACCTTTTCATCCGAAGTCAGACGTCTTATTCATTAGTCCACCGGGAATACATTTAAATTATTGTTTCTTATCATTCCCTTTGTGTGTGTATGGCGCAATGAGAGAAGAGCCAAAGAAAAACAGAAGAAATGACTCATTAATTTTAGCCTACTAGATTACAATTTAAATTCCAATTTTCATTTTTTTTAGCTTCTCTCAGTCAACAAAGGTGCGCGCTATCAAATAATGAGTTCATTCAAAAAGGAATAAAATATCATTTTTTGCCTTAACCGCTTGGAATCGATTTTTCTTGGATTATCTCATACTTATAAAGGGGAGACATGGGGATGGCCTAGTTATTAATACTATTTTTTTTTGGAAAGGGGCTGTCCATAAACTAGGTAAGCATATCAGGGGGAGGAGGGAAACGGGGGGGGGGGGGTTGCTAAGCGTGACGAAGTCTGACGAGGGAGGGATCAGATATGTGACGTCACTTTACATTTCACGTAAACGCAGTTTTTAAATCAAAAATATGTACTAAGGAATTCATTTATCTGCAATTATCCAAACTTTAAAGTTCAAACGAAAATATGCTTGAATATGAGGAATGTGCATCAAAATACAAAAGTTAAAGGATAAGATTCTCTATCCGTTCTACAACTGATTAAACGACTGCATCGTTGAACTGATTAATAGGTATTCTGAGCATCTATTAAGATTCTGAATCTTTTAAATACTTAATTAAAAATAGTTTAGTTTTTAATATAAATTGGGGGGGGGGGCGTGATATTGTGACGTAATATTAGGAAAAGGAGGGGTTCATAAGACTGTGACAAAGTAACAATCTTGTAAATTCCCCTCCCTAATATTACGTCCCAAAGTGAGAGGAGGGGGGGGGGTTGAAAATAACAAAAATTAGCGTGACATAGTTTATGGACAGTCTAAACAAGAAAAAAAAAAAAAATTAAGAACTTCTAATTAAAAATACCTATTACAGTTACACTTCCAAGCTTACTTAACTAAAATTATAAATAATGTAACTACTGTAATTTTATAATTTTATCAATAATTTCGATTTCGATATTTTAATAAATCATTATATCAACTCATCACAAAATTCAGTAATGAAACAAATAGTTGTAACAGTAAAGTTGTAACACTAAAGGTGTAATTTAATTTATATTGTTGCAGTTATCATTTTTAACTTTTATTATTTAATAATTTTTATATACTTGAAATTTAATGCTCTTTAATCGATATTAATGAAGCTCTGAACATAATGATTGTCAAAATAGCGAGTATCCAGAAAAGCTAAATAGTGGACGAATATATCACTCTAATTTGTTTCAAGCAAAGCGTACAAATGCTGTAGTTCAAGAAATCACATTACCGAAATACATAAGAGAAACTTACAGCATAAATAAAAAGAATTCTGTTTAAAGCAAGTGTCAGCACTAATTCGAGACTGACAAAGCAATGGAAGAGGAGCTGACATGGAGCATGCGCAGAACTGCTTATATAATATCTATATAAGTTTATTATAACATTATTTCTCCGAATGTTCCTTTGCGGGCTAAAAAAAAATTCCTATTAATGTGATTATGTTGTTAATTTTTTAGTTCAAAGACCCTGTTCTCTGTGTTTAGGCCATGCGATATTATTTAAAGATTATTTCGGATATTATATATGGTGGTAGTACGTACATGTGGATTCATCTTGGTATTTACCAAGTTTCATGAACATTGTTGAAGTCAGATTGTTTCAAGAAAAAACAAAATAAAAAAAAAAAATCAAATTTAACCTATAGTGCCTAAAAAGATAAAAAAAAAAAACGACGAAAATCATCTAGTAATTTAAAGACTGTAAAAGGATTAAATTACATCATATAGTGGAGTAAAAATGGATAACTAATTATAACCTTTGTCTAGAAAATCGTCCTACAACAGTATCTAACCCAAGACTAAGGTTAAATACAAAATTTCAATTTCATACTATAAATTGAAATGTTTGATACAATATAAAAAAATACTAAAATGTCGACTATCCGATACATTTTCAAAGCCACTGGTAAGTTATAGGCGGATAAGTGCAGTATTTTTGTACCTCAATTCGGCATTTAGATATATATTTCCCTCTCGCGCGCGCATGTGTGTGGTAATAAAAAAAAAAAATCAAATTACACACACTTTGTAATGATTTAAGACAGTGGTCTCAAAACTCGTGGCCCGCGTACAGAGATTTGTAACTGGTCACAAACTTTCTAAAAAGTGGATGGGATCTATGTGTGGAAAGGCTAAAACATCTGTAACAAAAAAAAAATGATTTAATGAAAACATAAATGAAACCGAAATCGCAGTAAGAACTTATTACTTCCGAAGTCGAAATCAAGGATTGAAAAATAAACAACAACAAAATTTAACCCACGATAAATCTCCTATCTGATGACACCGGGAATGTGACTGAAATACCTCATTAATGCCCTTGAAATGAAGTGAGTTGAAACCAATGGTTTCAGATGATTAACAATTAGTTATTATTTTTACGCCATTTTATTGTTACTTTTCCATGATAATGCATTTTAATGATGTCATTGTAGCACTATTTTTGATATGCTAAATTTGTATTCGAATCCCAGGGTAGGCATGGATGTTTCCTTAATTTCCTGTAAGTGTCTCCTTTTTCTTTCTTCCCGGCTAACTATGTCCATTGGTTACTCCTGAGGTCTATACAATAAACAGAGCAGGTCGCAGTACTAGCGAGTGTATCTGGGGTTCCTTTCCAATCAACAACAACAAAAAATTAATTCTTAGACCTTTGCTGTTATCCATGTGAGCTGAATAATGGAGATTTTATTAGTCGTGAACATAAAAACGTACTTCCTTTGAAGTTAAGACAACCCGAATTTAAAGAAGTTTATTGACTGGCCATACGAGGCCTTTTTTCTTGTTAGTTTGTCCACACATCACGTTAAAACGATTGGACAGATTTACATAAAATTTAGTACGTTGTTTCTTTATAGTCTAACTTACAATGGATATATTTTTTTTTTGACCACCACCCTTCCCAATCCTCAAAAAATAATCCAGAAATTTCACGCTAAAATGGCTGGAAGGATTTCTTTAAAATTTGGTAGGATACTTATTTATGGTCAACTTAATACATGAGTACGATTATTTGAGTTTCCAATATCCCTGAGTCCTCAAAATGGACCTGTCTGAGCACTGCACACTAAGTAATGGATAACTGAGCGTATACAGGTACTCCTCACTTTACGACCTGTTTGCTTAACGACCACTCGCACTTACGACCTCCGCCCTTGAAGGTACATATGCATGTCTTTTTATGAATAAATCTGAAGCTTGTTGCATAATTTTTATAATTTTATAATTTTACAACGATCCTATATTCCCGGCGCAAGCTCCTCGCTTATCGACCAATTCGCTTAAGCGAATTTTATTGTCGTCGGAACGGAACTCGGTCGTAAAGTGAGGAGTACCTGTACCTAGCAATATCTAATTTTCAAAAGACTTCAACCCAATCCAAAGTATTAAAAACTTTAATCTTCCTACGAGGTCGTCCATTAATTATGTGAGGTCAAAAGGGGGAGGTGGGGTCCGGCAAAATCTCACAAAATCTCAAGGGGGAGGGGGGTCAACGAAAATCTCACGTCAACTTTTTCATTCAGAGAATATAGGTATTATAATAGATTACAACATTTTGTAATATTGACTTTTTTGTTTTTTGGCTTTTTGAAATCTCACCGGAGGGGGGGGGGGGGGGCCATCACATCTCACCAAATCTCACCAAGGGATAGGGGAGTCCAATTTTTTAAAAAACACCCCACATAATTAATGGACGGTTCCTATATTTCTAAAACACAGCTTTACAAGACCTGAAAACCTAGCCTTAAAATTTAAAATAAATAAATAAAAAAAAAAAAAAGGGGGGGGGGGGGATGAAAAGAGGCAGGGAAGACCATTTTCTTAAAGAGTTGCCACCCATAAAGCGAGAGATCTCGTATAACGTAATCAAAACACAATATTTTTTTTCTCCCCTTCTTCTCGTTTCGTCTTCTCCTTTTAGAAATTCCGCTCTTAGGCGAGTCCATTTGCCTATCCATTACTTTGTAGCACCCAGGTCAATCGATCAAAAAAAAAAAAAAAAAATCTATCTATCTGGAATTATACGTTGTGTTTCTATTGCTGGAACACTATCATTTGGGCCAATGTGGCCGACACTCCTTTTTCATTAGAGCCAAAGCAGGTAACTCCGTCTGGGTATAATAGAAAGAAATACAGATAAACGAACGGGACGATGTGATTGAAATCAGCGCACAACGGTAATAATGGCTCACAGGCTAAGGAGTGGATTTTAGCTGAAGTAGAAAAAAAAAATGGACGAATCAATCAATGCATTGAGATGTTTCAATTTGAATTCAAAAAGATTTAAGACAAAAAAAAAAATGCTGATTTTTTTTTAATACAGTTTTATTGGAACTGGTTTTAACTGCGATCATAAAGTACGTATTAACTTCGTCGTGTCCGTCCGTCTGATTCTTTGTGTGATTTCGCTTTACTCAATTACGTGATAATTTCGTACAAATTTCGGTTTCAAGATTGCTACTTAAATTAATTGATGTCGATTATTTCTAATAAAAGGTTTTAAGAAGATTGGAATTGGTTTATTTTTGTTTAATTTGGTTAAATTTCATGAAATTTTGTATGGTAACGTTACCGCATCTCAAAATGAAAGCTATTTATTAAAGGGTATTTTTTTGTTTTTGTTTTTGAAAATGTTGTTTGTTTACATCGCTTTTAGCTGGAGACGCATTGATCTATATTTAGTATCGCGAAGGACTTGCAGGAATTTACCATTTTGTATAACGCCGCAAAGGAAATAGTCCCAATTCAAAGCTTATTAAAAAGCTGCGGATTTGTAGCGGCATGAACGTTACGTTCGCATTTTTAACAATCAGATTATTCTAATCTATTGTTCTTTATTTTTAATTAAGTACTGGAATTTTTATTTAGTTTTCCGCCAATCAGAGGACAGAAAATTTTAGAACAGTTAAAAATTACGGGGCGTTATTGTCGTCATTTTAGTAACTCACAAAACCATACATTTGCAATAATAAAACAAATACATGATATAAATGTCAGCGAATTTTCGAGATCTCTTTCTAGCTCTTTTTCAAGCATGTATTCCAAAATAAAAATAACAATTTAACAAGGAAACATCCATAATAAAGACAATGTCTTACGTTATATATGAAATAATGTATGTTATTGTTGAATAAAATAAATGATACATATAATATAAATATTAGCAATGCATGAAAATAATGATTCATAATTCTTACCTAATTATGACTGTTCCTTTACAATGAAATTAGTCAATAGTTTGTGATGCTAATCTAATACATAAGGATCTACATCTTTATCTTTATTACTGTTAAGGCACTGCAAATTATGACGTCTTCTTTATTAAGGATGTTTTCTCGTTAATTGTATTTTTATTTTGGAATGTGCTTGAAAAAGGGATACAGCAAGAGATCCCGAAAGTTCGCTGCTGTTTATATCATGTATTTGTTTTATTATTGCATAAGTATTTTGAGTAATATGAGTTTAAGAAGTTATATATTTGCATTGGATTGTCATCTCGTCGAAACATGCGAAGAATTCGATCATCTTATTTCTATCTGTCATTCAAAAATAAATAAATCTTCGTTTCTCCTGAGATATAAATCATTAACTGAATATTAGTCAAACTGTTATGTGTGAATATGGAGACATAAAAAAGCTGTCACACTCCCTTTTTTAAAAGCAGTCCCTTTTTTAAGCAAGTTTGATAGTTTTTTTATATCTCCATAATCAATTTTACACACGTTAAATTCATCCGCAACATGTTATATGTGAACTAATTACTAAAATGATATCCGCCAAAACTACTACAGAAACATTATATCTGCATACTAATAAGTTAGGCTTAAAATTTAATTTTTAAATTACTTGATAAAATAAAAAATTAAAAAAAAATAATACAAAAAGACAACGACAATAAATTCATCATAGCACTTAATTCAAATTTACAGTCTTTTTAACAACTTTTAGCAATCGTCAAATGAGTACGGAAAAGCAAATAGTCAACGAAATAAGTGTTTTAATAGATTCAGGTATATAAAAAAAAAATTAATTAATAAGTTGAATTTTTTTTAAGTGTAATTTTATAAGTATGTTTTTGATTCTCTATCTATTTTCTGGCGTTCTCTCTTATTGCTTATAATAGCGTAGATTAAAATATGAATGTATATTGTGAAGGTTAAATTTTGTTATATCTTATATATTACATAATAAACTTGTAAATCAGTTTAATCATCATATGGTGACAGGATTGAGGTTCTTGATAAGATTGTATCTTTTAATTCTTACACTTTTAAATAATAATAAAATAAAAACTATAAAATATATATATTGATATTAATTAAAAAAAATTCTTAAGTCCTATCAATATATGATTAACTAAGCTGATTCAAAAGTTTATAAACATTATAAAAATTATGTAAAAATGTATTAAGTAATCTTTAGTTTAGTCTGAATATCGGGAAATTCCCTATTGTGATTAGTCCAGTATATATCGAAATTATTAAAAAACATAAATAAAAATAGGAACAATACGAACACATCCACACTAAAAGTCACGATCGATGAATAATAATAAAGTAACTTTTACGTTTTTAACAATGCTTATGAAAAAAGATGTAGCTTTTCTCGCAGTGCACGTAATTTTACGATATTTAAGCGAGATTTATCCTCTTTCAAATGCGAGGCTTGTGCAGCTTCAAACTTATTGCTTTAAAAGCAAGTTAACATCTACGTGGAAATCGGATATGAAACTCTAATTAAAACTCAGGGCTGACGATTTCATAAGTGTGGGTGCTCCATGCAAGATTGTAGGTGAGGGAGAAGGGGTAGAGTGTGAGGGATGGGAGGGGGGAAAGAAACAATGAATGCGACACCCCGCCATATGAAGCTTTCATCTCATTCGCTGCTCGGCTCCGGCAATTATGCCATATTGCAACCATTCTGAGCTTACGCTGTAAAAGTTAAGAGGAGGAGAAAGGAACAAAAAAAAAATGCAAATTATCGACAAAGGAGTTGTTTCAGATATAGAAAAAAAAAAAGTGAGGGGGTGGATGGTATTTCTCCATCTCTCTTCCATATTTTTCATCTGCAACCAATTATTAAAATCCCTCCATATGCATAAACCGCGCGATTTAGGGTTAATTTCAAATGTGCGGCTTGTAACCAATTATTAAAAAGCTTTTTACTTGCACTAAAATGGGCATCGGCCCAGCCAAAAAGATGGGAAATTGCTTTTAACAAAAATCCTGATAGAGAAACACAAAGCCCCTAATCACAGTGATAATTTGCCACCTGCCCCCCCCTTTTCTTGCTGCATGACATGTTAAATACCGTATCGGAACGGTACTGAGGCAGACGGGGGCCTCTAAATCACCGCCATGGTAATTTTACGAGTTGCGATTTTAAAAGTAAATTGCCTACAACTTATAGTTCAGAAATCAAGACAATCGGATCTACTTAAAGCAGGATTTAAGAGAAAAGAGAGCAGCAAACGATCTAAATTAAAATAGTAAAAAAAGAATAGTAAACTTAAAAACTACTTTCCAACTACATAAACAATATACTGTATAATACTATTTCGGTCAGACATAGATGTACATAAATACATGCGTAGGCCTATGTACTTGTAAGCCAATAAGGTAATAGAACTATAATTTAGGCTATATAGTTTTGCACTTAAGATAATAAAAATAAAAATTGTATATTCCTTCATTATTTTAAATAGTTTTAATTTGTCTCTACCCTAAATTTGTAATAATAACAAATGTTGAGAATAAAAAAAAAAAAAAAAATATAACTATAGAGAAAAATAAAATAAAATGAAAAAAAAATATATATATTTTGGGAGGGGGGTTATATTAAACTAGCCAGCATTTAAACAAAAAAAGTAGCCTTCAAGTTAATTATTAATAATTAACTTGAATGTAATTGTATTTTAGTTGGCGGGTTTCTTTTATTTATTTATTTATTTATTTACTTTCTGGAATTTTCTGAAGGTTCGATATTTGGTGAGCACTGCGAAATATCAAATTCACTGCATTATTACTCAGAAAAAAAGGTTATTTTTTAAAATAGAGACGAGTCCTTTAATTTTTATGGGGTATCGATGAAACTGGGGGATTTATCCATTAAAGTTTCCTAATACATTTTACAAAGATTGGTCCAGAGGGAGAAGAGCTGTTCACCCTCTGTAGTACAGGGAAGGATTTACATTTTTCTTTCTTTATTATACAACGAGGAAAGAACAAGGAGATGAAAAATTCTTAGTATAAACACATTACAACGTTACTGCTTCTAAATTTCACTAGATTACTAATTTAGAACATTAATACGAATTGAATAAAAAAGAAATAACTGCAACAGAAACTAAACTAAATCAATGTTGTGCCATTTAAGTCAAATAAAATTTTAAGTTCAATTTTGTTTTCTTAGAAAATTCAAAATACCGTTTTCGTGTGATTATATTACAAAAAAAAATATATTAAGGAATTGAAATTCTTCACAAACCATGGAATCGCATCAAGTGATTAGTAAATACTAATCTAAATTATTTCCGTCAGGTTCTTTAAAGACTAAGAAAAGTATTGTTTGTTTTTTATTTATTTATTTAATAATTTATTAAGCTAAATTCATTCATGTACCACAATTCGTTTAAAAACTGAGTAAAATGAAGATATCATTACCTTTAAAAAGATACTGAAAAGATATCTTTTTTAAGATATTTAAAATCTAAAAAAGATATCTTTTAGTAACTTTTTAAAAGCTATATCAGTAGCTCTTAAACTCTGGGTCGCGATCTCCAAAGAATTTATTTCTACTCATTTATGTGTTGCTATTCTTATTTGTTTTATACCTAGTTCCTCATATCTTTTTTCTTGTATATTATAAAGAAAACATTGCTTAATTATCATTTCATTACGTCATAAAATAACACTATTTTATGTATAGTATCTAAAATTCCTTTAGACTATCTGTCACTGTTATATATATAAAGAAATAATATATAATTAATAATAATAAGTTATTAATACTTCCGAGAATAAAAACTTAATTCAACCAAAAAACGTTTAAGAGCACCATAGTTAAATCGGGTTTCAAGTTTCTCCTAATACCTTTAGCAACTGCTATCATTAAAAGAAAATGCAAACTTCAGTAAAAAACGAAATACATTTCATTTTTATGTAATAACCTACTTTTTTAGGCAATTAACTGACCTTCAGATTTTTTTAAATCAATTTAAATTCGTTTACAATTAGATAAGCCTAGAAAGCAACAAATTAAAATCGTATTTTTTAAATATTAGACAGTTATTTTTTTTAAATACTAATCGTTTAAAAAATTAAAAGCAAAACGTGTAAATAGGAGATTTAACCTTCAAGTTTTTTTTGTTTTTGTTTTGAATAATAACATGAGAAGACGACTTACAATTCTATCTAAATATGGCTCATAAAACAATAAATTAATGGAAATATTATATTACCTAAGTACTTATAACTTAGCTAAAGTTTTCTTTGCAAAAAAAAAAGTCTTCTCTTGTCATGAATTTTGTATAGAAGAAGAACCAGAGTGAGGGATGAGAAGGGATCTCGTCTTGCCCTCTAATTAATTTTCCTCTTTCACCAGCGACAGTAGAATTATACGCTTGCAATAGATATTCGTGGGAAAATCCTAATTACAGTCCTTAAAACATCAGGCCTTAAAATCTAGTTTGGACAAAGAGCCGGCAGTAAGATTTCATAGATGGAAAGTAAGACTGGAATCATCAGCGAAGCGGGCAGAGGAAGGGTAGGAAGCTTTTTACTTATAGAGGCTTGTAAACAAAATAACTATTCCAAATTAAAACAAGTTGTAATATGGAATATTTCATTTTAGGGAAAACTTTTTTTTTAAAAAAAAAGTAAGTTTTTCATCAGCGAAGCGGGCAAAAGAAAGCTAGGAAGACCTAAGCTTTTTACTTATAGGCTTGTAAACAAAATACCTATTCCAAATTAAAACAAGTTGTAATATGGAATATTTCATTTTGCATTTACGGTTGTTGGTCCATTTTAGGGAAAATTTTTTTTTTTTAAGTAAGTTTGCAACAAATAAACAAACAAACAAAAATAAAAATTACAACATTCTAGGCTTGGCCGTTACGTATTCATAGAAAACTCACTACAGTTTAGTTGTCCCATTTTGTGGTGTAACTTTACTGATGAGTGTCAACAAATATAAAACAGCCTGTTCCAATAAAATGCTTCGAGATTCAGAATCCCTACAAATTATAGCGACATTTATAAGTTTTGTAATTAAAGATGGGAATTGTATTCACGAAAAACTCCAGAAATATGCATTTAATTATTCTTATTAACAAAAGGTGGAATAAATAAATATGTACTTAACAGGAAAAAGAAAAGCCTTTTATGGAACCATATAACGTTTAAAATATTATTTAATGAAAATATTTTATATAGTAAGTGTGAATTGAACAGCAAAGAAAAAAAAAGGCAAGGCCCTTTTATTTTAACGTTCTGTTTTTAATTGCTAATGACAATATATCATGAACACCTATATGATATTATTTTTTTAATAATATGCTTTCTGCCAAAGCACGGGCAAGTTTAAAATGGATTACAAAATGTGTTACGATAGATTGTTAGACATCGATAAAAGTTCATTGTAAATGCTTTTCTATTGCAAATATTATCACCTTCACGAGCAAATTTCTCTTTAGGGATCCACAGGGACCAAATTTCCAAATATAAAAGACTGACAGCCTCTCATTGTAAATAGGAATGCCAAATATCAAAAAGGTCGATACACTAGTTCAAACGTTCTTGTTTAAAAAAAAAAAAAAAGACGGCATAATACACTCTCATGCACTGATTTTAAGGTCCTAACTTTGCAGATAAAAAATAAGCTTAAAAAAAAATGCATCTTTCCAACTTCTTTTATTAAGTAAAGAAAAGGGCTTAGCGCTTTTTTTTCTTGTAAATCTTAAGCAGCTAAAGAAAAAAAAAATAACAATAAATTCAATAAGTGAATATGACGGCATTAAAATTTATCATCTCGGAGGTTCCTCGAAAACTACAATCTACTAGTGGATAATTTCATTGGCGGGCTCATCAAAATTGGGCTTAGTGCTGTGGAAATGGACTTTTATTGACGAAATGCGATTATAACTTAAACTTGTTTTGATATTGCTCTGACCTCCTTTTTTTTTTTTTTCTTCTTTGCAATCGCGATCGACAGGCTTTTAACAGTTTATGATTCCCAAAAACACTTCCCCACAACAATAATTCAAAATAAGGTACTCCATGTACTTAGCAAGTGTACTTTGATATAAGAAAAGCGAAACTGCTTAGAATTACAGGTTCTGAAACAGGATCTAAACATCTCCTAGACAGGTTTGGTTGTTTGTTTTTTTTGACTGAATGGGAATTGTAATAGTTTCGTAAGCAAGTTTGATCCAGGATTTGTCAAATCCTCGTCATAATACAATTTTCTTAACATAAACCAAGTGATCGATTTTTTAAAAAGAATACACATTTAAAAAAAAAAATTATCTCGCAAATCCCTTTTAATATAATTGTTTTAAATAAAAGTAATAATAATATATTCTATTTCCATTACATTAAACTGCTGAGTTGGGTTGAAATTCTTACAGCAGAAAAAAAATTAGTTAGATTAGTAATCCCTTAATTCTGTAATTGAACTACGGCATTTACTACACAGTGGCGCACCCCTGGGAGGGAGGGGCTAAAGCCCCCCATCAAACCCAAAAATAAAGAAAGAAAAAGACAAGGGGAAAAAAAAAGGAACGAAAGAAAAACCGAGAAGAAAACCTTTATTAAAGCACTGACGTGTCTGTATCTTATTATTCTGGAAAGTGATCTTTGAAACAACTTATTTTAAAATAAACCTACATCTGAATGGATTCTTTACAACATCCTTAGCCCCCCTCTCCCAAACTTTAACCACTGGTGTGCCACTGTTACTATTATTACGATTAAATAGTTAAACTACTGCGAATTGCAAAAGTGTAATTCATTTTTTTTTATGAACAAAGTCATATTCAAACTCAACATAACAGAATATAACATCTGTTACTGAAAAACAGAATTGTTGTACGGTACGGTAATAATATAAATAGATACATAGAAGTAATAAAACACAATGAATAGGCTATATTACCAATTAAAAAGTTACCAATAAAAAGTAACCAATATTACCAATTAAAATAATTATCAGTAATATATCACTGAAATAAATAATTTCAGTGGTATATTATTCGGTTGACTTGTCAGGGATATTGAAAGCCCTGTAACCCTCTGACCCCCAACGAAGACAGAGAAAGGAGGAAAATGAAGTAAAATTCCCGAACACAGTATAAAGTTTGAACAACATTATACGTATAACTTATTCATAACATTTAAGAGTTTATCAGCTAAATAGTGATAAGGTGTCACTGTCTTTTGTATTAAAATACAAGAAATTGCATTTTTTTAATTAATTAATTAAATAAATAAATATAGAAGCGTTTTAGGCTTTATTCTCTTATTCAGAAATTTCTCTTTAAAAAAAAAAAAATAATAAAAAGAAAGAAAGCATTAACATGCAGCGCAGTAACTGGATGTTTCAGTTATAAATATAAAGGCAATTTATAGTTATATTCTTATTTTTATCATCGATTTAGAATAATAAAAAGAAAATTATAAATATAAAAATTATAAAAAATGTTAGAAATGTTATATAATCAACAATTGATAACATTCAAAGCTAGAGCTCGAGGAATTGCAAAATAATTGTTTTCCATCCACATTTCTTATGAGAAAATGTTCACAAATCTCCGTATTGAGTTTAGGAACAAAAAAAAACAAGGTAAATTATCATCCTGCTATCTTAACAAAAGTTAATTTACTTTTTCTAAAATTAATATGTAGTCTATGTATTAATTTTCAAAATCTTTTCTATACAACTATTTTATTTTGTAGATTTCTATTAATATCCAGTCGCCAATATTTGACGCGATTTCGTTATTAGCGAATAATGTCCTACCCATGTAAAGTAAGTCCTGTACTAAAATTAATTGCACTTGGTGCAGCTGAAGGAGAAGGGGTTCGATACCGGGCGTCTCCTTTAATATTCCTTTTGCTCATCCGGTAGCAATTAAACAGGGACATTACAACAAGTTTGAAGTGAAATGTAATTTTGAGGAATCGAGTGGTGAAGTCATAATCCGAAATCTGCGTGGGCTTCGGAGGATAATAAAAATTAAATTGGCTTTGTCCCAGAGACGGTGTCTGCTATGGATTCCTGATACAGAGCAGTGAGATACGCCAGCGGTAATTAACACTGATATATGGGCCTTCTCGTTTATGAGTGGTGGCCCTATATGTGGTAAGACAATTCCCCCACCGCAGTATGGTGAGGGTAAAGTAAGATGGGTAGGGAGAGACCAAGGGATTTTAAAAGGATAGTGATTGTGTAAAGCAAATCTCCTACTTGAAAGAGAGAGAAGGAGGGGCCTTGGTTTGATTAATTAAATATTTAAAATCCAATTGAAAACCTTAAGATAAACAAAGAAATTACAATCCTACATAATTCAGCTTATTTAACCCTAACAAATTCAAAGCTATTATAAAGGAATGCAATTACAAATAGATACTTTAAAATGTAAATTTAAAGTAAAGCTTTTATTATTATTATTATTATTATTATTATTTATTTATTTTTTTATTTTTTTTTTAATTCTTATAACGAATAAGTATGAAAAGTTTAAGGGAGAAATTTTTGATCATTTATTCAAAATATCTAGATATGTCACTTATCCGGATATGGAATCACAATGCCTAAAAATATAAAAACATACTTTCTTCAAATGAATAGCTTATATAATTGCATTTTGTTTTATATATATATTTGGTGTTTCAAATCACAAATCACTGTCTGGCTTATATATATATATATATATGTGTTTATCTGTCGTCCATTATTTGGGGCTAACAAGGATACTGCTGTAGAGAGTATTTACGTGTTATTATAGAAAGTAAAATTAAGAAGAAAAAGATTGCTATATTTTTTGGTTTTTCTATTATAATTGCTTTCAGCAAATAAAGTTTCACAAATCAGGAAATGGTCACAACTCTTAGTCATGCCTAGATATTCACGTGACACTAATTATTCAAAAACGTGAATAAAACAAATCATTTTAAAAGGTAAAATTGATAATTATTAAAAAAAGTAAAGTTTAGTCTTTTTTTTTTTTAAGTTTTTTTTTTTTTTTTTTTTACAAATTGAAAAAATATAAAATTCTTAAATTCATCGTAGTAATTTGCTTTCGTTATTAAATGATATATTAAATTGTTTTTTTAAGGCTTAAAAAAAATCTATATTTATTTTTAAAATCGAAATATCAGCTGAAAAAAAAAATACCGGTATGTAAATGTTTGCATTTTCTGAAAAAGAGTTTGTTAAATCCTCATTACTTCAGTCGTCAATATCGGATTAGCTTTAATCATGTCAAATTAATAGATTAGCTAAAAGGGTTAAATCCATTATCTAAAACACCGATACCAATATGTTATTTAGGTTATGGGAATTTTTGTCGCCTTTTACGCGCCATTTTCTCGACAAGAACCCATTTGAAAACAATTTCAATTATAAAAATCTAAATTATCCTTAAATCTGCATACCAAATTTCAAGAAGTTCTGACAAGAGGTTGAGAAGTTAGGAGAGAATGATTGATTCAATAAG
>JAFIDM010000003.1:35614765-35625924 GCA_023159025.1 Thereuonema tuberculata | reverse complement strand
GCTTAAAATTTTCTCTTCATGCTTATATTCATCTAAGTTTTTTTTTTGAAATGTCAATTCATTTTCATTATATTCATTTAAACTTTGTCTCTTTCAAAGCAAACATGAGTGAAATATATTAAAAAAAATGTCTTTACAAATATTTAATATCTGCTTTTCTGTTATTAAGATTTGAGAATCTTTGTTTACATACGACAAACAGGGAAACAATAAAGTACTGAGAAGATACAGAAGAAAACAGACTACGAAGACAATAAATAAACAGGTTCGTCTACAATTGCACCAATGGCATAAAACATTAAAAAAAAATAGAAATAAAATAAATTCTTGATAACTATTTTGTTATTAAAATTCAAGTAATTACTGGCGGAAAAATATCGTATTTTTTAATATTCTAAACAGGAAGATGTTTTGCTTAAAAAGTGTCGTCTAAAGCAGTGGTTCCAACATTACTGAATTACACTATCGCATTGTTGTGAATGGGCAACACAGAGCGACCAATAAAGCTACCAATAAAGATACAATAAAGATTCCATTGTAGTCTGGCTTTGTTTCTTTGGATTGGAATAACTCAGAAACCCTGCACTTCCGGTCATATGTTTATCTAACCTTTTTTTAATTCATTTGGTATGGGAACCCACCCCTGCAGTTTATCCCCCTATTTTAGATTCACCCTGTATATAACCAGTACGTAACCAATTACAGTATATGTAACCAGTATGTTTGTAACCAATAAAATGTATTTTGTATAATTTATTTAATATTACTATTACCTTACAACGTCCTTGCCGTCTGACAATTAATTAATAAGTTGCGTTATTGAATACAGGCTTCATCTACTAAATAAAAAAACAATTATGGCACTGCGATGTTACGAATGAGATGTGGTCCGCAACTGATGCAAAGACCACTTTGTCAGCTACATATGTAAAAAGACTGGGAATTACAGTTCTAAAGACCAGTAAAGAATATGAGATAATTTTTTTTTTGGTTGGAAGATGTGATCCAGTGTTGCTGTTTTGTTTTTATTTTTTTTTTTGATTGGATCGGAAGCCTACAGTTTTGGAAGCCTAATGCGGGCCTTATCCCATTTGAACTTAGACATATTAAAAAAAGTTGATTTTAACTGACATTTGTCCAGTGAACTTGTAAACTCACACTAAATTATCAATATATTAGGGGACGTCCATTAATTACGTGAGGTCAAAAGGGGGAGGGGGGGACAACGAAAATCTTACGTAAACTTTTTCATTCAGAGAAAATATATATTATAGCAAGATTTCCGTTTTTCTTTTGGTTTTTTTTTTGGTGATTAAAATTTTTGAAATCTCACCAAGGGGGAGGGGGGGATCCAAATTTTTGAAAAAACATCTCACGTAATTAATGGACGTCCCCTTACTGAATCACCAGTTTATTTGAATTCAGTGTATACATTAAGATTACCAACACAAAATTAATTAAGTTATTTTCTTTTTCGACTTTTAAGCGAAGGAACGTAACAAGCGTAACATAACGTAAAATAACAATATTTAACTACAACAGTAACAAAAGCCTTTATGATATCATTTGATTTCTCATTATTTTTTTCGATACTTGGACTTCGTATTGATTTAACAGTTTTTGAAAAAGATGTATTTACGAAATTCGCTTCATAAATTAAGTAAATAAAAACTAACTATAATTTTTTCTGAAAATGTTTAATATTGCTAATTTTTTTATCTAAATAAATTTATCTAAATTTTTTTATCTGTCAGATAAAACCGTAAAAATATTCGATCAAGTTTGCTTATCTTTAGTCTGTGATAACAAAACAAAAAGTGTAATATTCTGAGTTATGTAAGTAAATTATTTCTTACATAACTCTTCTTTTACTTCATCTTCATTATTTCGCTTTCACATTCTTTTTATTTACGAGGCAAATATTTTTCTGGCTTCGTAACTGTCGCCAACACGGAAGAAAGAAGACAAACATCCATGCCAGCTGCGGGATTCGAACCCAGGTTCAGTTTTATTTCTTATGTATTGTTGGAATTAATTTTGTTAAAAGTTCAGAATTAGAAATGCACTGAAACTGAAAATTTTAAATTAATTCTAGTATTTCCGGAACAGGTGTGTAGCCAGGGATGGGGGTCCAGACCCCCCACTTTAGAGAAAAAAAAAAGAAAAGAAAGTGTGAATGTATAAATGATGAAATTCAAAGAGCCTACTCTCGCCATAATTTTTAGTATTAACATCATTTTACTTTTAAATTTCATTTAAAGAAAGCAAAGTCATTTATAAGAATTTAATGTAAAGAATACCTCCCTCTTAACAAAATCCTGGCTACGTGTCTGTCCGGAAAATAAGAAAGATTTTGATTAGGCCTATTTTGATATTTACGATAATACCGTTATAATGGAATTGTTAGATTTACATTTCCTTTAAGAAAATGTTTAAATAGATAATTAAATGCTCACGAGATATCTTACAGCAATTATTATTTTGTGAATAATTCCATGAAGTTTGTCCTCAATTGTAAACCAATATATAAGGCTGAATTACAAAAATTCGAAGGGGTTGGATTGAAGTACGACAGAGATGGAGGCCTAGGTAACAAACCCAGAGAGAGGCTCTAAATTCAATGCGAAAAAGTTCTAAAATGCGTTGGCAACCATTCTCCCACCCACAAGTAACCTAATTGTATTCCATTAAATTTCGCAAATATAGAGACAGAAGATGAAGAAAAAATAAGGCAATTAGTTATACAATCGAGGAAGAGTTGGAGAAGAGCCGCAAACCAGAGACGCCAAGAAAGAAATTAGTTATTAACGAGGTAATTACGTCAAAGGCTTTGTAAGACTTACGAGATTTCCCATATTGGGGATTCCACTAAAATTAAGGAGGGAAAAAAAAATAAGACCAGGCAAATGAAGCCACTTAGGTGCCAAACTTTAAAATGAGTTTGTTATAAAAGAAAACGAAGATAATTATTATTCTTGAAAAGCAATTTTATATAATTTAATAAAAGCTATAACTATCCGATATGTCTCCTATAATACTAAATAAATGTGCCAATTTTGCTAAAGTACTGTATATAATTTATTGTAATAAGTATTATTTAGTTCGTATCAGATACCTCGAACTTACGTACACTCGCAGTTACGTACACTTTGCATTGGAACTAGTTACGGTGTTTGCTTCCAAGTTACGTACACTATGCGTACATGCTGCCGCCCGCGCAGAACCTTAAGTTACTATTACTTACGTACCAATCCATCAGATTGTTTCTAAAGACGGTTCTATTCTATCACTTTCAGTTCGATTGTTTCTCTTTGTGTAGATTTATATTAAGGTATTTATTATTTTTATTACAGCGATTTTTTGTGATTTTAAAATAGTAATTAAGTTAATATGTACAGAATTTAAGACAAAAGACATAAGGCTATTAAGTATGTTGGTATCTCGTTGTGTGACGACAAAGTGCAATTATGTACGCATATAACGATTGATTGCACTGCTTCGACTTACGAACCTAATCTGTCGTAAATCCGGGTGCGCCTAATCAAAATTATATACAGACAAATTAATTCATTAGAATCTAACTTTCAAAAGAAATTCCAAAATGTGATCTGGCACAGAAAATGTTGACATCATCAAAAAAAAAAAAAAAAATATCAATTTAGAATCCATTAAAGATGGCCGCCTTTTCAATTTAATCTAAATTTCAACATCTAAAGATACAGGATTTAAAAGAAGAAATGAGAAAAAATAAGAAACAATTTTTATCGTATTTTCCTAGGAAAGCGAAGTTCTACACTCAATTCAAGTCTGTCTGTATGTGCATGTGTGTCTATCTGTGTGTTCCCTTCAAAACTTTTAACTTCCTCTGGATGAACCTTCTTCAAACTTGGCATCCATTATTAAGACATTCTAGAACAGCTGTTTCTCGCTTAAGTGGCGATCATCAGCTGGGAGTAATCACCAGTAAATAACAAGGTCTCACTACGGAGGCCGATCTAACATTTATATTTGAAATCTTTATCAGATGGAAAATCATTCAGAATTAGCGACTGAAGGCGACAAAAACTTCTTATAAAACGAATAAGATTAGTAATAGATAATAATCCATTAAGAAATCCATGACTTTGCGAGTTAGAATAGGAGTAAAATTAATCGGATTAAAACACTTAAAAGTCAGTAACGCCGAATTAATTTTTACTAATCTGAAAATTTCTACTGTTTAGATACATTATACAAAAGGGCTTTTTTATTAAAAAATTCAGGTCTTTAAAAAAAGAAAAAGAAAGAAATTTTAAGGAACAGCATTCAAAGGAAAGTAGGCTTTAAGTTCTTTCAATAACTTTTAATTAATTAAGAAAAAAATAAGAAGTTAAAGCATCCAACTGTGACACATGTGGTCCTTGGGAAGGCAAAACTCCCGGTGTTTCATGACCAAAGGGACTAAGTTGAGGTCGGGTGGTCAACCCGACGCACTCCCGCCTAAAAACCTCCTCGGATAAGAAACCCGTTCCCATTTTACAGAAGACTGAATCAACTGTAGGACCCTTCTGGAGAAGAATCCCCAACCTCCACTGGGAATCGAACCCTGCTCCTCTAAGCCGTAGCCCATTGGACCACCAGGCTTACTGTAGATTAAAAACACAAAATAAAATACTCCAATGAAATCAACACTTCCTCATTTATCTTTATAAGAATGTATAAAGGTTCTTTCGATTAGACATCAGGAAACAAAACAGTCTTAGTTAGAGAGAGCTAATGAATTCCTTACAGCTGTCCAAGAGTCCTATTTAAAAAAAATTAACAAACAGGCTACGACGATATTTTTTTATTTTTATTACTATTGCGTTCTAAACCGTGTTCTGACATACACGCTTTAGTATTTTTAAAAAGTATGTAAATATTAATTCGCAAGAGATACTCTTACTCCCACGCTTATATTTTAGTATGGTACATATTATAAGAAATAAATAGCACTTATTTTCGGTGAAAAAAAAAGGAGTATTCCGTAATTCTTTTACAGACAAATTACAATAAATTTAGCCAAGGACCACACAAGAAGAATGGCTATCAGTTCTTCATTATTATTTGTCTTCTATTAAAAAAGCTAGAAAATGAAATGCGAGGCCGAGTTTCGGACCGAAACTAAAGATACAGATGTTTTAACTATTCCTAAAGCAGACGACTTCCCTAAAGCGAAAGGTACACCTGTAATACTTGAATAGGACAAAATATAAAATATGGTAACCCAACTTAAGAATCTTGCTTCTTATAGTAATTAATAAGTTAATTTCATGACTGCAAGGAATATACCAGAAAGATTACTTAACACACCTTTTTTTTTAATCTTTAAGTATATTTACAAAAACAGACGTCTACAATTCTAAGACTCCCCTTTTGTACTTCCCATTCTTCTCTTCCTTTTCCTGATAATTTCCACGCTTACCATTCGTTTTTCATCTTTCTTGACGTACCTTACAGCTACAATTAAATATATCTTTTTTTTTTCTTGCTTTCCGTCTTTGTTTCTTTAGCACATAATGACCGCACAGACAATTTCAGAATTCCTATCACTGGACAAAAGAATTCACATTCTTGGCCATTGGCGAAATGTATCTACATAAATTAACAATCTAGACAATCAACACAACCCTCCAGAAAAGAACAACACAGGCTCTCAATCACCCAACAACAGTACTGCTGAAACTAAGTACAATGGTACAAAATATATCTTACCAACAATGGAAATCAAAAAAAAAAGAAATAAAAAACAAAAGATTTGATGACTTTTACTTAGAAGTTAGACTCAATAGTTTGCACTCTTAACACTCAGTTAACCTGTCTTCCACAGGGAGGTTCCACCTGTCCTGTATTTACTATCAAAATTGCATGTCCTGTTTCATGAATCGACAGTTCCGTATAAAAAAAAAGGAAAAAAAATTAGAAAAAAAAAATTAAATTTTTATTTTATTTTAGTAATTTGAATCTAGCAAATTAATTTATTCATTTTCGTTTTAAATCTCAATACACTTTCATTATTAATAATAATAATAAAAAACTCTTTGTAACATAAATTCCTTTAAATTTTAACAAATCTAGTTTAAGATGCAAAGAAAATCCAACTATCTAATTAAGATATATGGGAAATTCTTTTAGCTCCCGTATTTTCTAGATGACACAAAAACGTCCCTTATTTCAATGAATGTGAGGTGGCAGTCCTATTCTCCCACCAAACAAAATGTCGTCCTCCACCAGATAACAAGTGAAGAGATTATTACACGGTGTAATTAGCGTGAGTATTATTCTATTGATCCAAAAATAGATATTCAAAGTACAGTTATATAAATGTCAACTTTATTTAAAAAATTTAATTTCATTATATCTTTTTATTATTAATTTTTTTAGTCGTACAGCTGTTCGACAACGTCATCTTTTCCTCATGGTTTCGTGGAAAAAAAGCTACGTTATTAACCAAAATCTTAACAAAATTCCAGTCTGAAAATTTGAAGCGGCAAGCGGTTGAAATCTCGAAGCTTATCGTCGTTGGTCGAGGTTTAACGAGAAATATCGAAACTGAAAACAAAGAAATTCAAAAAGATGAAAAAATGAAATACTTCCTGTTTTTAATTTAATTAAAAACATTCTTTCGCCTATTCGATGCATTGAATAAATGATGTTTATATAAATCAATGTTTATTTTCGTAAATAAAACAAAGATATGACTGTAACTATCAAGTGTAAATTTTCCGTCTGATGGAAGGCGGATATGGAATGAGTTTCAAACCTTTTAATTCACTGACAATCTACCCTGACATTGCCATTAATATAGCCTACTCGAATGGCACGTCTAAAACGGCCTTAAAGGTACATACTGGATTACGAAATTCGCAGTAGAGTCAGGTTATCGAGATGAACGTTGACGAAAATTAATCTCAGAGCAATTTTCAAAAAAAGTTCTTTAATGATATTTTATTGGATTTTATTGTTCTATCAGTTAAAAGGCAGTTTTCATGAGATATATCCCAAAAGACAGGTTTTCATGAGATATGTTTCCATAAGACATTTTTCATGAGACATGTTTTCCCAGAATTTGAATATTTAAACAATTTTGTCGATAAGACCTTTTATTCAAAATTTCATTATACTGGCATATTGAAATTTTATGTCTAAGTATAATCTACACTACTATTATAAAGCTGAAGAGTTTGTGTGTTTGAACGCGCTAATCTCAGGAACTACCAGTCCGATTTGAAAAATTCTTTTTGCGTTAGATAGCCTGTTTACTGAGGAAGGTTATAGGCTATATAAAATCACGCTACGACCAATAGGAGCGGAGCAGTAAATTAAATAGCACCACAAACCACTTAGCACACTTGTGATAAAAAAAAATTATACATGGAATGTATAATAATAATTTAATATTTTTTTTTATTTTTATTATTTTTATCCATTTTACATCTTGAAATAAATAACACCACAGGAAAGAGATTGACCGTTAAAATAATAAAAAATATTAACGTGTGTGACTTAAGTGTCTAAAATAAAAAAGGCCAATACACAAATTAAGAGTAAAAAACATTTAACATAGTGAAACGCTGCATGTTTCGACCAGAATAGGTGGCTATTTTGACTCGAAAATGACCAGCCAGTCTGGTCGAAACATGTAGTGTTTACTGTATTAAATGTTTTTTATTGTTTTTATTTTAGACACTTATGTTACACACGTTAACATTTTTTTTATTATTTTTATATATACAAAAATACGGGTTTTTTTTTTTATTTTTGTCTCAATGTATATAAAAAAATATATAAAAAACCACAAATAAATAAGAAGAAAATGAATTTGACGCGTGATTATTAGAAAGAGACATACCGCAGCATAAAAAAGATTAATATTTTTGGATATTAAAACAAAAACATTTAGAAATAAACACAAATTCGTATATGCTCTTAAAATTCAAGAAACAAGGAAAAATTCTAAAAATGTAAACGCATGCTTTTCAGCTTAATACTTTTCTTCGTAAGATCTTACGAAGCGTAAATCAATTGGAAAAACTTTTAAATTGTCGTCATATTCATATATACATTAGAAGGCCTCCTTTAATTTAACAGATTTAAAAAGAGATAGCCTATTTTTCAAATAAAGTGTTGTGACGATTACGAACTGATTTCACTTCTATTTATATCCAAACTAGCTGTACCCGGCATGCGTTGCAATGCCACTCAAAGAAAGAAGTGTTTGTGTTTTAATTCTGTTTATTGAAGTGCTTTTGAATACACAATCTTTTTTGTTTTTCCTTTCTGGTGCATACACGTATAAATCAGAAGGTTTTCCGACGCGTGAGCAAGCCACATATAGCTGTCCATGTGTTGTCCCTATGCTTTGTTGATGGTCATTGCAAATGCGAGTCACACCGGAAACTGCAAACGTTGAAACCGGAAATACACTCATTTGTTGCAACACCTCGCGCACCAGATATTGTAAAATGGTTCTACTAATTCAGAAACCTTCGCAGGCGTGCGCACAACTACTCACCAAAGTTTCATCGCATTCTGATGAATGGTATAGGAACGCATACGCGACAAACAAACAAACATTCATTTTTATATATTAAGAAGATAATTGAAAGATATTTCTATGCAAATACATGGGTCAATTCATGTGAAATCAACAAATGAGCATCGTGAATTTAAAAAACATCCTCCATCGATGATTCGTCTTGTTAAATGATTTAACAAGACGAATCCATCGATGGAGGATGTTTTTTAAATTCACTTGAAAATGGACCCAATTCAGTTGAGGGTCAGAAACGTTGTGGACTTTTATCCTTTTTAATTTTGTCCGTCTTATAATGGTAGGCATTTTTTAAATTTTATTTTAAAAAAATGAGCATCATCTAATCATTTATCATTTTTTGATAGAACTGCACATATTGTAAATACGTGAAAACTAAAACTGCATTTTGTGAAATGAAATATTTTCCAACTAAAAAGATTTATCCCGCAATTATTCCAGAGCTCAACGTTACGCTTTTTTAATTTTTTTTTTCTTATTTCTTGATTAAAGAACCTTTTTTTTTTTTCAAATTGTTGAACAAAGTTTTTCTAAGATCTCAACTGTTGACAGCGAGAGTCTAGACAAATGAAATCTCTCATTTAGAAATTACCTTAAAAAAAAAAAATCTGATTTCCGAGAAATCTAATTCTTATTAGATTTATTCATTTAAAAAAAAAGGTGGGGGGAAGGGAATTGGTAGAGAGATTAAGTAGCTAAAACTCAAAGTAAAGAAAAAAAAATTGAGAGAGATTGGAAGGGAACATCAGTAGGTTCTCAAGACAAAGTATTAATTAAGTCTAATTAAATGCTCCTGATTCCTGTTTCTAGAATTCTCCAGTGAAATAGAGAAGACTTAAAGGAAAGGGGAAGTCATAGTAAGTTAATTAATTATGGCAACGACAGGGAAAAAAAAAAAGCCGTCTCTTCATCATCATCATTTTCCAAATACACACTGTCTGTAGGCCTATTTATCAGTCTGCCAATGCCCGTTTCCCAATCGAAAATAATGAATCCCTTCGAATACTTAATGAAACGTTATTTCATTACCTTCGGACTTAATTATCCCTGAAAGAGGAATCCCACCGACTAATACTCCCTTCTTCTCCACCAAAATGATTGCTTTGTAATACACGAGCACAGAAGTCTTTAATTACCATTGGCAGCCAATGAACGTGAAGTATGAAAGGACATGGAAATTTTCTTATTACGAACTTAAGAAATGAATGCTTATCTTCAAAGGCAGACTCGAGGGGGGCGGGGGCTCCAAATGACTAAAAATGAGTACAAATTTCCAAGTTTTGTGAGGGGCTTCAACTTATTAAAAAATTAAAAAGGTTTTTTTTTTTTTACTTTTCTATAAATATTAGGTCTACAGCGAAATTACCTTTGAACTGATTATGTATGTTCTTTGCAAAGGAAGGAATATAATTTTTTTCATTAATTTAAGGATTTTAAATTAATGTTTATCACATTTACACGGAAGGGGCCAAACTGCTTTTGACCCGTCTGAAACTATTTTTCAAATATAAAGGAGATGTCGTTTCTTGTCCGTAAATATGTACACCAAGTTTCAAGTTGTCTGGTTCAAGCTTTGCAGGTGATAGCTAACATAATACACACTCATACTCCCATAGATAGTGACGTAGCTAGGTTTTCTGATCTTCGGGGACGAATAATCAAAATCGACCGTGATCCTTCGACGGGAACATTTAAATTATCAAAAGCTGTGTGTGTACAAGACTTCATGGGACAGTCTTGAAATGTAAAATCCTAAAAGCATTTAAATTCTTTGGGGTTTTAAAAAAACCTATAATAAGTTCAATTATAAATGCAGTGGAACTAACAGCCAATGTTACTCATAATAAAAGAAAAGATAGGAAAAAAAAAAGAAATGAAACAGAAATAAAAAGTATCTGAGCTTTTATCGGTGAGAGTTTGGGACAGACGTTTAAAAAAAAAAAAGTTGGCGGCATAAAGTCCTCTGAAATCTGAAATTACGCTAGCCATATTATGCGGATTCCGATCAAGTCACTAACCACTTTCCACAAGGTTTCCCTGTAGTAAAGAAAACAGTTTAGCGCTAATTCGATCTTGATGGATGTGTCGTTAGATAGTCATCGTGTCCACAGTAAATGAACTGGAAAACCACAACTATTTTTTTTTTTTTTTCAATTTCAGATTTAGAGATCCTCAAAACATATAAATACGACTAAAAAAAGGGTAGGCTATTATCTTTTTCAACGTTTCCCTGACAGTAATCCAATTTGAACTTAGTTAATATTTCTTAATAAATTACTGCAACAATACATTGAGGGAAGATAAAGTTTAATTAAAAAGCAGTAATTTTGCTGCAGCTATAAGTATATGGTATCATTCAATCCTATCCGCAGAAAGAAAGAAAGAAATATGAAACGAGAATAGATTAAACTTCAGGCTTATCACATATCTCCTTCTCCAATCTGAAGATTAAATTTGGATTACCGGAAGATGTCATGAAGATAAATAGTTAGGATAGTCCGATAAGATTACACAAACTTTCTTGTGCGTTTTAAATACTATTTCTTTAAAAGCTGTGATGTAACAAACTATATATATATATATATAT
>JAFIDM010000003.1:35539638-35614665 GCA_023159025.1 Thereuonema tuberculata | reverse complement strand
ATATATATATATATATATATATATATATATATATATATATATATATTGTGACAATACTCATATATCGATTTATTATAACTATTAAAATATTAGAATATTAATATTATTATCATTGTAAAGACAAAAGAAATGTCAATTAAGAAAAATAATTTCAAAGTAATTATTTTGTAAAAGCTAATGGCGAAAGACTTCGTTAGGGACAGTTTTAATTATTGTCAGTGATTTTTATTTTTGTTTAGGCTTTAATTTATTTTAATTTAGGATTTTAGGAGATAAATCTTTTAAATGTAACTTATTAGGATTTAATGCAATTTAGTGTTAGAAATTTAGGTGTTTTAAGTAGTTGTGTAATTTAAGATTAGTTGAATTTAAGGATTTTAATAAGGAATTAATTTTCTTTTTGCTTTAATTAAGCTAAGCTGATTTGAGTTTGGAAATTTCCTATTCTTAGGAATTTCCTTGTGGCCATCATTCCATATTTGGAATTGTTGTAAGCATTGTAATTCTATTGGTTAATTAGCATTATCACTCCATGTGAGGTAATAATGAGGTAATCTCCCTTATTTGGGCAGATAGGCAATCCTGCTATCCGTATGGTCTGTGCGACGCGTGACGTCACACAGCGGCGCTCTTAAAGTTTATAAAACGGGGTGTTCGAGGAAGATCTCTCTCTCTCGCCGCAGTTTCGCTCGTTTAACCTTTGCTACAATGCGCCCGGCCTCGACGATCACCGCGGACGATGTATTGGCGGCCGCGCCTCAAATTCTCGATGCGTTTGTTAGAAATAGGGTGTGTTAAATCAAGTTATTGTTAGTTAGAATAGGCAACCCGTGGATAGCCTACAATTTATACAATTTATTTGAGCGAAACATTACTGAAATTAATTTGCAAGATAAAGCTTGCAAATTCTGTGTTCAATGCACGTGTACACCCGTGCAGGATTCCCCAAGTTACTTAGTGCTTCGTAAGTAAAATTTGTGCTTCGTAATTTAGTTATTTAGTGCTTCGTAAGTGAAATTTCAGTGCGTCATAATTTAACTTTATGCTTCAAGAAGTTATAAGCCATAGCTTGCCGAAAGTATTATTCTTGCAGTGTTGTGTCATATTATTATTTCGCAGTGTCGAATAAAAATGGTTAAGTTTAAATTAATGTGGTGAATGCGTTGTGCTTCTTTGTGCGTGAACGTGAAGTGTGGCTCCCCCACGCTCCGAATGGATTGGATTAGCCAGGGCATACCATGTAACGACTTTGGAGGGGGTAGATAGAAAATTCACCGAACGGACTTTTCGGTTGGCGCCCAACAAAATACCCGAACAACCCCTGAAGGACTAAAATTATCACGTGGTACCGTTACAATATATATATATATATATATATATATATATATATATATATATATATATATATATATATATATATATATACAAATCAAACAAGGTAGATTTATTTAAAAAAATTAAAAATCTAATGCAGCCAAAACACTGTTTATATATATTCAAAAAATAAATATAAATTTAATGTGCATTAATTAGTGTAAGGAAAAAAAATTCAAAACGCACACAAATCAAATAGAAGGTTCTCGCACCCTGGGCTATCATCTCCGGAATCTAGGACAAATGTTTCTGCCTTATTAGAAGCCATCAGCCTTATATATATATATATATATATATAAATCACTGCGTTATTAATCCTCTTAAAAATTAAAATTTAATTAATAATAAGAGGATTAATAACGCAGTTATATTTTTTTTTTCAAGAAATTTGGCAATGCTTACTAAGAATACCGTACTTGATGCTAGACTGTATGATATAAACACCAATCCTCAACTATCTTGACTGAATATATATACGAGAATATCATTTAATTGCACTTAATCTCGACAATTTACGGAGTCTTTCAAAATTTTGCGACTTATTTTGTATTGTTAGTGCAGTCCCTATGGGAATAATCTTCAAAAAATATTTGTGTTTTCCTTTGCTTTATATCAGCCTCTCTTAAACCAAAACTGACTAACTCCTCCTTTTGAAAGTAGCAAAATTACTTAATACAATTTTAGTACCGAGTACATGTTTAGCAATATTTAACAAAACATTACTTCTGATCAAAGAAAACAAGCTTTGAAGGCTTTTTACAACCTTATTTTTTTTTAAAAGTTATGTAATACTAATCATATACTCTGGTGCAAAATTCAGAAAAAAAAAGAAAAAACAATGGAGTTAATGAGTTTGTTTTCTGAAAGGCTTAATTACTAGCCGCTGTTTATAAAACAATTAGTCTTATATTGTTGCAGAGTATATTTCAAATATATTTACCGCCACACATATGAAACTGGTTTTATGATACAGATTGTCAATAATAATAATACGTACAAAAAACTGGAGATACTATTTTAATTCTTTCATTTAAAAGCATTCATTTCTTATTTCTTTTCAGAATCCTACAAGTTTGGAAAAATAGTGAAAGAAGAAAATGATTAAAGGAGAGAGTCGTTTTTTTCAGCCTGTTTTCCTAAGGAGAGTGGCTTATCGAATCAGCCAGTCTGTGTGTTGGTATGCTGCCTTTCCTCCTCGCCAATAACGTTTGAACCGTTGGATAAATCTTCTTAAAACTTGATAAGCTTATTTAAGAGCAAGAGACGAACTAACTTTTATATGAATTCTTTTTTTTTTCCTTATGGGTCCTTGGTAAGAAATTAGCGCGAAAAAGTGACAAAAATTCCCATAGAAAAAGCCATAGACGAAAAACCTATAGATGAAAAAAATGGGTTTTCATCGTTGACGTAAAACAAGGATTGCTATTCCGCTTAGTAATCCTACAATGCTTGCGCGAGCTACAATAATAGGATCCTACAATAATAATCCTACAATAATAGGATTAAAATGAATCGTAGTCAGTCTATGTAAATGATTAAATGCAGTATTTTTTTATTTTTTTTTAGAACTGAAAAAAAAAAAAAAAAAAAATCTCTAATGTTATATTCAGCAAACTTTATAATAATTGATTAAAAAAAAAAAGAAATTGAAAAAGCAAGAGGAAGGTATGCTTCAAGCTCATTCAGGAACTTATTTCCTGATTTTATTTATTTGGAAACCATACTGCTTTGTACAGAAACAATCGAGATGTAAACTATATGTGATAATTTTTGAAAATATTGTAAAATTATTCTAAGTGTGTGTGTGTAACGATTTTAGACAATTAAAATGAGAATTATTACAATCTCTCCAGCAATTATCACCTATATTTTTTTTACTTCGCGCTTGTATTTTTTACAAAGAGCGTAATAGTTTCAGTTGCCCTCAGGCAAATCAAAAACGCCTTTACTCAAAGAGAGCTCAGGTAATTTGATACAACGAAATCCAGGCATTGTATAATTAGCGGAATCCGAATTTGTCAAAACCAACTCCCAGTCCTTGGGTGGTCTAAAATTGCAAAAAGTATCTCGAGTCGGAGGCGTCAATATTTTAAACAAAAAAAAAGTACAATGCAGGCTTCACGTCTGCCATTTACAGGTGTGGACGCCTTCTTAAGATCGAAAGTCGAGCTTTTAAAATGAAAACAACAAGAAGTTTCTGAAAGAACTTAGTTTACTTTTCTTAAAAGTTCAGTTTTGTTTTTGTTTTTCTCCTTTTCAAAGTCGTAAAAACACTACACAAATGAAAAGCCTTTTTTTTTTTTTTTTTTAAAGAATACTTGAGGCATACAAACCGTAGAATCTCCATTTCTGAAAAATATAATTAAATCCACATTAATTAATAAATAACAATGGGTGAGACCAAATTATTTACAAGTGAGATCTTGGAACAGCTGTTTCACGCTCGTTGGCGATCATCAGCCAGGAGAAGTCACAGTAAATAACGAGGTCTCCATATGAGGCTAGTATGAATGATACATCGGAAGCGCAGAAGCAAAAAATACACAATAAAAAACTCACCAATGAAAAATTAGTGAGAAAATTCATGTGCACCCATTGTTATTTATTAGTAATTCAAATGCGTAGTTTGAATTTTTATGCTTTAAAAAAATTCATTGAGGCCTGCGCACTGCTGGCACATGAATTTTCTCACTAATTTTTCATTTTTGAGTTTTTTATTGTGTATGTTTTTCTTTGAGGCACCACTGCGCTTCCGTTGTATCCCCATTAATTAAGTTGCTTTAATTCGATTAACTTTAATAAATCGCGTGCAAATACGTTTAGGAATTTAACGGATTAATATTCATTGTAAGACATTACTGTTTCTCTTCTAACGGTCTTGTGTAGGATTTTTTTTTAATTGCTTTCTCGCTCTAATTTCACGACGAGGATCCCCGTGGGGAAAAAAGTATAAAAGTTGGATCGTCTCTAATCCTTAAATAGGCACACTAAGTTCCAAGATCCATCTAATGGTTCACAAGTTATTACGAGGGCAGCACAAGCACAGAAAAACCTACACAGTAACTGATTCGATAAGCCACACTTTACTAGGAAAATAGCTTGTAAATAAAGGTAAAACAAATGATTGATTTTAATTTCAATTTTCTAATATTTTTCTATCCCTGCTACATTGAAAAGTAGTCATTAATAGATATTATATTTTTTTTTAATGATTGTTTTCTTATCTGCTCCCCGAAACGAGAATTTGCGAGAGCCTGCGCAGAGTAGGCGTGGTTACAGGATGACGTCACAACTTTCCATGTTGTTCTTGTGAGGCAAATGCTTTCATTAGTTTTTCAGTCACAGAATGTGATGAGCAACCACGCGAAATTGTATGACGTCACACTGAAACCACATCTACTGCACACAAGTTATAACAGCACAGTTACTACCGGTTTTATGTCTTATTTTTGAAATATTCTTCAGCAAAAAAAAAAAAAAAAAAGATAGAAATAGTTACTGTAAATCGAGTGGAAATAGTACATCTCCATTGAAAAAGACATAAAATGTTACAAAAACAACAAAGTAATGGTTGACATACCAATTTTCGATTAGTAGCAAATAAAAAAAGGCAGGTAATTTTTTTAAAAGAGCTTTCATACTTCAAGCCCTTAACTTGTGTTCGATATTAAGTAATATGAAATCACATTGAAAAGTTTAACTTACCAATAAAATTTCAGCTTCTGAATATAAATGGTAGCTGATTATTGAGGAAAAGTCAATATTACTTATTATTCCAAATTAAGCAAAAAAATGATCTCAATATATTATAAGCTTTGTGGTCAGGACAAAAAAAAAATAAAAATAATATCTAATCTTAAGCACTAATAAACATATATAAAGAGGGTGTTTTATTTTAGATGTGAACCGTTTCAATGAAAAACAATAGGGGGCTCATTTCAAAGAAAACCAGTAATTCTCGAACTTTAATTAACCTCTTCTTTTGATATGTGAAAAACAATGATATCTCTTCACCTTCGAACTGAATATTTTCACGTGATTTCACGTATAAATGTACTTAGAGAATCAGTCTAAAGGATTTGGAGGAGGATAACCTATACAAACAAATAAGTCATTTTAAACAAAATAACCACTGTATGTATAAGGCACACAAAAAAATGAATAAATAATTACACACAGTTTATGTTAACGTTTTCATGTAACTACAAACTATCAATGTAAAATAGCCGCATTTAATAATATTACAATTACTGCTGCAGCGAGATAGATAAATTTTATTGATTTCTTATTCTTTTTGTAAAAAAGAAAATTCATTGAACTAAAAAATATATGATGAAACAAAACATGCTATAAAAATAACATCCAAGCTCTCAGGTGTCTCCCTGAGACACAGTTGAAGAATCACTGTTACAACCAGTAAATACTAAGCATTTTAATTATATACAGTAGAGCCCCGATTATCCGCGGAATTGGGTGGCAAGGGTATCGCGGATAGTAAAAATCGCGTATAACCCGAAAAAAGACTAAAAATGAGGTGTAAACACGAAAAAAAATATTTCAGCATAAAAACTACATTTTATTATACAAAGAACATACTATGCAAAACTTTTAAAATATGTCCAGTACAGCAGAAACCTTTCTGTAGAGCAAGAGCCTGCCACTCATCCACAAATTCCCAGAAGACCTATAGGATTACGATGCACAATAAACTGCAGTAATTTTCGACCTTCGCACTGTAGGGCCTATTGTACTTTCCCTGTTGTTGGCTTGGATTAAAATTGGTTTTTTTGAGGTTCGTAATTAAAAAAAATTTTCGCGGCACTCGCGGATAATCGGGCTCTACTGTATAAGTAAATATATAAGTTTATATACCCTCTTTATTACCATATCTTAATATGTTTGTACAAGAGAAGGTGCTAGAACAAGAAACTGTTCAAGATTGAAACAACGTATTTTGACATTGTTATTAGACTATATTTATTTTATTTTATTTATATCAGTATAGCATCGAACTATCAAGCTATTCTGTATGCATATAGTTTTCTCAGAAACTGAAAATAAAGCAAGAGAATAAGGAGAAAGCTACCGCTTCAAGTACTGTAATCCTCAAAGGTTACTAACTATATTACCTTTGGTATTATCGTCTTCAAAGCAAATAAGAAAATGGACTCTGCGTACTCTGCTGTAAATACGCTTATCTCGAAGGCTTTGTAAACATTATCATACAACGACAATGTGTTCCGTCTTTTATATAAAACTACGACTTGTACTATCTCTAAGAAACTTAGAGCTTGCTAACTTTCAGTAAGAACCGTCATCCCAATCTGGAATCCGATACGAGGAACAACGCAACCCAGGTCATTCCAATAACTTACTAAATGTTAAATTTGATGAATGAGGACGATGATTTAATCCTAATGAAGGCTTTTGATTTCGAATATTCACTCGATATTGAAAAATATCAATTTTAAAGAAACCCAATAATCAAGGTTTCTTGTTGAACCTAATGAGATGAGGATTCATTGAATGAATCGCTCAAAGTAAGACTTAAATTGTCTTTTGAACCACTAATCACCACGAGACGATATCTTTCTCCCACGCACTCCCACCTATGCTTTATATCACGTTATTCTGAAATAAAAAAAAAAAAAAAAAAGATCTATTCAAAACTTTGTTGCAAAATATCTTCTCAGGAAACCTCTAAACAAAACAATGAACTGAATAAGATAAAATTCTATTAAAAATATGTTTTGCGTTCATTACTGTCAGTATCAGCATTGCTCGGGAATGCTAAGAAACCAAATCATAAGAAGAAAAAAAAGAAAAGAAATATGTGAATGGATACCTATATATATTTTTATTCGCTTGTATAGATATCTACTTCGATTGATCTACAAATCTTATAAATTATTGGAAATTTCCGCCCATTCTAAAAGTTAGGTCCGCCATTTTGATTCATATGTCATTTTACAAATTTTGTGATATTCGAGATGTCGGAAAGTAAAGTGAAAGATATCACAGCTTCCAATTTTGATATTTCAGTGGGAATTGGTAAAAAAGAAAAAAATTCTAATTCGTAAAACTTGTAAAATGTCTCGGGTAATTCTTTATTAAACTCGATAAATGATGACGAAATATAATGGCTTCATTGTAACTTTGAATATACATTTATTTTTAAATTTTCAGTAAAAAAACATAATTAAAAAATGGAAAAAAGAAGTTATTTCATTAATTTATATATCAAAATTAAACTGTCCAAATTTAAAATGAAATGTAATAAAAAACAATTAAAGATTGCTTGCAAGAGAAAATTTTGCTACTATTTTCAGTTTACGCAAGACTAAACTGAAAATAAGGCGTATTTTCTTATGATGATAAGACTGTACACTACAACCTCGTTTATCCGGACTAACTGGACCAAAGGCAATCCGGAAAATCGAAAATCCGGGTAATATGGGTAATAAGCAAAACAAATCCTTACTTACCGTTTATTACGATACAAAACTATGTTTAGTAACAAAATTACACTAGTAAAGCTTTCTTAAACTCGACAAAAAGCATTTTATTACCATAATTTATTGTACAATCTATGCAGGAACTGTAGATTTAATCAAAATAAAAAGCGAATGTACTTATAGTTATGTTCTTGCTATCATAGTTAAAAATTATAACTATGTGAACATTAAATAAAAAAAAAATTTCTACAAATCAGATCAACGAGATTTTCATCATTAGAAAATAGTACTGTCTGTAATGTATAAGATCTACATTTCCTTACGAATCACGTATTAGGATAGAATATTAGATAGAATAGATTAGTTTTAAAAGCTTGTTTAAACCACATTCAAGTAGTATTTTCCGGAGCTTTTGGTATAAGGACAATTCACTTTTTAAGTTTCAATAAAGTAATAATGTAAAACAGGTTTTACTTTTTAAAAGATGCGTTATTAAAAATAACAATAACAAGAACGTAAAACCTACTTTCCTTAAAATGTTATTATTTTAATTATTTATTTATTTAAATTCGTGAAAACAACAAAAAACGAAATGTTCGAAATACGATAAACTTCAATCGCATCAAACCTTGCGCTAATTAAACAATTAGCTAAAAAAGGGATTAAAAATAATGATTAAAAAAAATCGTTATTAGAAATTAATATTATTCTTAGAAATAGGATAAAAACCCGTTGTTAGATCTCAATGCTTCTCTATGGGAAGTTTGTCACCTCGCTAATTTCTCGATAAGGACCCACTTGGATAAATCCAGCGGATAAAAGTTATTAGGTGGGGCGCATACACGCACAGACCCTTTGAAAACAGATTAAAAACAATAAATGTAAATCGTTCACTTGTAAACAATCCGGGATGCAGGTGAAGCATTTCGCTTCCGGTGGGAGGTGTGTGGCTGGGCAGAGGGAACAGCCAAAACGAAATTTTCACGTTACATAATGCCTTTTTTTTTTTTTTTGGTTGGAGGAGGATAGTCAAGGTAAACTAGCCCTTTCCATGTTTCAGGTTATTTGCAGAATTCCTCCACTGAACGTAATTACCATATCTATGTTTTATTCCACTTTTTTTTTAGGGCGATTTGCTTAAATGACGTCACATATCCTTCCTCCTCCCAACTCAACTGCTCTACGATTTTCCCTCTGCTGTAATTGACGGCAAAAATGCAAACTCCCAGTACGTAATTAAAAGTAAAGAAAAATAGATAGGATTCACTAATTGGTAAAAATGCAAACAAAACATTCAGAACGCTATCAATGCACCAGAAGCTTCACTAACTGATTAACTAACACTTAGTGAATTGGCACTATTTTGTTTGCAGAAGTACACAAAGTAAAAACACCTGTAAAAGTGAGAAAGAAATACAGGTATACCTCAAGTTACGACCATTTGCAGTTACGATAAGGCCCCTTTCGAGTTGCATCCAACAAGGTCGTAGGAGTAAGTCTCCGAGTATCTGGTTTTCGGAGCTTGGCTTAAACAACCGATTCCGCTGGTAACGATGTAATATTACAGTAGGCCTACATATTAAACTTGTTTTACTGTAGAGTACTGTATTTTACAGCTGTAATAAACAGCTTTGTTACAGATGTATTTATGTACTCCTTATTCTTATATGTTACTGTTAATTTACTGAAAAAAAAATTATCAAACTGTAAGGTAGTTTTTTTTTTTAATTGTCATTGTTGTTGTACTATGGTTATTTCAATAGTGTACATGCACTGTATTTTGAACAACAGTTTCATATTTATAGTATTTTCGCATAACTTATCACATGTTATCTATAAAGTTAATTCACATACGTATGATTAGTATTATAAGGTGTAATACATGTCTGACTTCTCAGTCAATTTTCGACTTACGGCCTATTGGTCGGAACTTAACTCGGTCGTAAGTCGAGGTATACCTGTTTAGAATCTCGTTTGAAACGTTCGAAACCATGTGAATGTCGTTTGAAACGATATTTGTCAATTTCCACCTAGCATACATCGATGTAGACTATTTCAAAACTTTGTAAGCGATGCATATATATAAAACTAATTAATTTTCAAAATGTAATAAAACTGCAATATAATTTAACGATGAAAACTTCTTAGCCTTTTTAATTGGTTTTTTATTACTAAAATTCTCAATCTCCCATTATCTTAATGAGTGGCTAATACCAGCTACACTAATTCCTACCAGACTGCTAATATTCGGCGCGAAAATAACACTAATAAAAAGGAAGGAAAAGGTTCTATTAGTCTTATTTATAATCTTTAAAAGATATTAATGATTCACCGAAAATTCCTGGAAAATGGTCATCCATTTAGCTGACAGGAAAACAACTGGATTATTGATATACTGCTTTATGATTGGAACGAATAATTAAATCAATGATTTATGGAGATTACACTCATTGCATGTTCCATTCTCAACACGAGGGAGGAGCCAAAAAATTGCTTTTCTCCAAATCCGATTCCAAGAGAAAATTAATTGAATTGTTCATCACCGAAGTTTTTTTTTTTTTTTTTTTTTTTTTCAAGAACAAAGAAAAACAATTTAGACACAGAATGACAGAGTTGGACATCTATTCCATCAACAAATCGAATAACGGTTGATCCAACAAGAAAATTAAGAAAGCAATACAGTCATACCCTGGACTTACCTATCCTCGACTTACAAACACTCGAAATTAAGGATACTTAGCACTGGAACCGTACCCCGAGGTTACGGCGTTTGCTTCCGAGTTACGTACATTTTGTGTATGTTTATTGGGTTTATTATTTTACGTACATTTTGTCAGATTGTTTTCGCTTCGCATCCTTCTTGTGATTTTAAAGTGTTTTTCTTATGATTAAATTAGAAACTAAGTGTAACAATGTAAATCATAGAATTTGACGCAAAACTTGTACGGCTATTACATACATTGACATTGTTAAAGCCGAACGCGCATTGAACCACGTGTCCGTATCCCGTAAACGGACAAATGACGTCATTCCGTAAAACGTCCGTCGATTCGTGACGTTAAACTCAAGTATTTCTGCGAATACAGAAGTGTGCCGTACTGCCTCAATGGAAGAAACATTCTGATTGGTGACGTTAACTTTGCGTCACATACGGAATACGGGAATCTTCAAGCTTGTTCAATACAATGACGGAATACTTGAGTTTAACGTCACGAATCGACGGACGTCTTACGGAATGACGTCATTTGTCCGTTTACGGGATACGGACACGTGGTTCAATGCGCGTTCGGCTTTATTCTCAGTTACGTACGTAAGTGACGATCGCAGTACATTCTGTACACTAAATAAATAAAGTATAAGGAAATAGGGCTCTCGCTTGCTAGGTAGCCCCGGCTGAGGGGAGTCTTAATAAGCTCGAAACAGTTGTCCCAAGTTCTCAGCTTGACTCAAAAGGCTTCCCGATTATTCTTGATTTCTTTTATTTCTTTTTGGTGGGAAAAAAAATTGTAAAAACTAATATCTTATTTGAGTCCTGGAAACGAAATTGAAACTTTGGTTGAATATCTATCAAGGTCATCTCTAAGGAGATTCTTATTTCCTTATTTTAAATATCTATTAAAAGATAAATTTGAATAACATTAACTCCTATTAAAGAATCACCTTTCAGTAATTGGTATATGTCTACTTTAAACCTAATTCCAAAGAAAAGGAAGCCCCATCAAACCAGTAGGTCTGTTTATCCTCATAATATATCTTCTCGAACTAGGCGTATTACTTACTGATAAAGAGACGATCTTAATTTATTTGAATTAAAATTTTCAATGTCGAGTCCGAGTCACGTGACAAAACTTCCAGCAGAAAAACATTAGGTGCTTAACAATGAAGTTTTGTCTAGCAATGCGTATTAAACTATTCAACAATCCAATCATACGCAAGTACTTGGATGTGACTAAATTTAATTCGATTTAGAAAACTTACGTATTCGTAGAATTAATTAATTTTTAAATAAATTCCTAAAAGAACTTTTCCTTTTAAATAATGAGATAGGGATAGTGATTAGTAAACCAATCACAATGCTTCGCAACGGCTTCTGATACGTGTAGGAAAATATAATTGATATTGCTTTAATTTCCTTATTACTATAAATTTGATTGTTGCGAAGCAAAAGGCGCAATTGTTGCGATTATTTTGATTATTGTGATTGTTGTAGAGCTGTATTATAAATGTGATTGTTGCTAATGATATTTGCGATTATTGGGGTTGTTGGAATTGTTGTAGAGCTATTATAAATGTGATTGTTGCGCATGCAAAAGACGCAATTGTTGCTAATGACAATTTAATGATATTTTAATGATACTTGTCCAAAGACAGACAAACCGAGATTCTAAAGCTTCTGATACAAATATCAGAAGCCTAAAAAATAAAAATAAAATCCGAAAAAAAAACAATTTTTTTTATTATATACATATATATTTTTTAAATCGTGTCAACGATATAAACGAAATATAAACGAATTCAAACAGTTCAGATTTTGCATTTTCTGTATACAATAATAATTATATCCGCATAAATTATCTAAAGCTGATTACTTTTAATCATTTCAAATTACGCGCAAATTAACTGAATAGGTGGAGGATTAATATCCAGTTTAGATTCAATGTTTTTCAATGGCAATTTTTTGAAGAAGTCGCGCTATTTTCACGACAAGGATGCCTTTGTATCAAAATTAAATCGTCTCTAGTCCTTTAAATAGGCGTACAATGTTTCAAGAAGATTCATGCAGTGGTTCAGATGTCATTAGGGGAGAGCACGCACGCGCAGATTGATAAACTTCGTTTTTCTAGGGAGGGGGTCAACTTCTAAAAATTAAAGATTTCTTGCCCATTCAATTGTGTTCTTGTGATTATTACGCCTTTTTGGTTTGATTTTTCTTTAAGAAATGCACTTTCTGATGCACTTTTGGTTTTCATTTATTAACAAATTTCCTGCACGTTCAATAATATTCTTGTGATTATTCTGCCTTTTTTATTTGAGTTTTCTTTATTAAGAAATGCCTTTGGAATCCTAACGAACGTAAGGTAAAGGTTTTTCTGGTGCATTTTCGCACTTACTTTTAATTGTTGTTTTTTTTGTTCGGGAGTCACTGTAGGGAGCGTCATTTTAGAGCGTGGATCGGGCTGATGAGTTTCCAATAAGGACGAAACGGCCGTTCCGAATTCCCTCGATTCACAAACTCAAAGGCGAGTCTTTTGTTTATTTATGTACAGTTGTTGTTTTTCATTTATTAACAAAATTTTCTGCACGTTAAATTGTGTTCTTGTGATTTACTGTTTCTATTCGGCAAGTATTGTAATTTACGACTACGTATTGTTTCCTATGCTTTAAAAAAAGAAAGCAAGCAAGCAGCATTTAAGGAAAGAAAACTAAACGTTCCTTCAGAAACTTCTTGTTTTCAATATGTTGTTGGAATTTCAAGAGTTTTAGAGTGAAATTTAATTCGAAGCAATTATCAAGGCTGAGCCAAGATTGAGAAGAAAGAGGATTTTTGTCAACAACAAGCACTTGTTAAGTCAGTAGATTTACGAACAGGTTTGTAAGACAGTTGAGTAATGACTGCTGGAATTGCGATGACTGACCACGTTTCAAGGCCGAGGAAGGAATCAAAAGGAGGAGGAGGAAAAAAATAAAAAAATAAAACCCACCCAACTATTTATTTGAATACCAGATTAGAAAACTATGTCATTCATCTACGGATAAAAAAAAGAATAAATGAATTACTTAAATTTGTCGTCAATTGAAAAGACAGACAAGCTCGTTAACATTGTAAAGATAGAAGCATCCAACATTTTGTGTCTCTAAAAGCATTCTTCAGATAAGGGTTCTGCACTTAATCATGTCATCAAACTGTAAAAATGCTGCTGAAACCAAACCACTGTGCTTAGAATCACTGTGGCTTGAGAACCACTGTGTTTCGCATATAACACATTTTGCAGCCATGCTATAGACAGGACAGCGTTTTTGATTCAAAATTATTATTAATAAGATTATTGTTTAAGCTAACAATCTTAAACAACTGAATATATAATTTTGTGCTAAACATAAATTTAAGGGCGATCAATAATAATAATAAAAATTAAAAATTAATAATAAAAAAAGGCAGTATATTAACGTAAGGAAATAGAAAAAAAAAGTTCGGAAAATAAGAAAAAAGAAGGTAGATGTACGGATTCGAACCGACAACCTTTAGTATACGAGTCTGAGACTTGAAGCATCAAGCTGTAGCCGACAAGCTAATAGCGGAAATCTAATGAAAACAACGCCAAATATCTCGAACATTGGGAGGGGAGGGGCGTTTACTCCTGAAAATACCCTATTCCTATTTTGTTTGTGCCTCTGAACACGTTGGTGAAGTCCGTTTATCGATCCGACCTTTCGTTCGGGAGTTTTAAGGGGGTACAATGACAGCAATGACAAATATCTCGAACATGGGGGGCGTTGGCCCCCGAAAATACCCTATTCCTACGGTGTTTGGGCTTCTGAACACGATGGTGAAAGCGTTTGTCGATCCGACCTTCCGTTCGGGAGTTGTTAGGGGTGGACAGACAAGGACGGACGGACAGGACAAACGCAATAGCTCCCAAATGGGTCGCTAAAAAGTAATCTTAGAAACAATTTACTCATTGTAACTTACGTACAATTATATATAAAGTATAATTTAAATTTCGTTAAATTTCTTACATAGGGTGTCCAGAAAGAAAGGTCAGTAATCTAGAAGGTCACAATATCATTCGAAGACGAAAAATTTAAATGAACATGTGTCCTATTCCGATACCAAAACCTTCCAGATTCTGATATTAACCTTTTCTACTGGGACATCCTACATATAGATATTGGTATGTGTAGTTTAACAAGTTTTCTAAAAACATACATATTTACTTTTTTTTTTTCACTATGTGTCAGAATTAATTTAAATGAATGATAAATAATAATTGCCAATCAATTAAAAATAATGTTTTTATTATTACTTTTACCCTCATCTTTTTAATTCTTTATCCCTCTTACTTGTTAAGACGTAAGATGGCTGTTAAAAGTCGTACATACAAATTAGGTTCAAGAAACATAACTTAGCCAAAGTAGTCCGTTTTTGACTCAATTTGTTTGGTCAAACAATTTTACTCTTTTAAGAATTCTTCTCTAAGAAACTTTCTTTCGAAACTCGAAAACTAATAAGTTTTTCATTTGGTCTATAAACTGTAAAACAAATATTTAGTCCCGGGACTATCCAAGAGTTCACGTTTTTGAGAAATCGTGGTCTTAAATAAAACAATAAAAATCTCTCGCAGATGCTCATACTCATGAAACTAAGATGATAAATGTTTTAAGAATATTCTTATAATTTTAATTCCTAAATTTATATAAACATAATAACTATTACACGACACTAAATTAAATTTTTAAAAAATACCGTAAACAAATAAATATTAAAAGATAAAACACCCCTAATTAAGAAAATGTTGTTTATGTAAATACTGTATATATAAACCCTAACGATTTTTACTTTACATTTTCAGTCTATGTAATTATTCTGACGTGGAAGTAAATACTGTGATTTACTGGTATAGATAAACAAAATGATATTTGCTAGTCCAAATCAATTCACAGTTCGGTAGTAAAAACACACAACCACGCGGCCCTGTACACTTTGCAATCTATCAAACACTTGAGTTGTTAAAACTGATACTTAATGATTACCGCAAAACTCATTTATTTAATTTTGTAATGCAGTCAGGTACAATTTAAAGCGGGATGGCCGAAATGAGTTCGTTTAGTGTGTTTAGATTTTGTACCCATTCGGGCGACTCAATTGACCACAGGGGGGTCGAGGGTATTGATCGACTACGTTGAGACTATTCGTTCTGAACATAGTCGATTCGGTGTAGAGAGACCCTAATTCTGTCCAATTGCCAGTACTTTTCTGCCCTAGTCAGTGGCCAGTTAAAACCGGAAGTAGCCTCAACCAGAAGGCGGAATTTTCCTCTAAACCTCCAGGCAATGGGGAGTCCAACGCGTCTTGCTCATGGTGCTCCGACTCCCAGTTTCGGCTTTAGTCGAGGTAGAAACCGCCACAACCAAATAAAAAGGGTATCGGGTGAAAAGGCATAACACACACACATACACACACAGACGGGAACTCTTTAACAGCTCCTCCCTGTAGGGTCGTTAAAAAATATAGATAAATAGGCTGGTGCGAATAATAAAAAGAAAAAAGGTAAAAAAAATAATATTTTGATAAATCTTTAAAAGACAATTTGCAGACTCAGCAAAATTAAAAGGAAACGATCTCAAAATATGCCCATTTATTTTTATTATAAAAACAATTAAAAAAAAAACATCTTTTTAAAAGAGTCGAAGCTTCTAGTATGTTTAAATATTTCCCATTAGAAAAATTTAAATAGAAAAGCGGAAGAATAGTATTTCAATTTCGAAGAATAATGTACTAATGCATTTCAATTTGGTTGTTACTTACCGGAAAATGCATTCTTTTTCCTTAATTAGTTCATCTAAATTATTTAATTAGTTGAATTTTTTACCTTTAGACAAAATAAAGTTTTTTTTTGTTTGTTTGTTTTTTTTCAATGTAAAATCCTGTTAAATGAAATTTCACTTATTTCTATTTTTGTGTAAACAACAACGCTTCAGACCAAGTGTTTAATGGTGACATCCCAGGACGGCCGTTTCACGCTTTATGGCGATCATCGGTTGGGAGTAGTCACTAGAAAACAACTAGGTCTCAATACGAAGGTCATTAGAATTAATGATGACAAAGAATATGGTATTTTAATAAAAATTAAAAATAAAATAATAAATACACAATAAAAATAAAACAGGAAAATCCATGTGTTGGCATCCGCGAGTATGAAATGAATTTTCTTAATCATAAAAGAAACACACAATAAGCCTAAAATTATACAAACAACAATGGTTGTGACCAAATGTTTAATGGTGACATCCCCCAACAATAAAGCGTGAAACGGCCGTTCTGGGATGTCACCATTAAATGCTTAGTCTCAACCATTGTTCCTTGTTGTTTTTACAATTATAGGCATATTGTGTGTTTCTTTTATGCTTAAGAAAATTCAAAGACTCGCAGATGCCACAAATGGATTTTCCTGTTTTATTTTTAATTATTGAAGGTACCATATTCTTTTTCACCATTAATTCTAATTTTTGTAATTTATTTTAAATTAATAGAAAAACAAATCTGAGATTTTTATACACTTCTATTTACTCCACCTTCGTTTGAAGTTCAATCTTAAAAGTATTTATAATTAATGTTAAGTTAAATATTTTAGGTAAATCAGAATTTGTCATTTAAACTAAGTTCCACAAAAGAAGCATGGCAATTAAATTCCTATGTTATGAATTTAAATGAATAACAATATTCAAATTTTCTTTGTTAAATGGGAGCAACAATTTCTAAATACTTCTAAAAAAAAATAAACACAAAGCTCAAATCTAAGAAGTTTCTTAATTTTAATTACACCCCCTGTAGATGAAAGGAAACTATTGGGGTTTCTGAAGGAGGATGGTACGTTATTTAATTTTTCTGGTCCTGTTCAGCCATCTTCCTTGCAGATTTAATAGTTTTCTTTCGTTGAGGAAGTACTTCATAAAATAATTCTTATTATATACAACTAATAGTAATATTATTGATGAAAACATGCATAAGATCAATTTCAAATAAGCATTTTTTTAAAATTATATTTTAATTTTATATTAAAATATTTGCAATTTTATTTTTAAAAAAAAATTGACGTAAGTAGAATATTCGAAAATAATATATACACAGGTTAAGTTAATTCCCAATTAATTAAGCAGTTTAAATAATTATTTTTTTTTTATAGGTTAATAGTTGAAAATAAGCCATTTGATCTGCATGTATTACTGTTAGTAGCTCTGACGGAAAGGGAAATGGAGAAAAAAAAAATAATTCGGAAATGACAACAAAAGGGAAAAAGCCAATGGAAAGACAGAAATGCTGCCCGAGTTTTTATCCCACGATCTTTATACGACAGAGGGCGCCATGCTTCCTTCACGGGTCAGAGTGAGACCGATTCTTTTCCGGAGATTTTTTTTTTCCCTTTTAAAAGAAATCATGGATGAATGACACAAATGGCTGAAAATAAGATGCTTTATTCAATGGGTTTCAATATTTACATCAAAACAGAATTAACAAGAGAGAGAGAGAGAGGAGGGGAATTCACAACATAACACAATACATTGAGTATTCACATGGCATTCCATCAGACACCCACACCATGATGGTATCGGTGCATTCAGGGCAACGTAGAAATTGGGAAGCCCAGACCACAGGATGTCTACGCTTAGCACACCCACCCCCAAAGGGGTACTTGACCGGGCTGAAGTCTGCCAATCACTGCTCAAAGTTTGTGTGGATTATTATTATCCGCTCTTGGCAATCATGCAAGGTTAAATCTTAACCTGTTTTGGGGAGCATTATCAGATCCATGGAATGCTAACAATACAGAAATTATCACATGGCTTTACACATACGAGGGCAGTGCAATTTACCCAACATCAGACGCTATTTAATATGCCTGAATGCACCGGAATCATGATCAGGGAACTCTTGTCCAATTTCACCACCCACACCTTGTTGCCTAATTACACACTGTCCTTGAGCTAAACCTCACCACACACTTTAATATTTAGAGGAAAGAAAACAATGGGAAAAGAATAGGATTCCCACATCTCTTCAGAAAAATAAAAAAAATGGAAAAGGCCAATGAGAACGATCACTGATAAAATAAAATTTAAAAATGTAATAAATTAATTGATATCTATTTCATATTACTAAGTTCTAGTACAAAGGCTAGTATTTGTTTTAAGAATTTTTATGTTAATAAACAAAAATAGAGAAAAGTTTTTATTTTTAAAAAAAATATTTAAGTTAATCTGTACAGATAAATGAAAAAAATCCTTTTTATTAATTTAAAATAATTTCTAAAAGTATGTAACTAAATATTTTTTACTTAAAATATTATTTTTTGTGTCCATTCTCTTGACATAATAAAATTACTTATTTAATGAGTTTTTTTGTTTTGTTTTTTAAAATTAATGAAAAACAATAAGTGTATAGTTGAATCTATAATCATTACATTAAAAGAAATAATGTGAATATTACTGTATTTTTCACATAGCTTCTTTACTATATTTGTGAAGCAACACTGATATTAAGTTCATTATTAAATAGAACTTTACATTTCCTGTGACTTTAATTTAATAGCTGATAGATATTAATATAATATCAATGTTATTAAGGGTATTTTTAAAAATTAAACCAGTATGAATGGCCAGCTCGAAATTCGCCTAAAAGATTACAAAAAAACAAAAAAAAAATTAAAAATGTGTTAATTCTCATAAAATTAGAAGGGACTGGGAATCCTAAATACCGACAAATATGCAAATTAATTAAGTAAATTTGAGGGAAATAAAATACTTCAAGGAATGCCACAGCAACATACAAATCCAATTACAATATTGAATTACAATTTTTTTTGTTAAGGTCCAATACATAATACAGAAAACAACAGCACCTGTTTTCTGAAGTAACTTGGCCACAATGGTCACATTAATTGAAATTCATACTGGAATGAAATTTCAGACTCCCATATTATTAGTCTTATACCGAAATGTTGCTTAATAACTAGGTGAGAGAATGAATTCCACTTCGACTTAACATTTGCTATAGCAAAGAATCCCCATTCAATCAGCATTTAATAACAGTAATACATGTAGCAATGGTATTTATTACCTGGAAAATTTCTAAATCAGTAAATGAGTCAAATTCTAATGTAATTTCCACACGAGCTTCTACACTTACACATACACTGTTTTAATATACAATAATAAATCTTATTAATACCAAAAGAAGATTATGAATTTTAATGATGCAATCTAATTATTCTAACTATTTAAAGCAATCATTTTTATGCCTTTTTGATTATAAAATATAAAACATTATTAAATGTGTATTAAAATTGATATAAATCAATTTTTAGGATATATTAATTTAAAGATAATTACAGGTATACTGTTATTTTTTATATATAATAAAAATAATAATTAGACAAATTTTAAAAAGATATATATATAATATATATATCTTTATATATTTCGCCAATTATTGTTTTTATTTTAAAGTATATAACTTTATATCTTTAAAATCAGGTTTCCATCCCCAGAATAATAATAAAACCATTGTGCCCAAGTTGCTTTTTTTTTTAAAATTATTTTCATACATTAATTTGAATGTTTTTCTGGAAAAAAGAAATACTTATCTTCTTGTGGTATATTTTAATAATTTTTCAAGGGACATTTGGTCGACAATACAATTTTAGATGCACAAACATGTGTAGACAAAACTTGTTTTAAAAGTCTTATGTTCTGTAACTTACTGTGTCTTTGTTTGTATTTCTCAATTCTTGATCCCTTTGTACACGTTCAATCACAGTTCGGGCTAATGCACCGTGCCGTGACAGTCCACTGGTACGATACATACTTCTTAGAACATTCGAGATTGTATTTTATCTGAAATAACGGTCAGGTTTCAAATCACTTGTTAAAGACTTAAATAGGCCTATTTGTAGATCGACGAAGTACAATAGGAGGAGTCATTCATGGCCTCCAGGACCAACTACAAATCAAACAACGCTTGAATCTGAATTTTGAAATCTCGAAATATGTTCAGTATGTTTTCATAACAGTGAAAAGTTATTAGCACAAAGATTATCAACCTGAAATGCTCGATATTGTACAAGAAACCAGTCCTATACGCCTCACGGAGGCTGCCATCTTGGACGGGAGTGGCCTCTGGTGGTCGAGTTACAAACTAATACATTGAGTTCTGCAGAGAAGACGAATCCAGCGGTGAGCAGCTTACCCCCATTCGGGCTTTTTGTCTCCAGCGAAGAGTGATGTCTCTTGTTATCTGATTGGTTCATTCGCACCCACAGCAGAAGACGACTCATTAGAGACACTGAAAATAATAATGATAAAGTAGGTGCAATATCAGTAAGGCTATTACACAACATATAACGCTACATCTACCATTTTGTTTTATTTATTTAAGTCATTCAATTTCATTCTCTAAATTTGATTTATTTATATTTGGGTAATTTCATTTAAATTTTAGAGCAACCCTAATTTGTTTGCTAATTAAAAATGCCCAAATGAATTATTACCAAATTGCATTTTTTATATAATGTCATTGCATGTTGTTCTTTTTCAAATTTTACACTTAATTTACCCCATTTCTAATTTATGCAAAATTTCTTTTTTTGTTAATTTATTAACTAACATTTGTATAAAAACCAACAGTGAAAAAAAATAATAACAACAAAGTTATTAATAGTTAGTCGTATTTATTTTTGCAAGCTTAAAGAACTGCTTTGATTATTTACATTTAATTTTTTTGAACAAAATATTTCAAGAAATTTATTCAGTTACATTTAAAAAAAATATAATAAATTCTTGAGAAAAATAGTGAATTTATTATTATTTAGTTAAGCATAATTTCTTTTGATATAGGAATTTAAATGATATGTAGTTTTTGTTTTTATGCATAAATATGAAAAATTAGCTACATGTTGATGTATTTTACATTCGTTTAGATTCATTACAAGTCCTACCCAAAGCTTTCTTTTCAAAATAAATTAGATCAACCCCTAAAAGCATGAATTTCGAAATTATTCTGATAATTCTGCATGGTCATATCTAAATAATAATAAATTGCAACAAAAAAGAATATTTATGTAAAGGTAAAAGTAATTTCTCTTTTTTACTCACCAATAATTTTTCTTAAAACAAAGAAATAGTAACAATGTTTAATAACTGAAAGTTTATAGGTATTCCACTATAAATTTTCGATATATTTTGAAATATATTAAAGATTAAAAATTCAGGGAAGAAAAAAAACATTTGCTGCATTGTGAACCTATGAATTAGGCTTAAGTGTAAGCCTTCCATGATTTTCGAAGTTTTTGAAATATCGGTGAATTATTATAGTTTTTTCTTTTTTTTTTTATTGGGAAACTTTTAATTGATATCACGTTAATACCTCTGTTCATCAGACAAAGAACCATTTAAAACAATAAAATAAAAAAGAGAGGGAGCGTGGGTGTTGGAAAAACTCGCCTTGTAATGTATGTTTGTCTTGGTAGATTTATGAACCTTCAAAAATGATAAATTAACAATTAAAAAATGGTCTAACACCTTTGCCCCTTTTATAGCCACTAATGATTTTAACGGCAGAGGGTAAATCCAGGGAAATCAGAGACAAGCAAAGCATTAATTGGCCTTAAAAGGATGAAACTCTAGGCCTAGAACCTTCCAATAGTTTTTACGAGAATGCAAATCGTAGAAAGTCGAAAATAAAAGGTTAAAAAAAAATGTCTTTTGCCGAAGATTCGGAAGCACTTGGTGCAAATGTATATCGTCTCACCGGTGGGTGAAATTTATGATGGACGCTAACCCGCAGAACTTTCGCCGAATAAAACCGGTTTATGGGATGATCCATTTTTCATTCAAGGATCCGTGTCTCCCGTATGTCTTCCTCTGCCGTTCCGGGTCGCTCAGAGATGGGACCGCGACGCCGGCTTCCTCTCTACCTTCACCCGAGAAAGGCAAAACCGCACGAGCCGAATAAAAAAAAAATCTGAAAAGCAGTACAAAGCCTGTGAAATGGTATCCTATGTAATAAAATAAGGTTCTAAGAACATCACTAAAATACTGAAGTTGTTTCGGATTTTTATACTGAATGTTCTAATTCAAATGTTCTGGCTTTTGTAATTTTACACCATTAAATCCATTGTATTGCAGTAATCTTCGGAAAAACAGTGACGTTCCATCTTTACAAAGCTTTTTTTTATTTTAATTAAAAGAACCTATAAGTTAATAAAAACCTCAAGCAATAAATAAATATTTTAACAATTTAATACGACAAAAAAAAACCAAAATAGCTGGTAAAATACCATTCTTTCATTTACCCCATTAGCTACAGTACTGATATTATAAAAAAAAAATACTTAGAAAAGTCACATTGTCTTTATTTAGTAAAAATCAATTTTTAAATTTTTACTATTATTTTCTTAAAATTTGAAAACATATCGTAATCCTAGAAGATTTTAAATTGTTATTAATTAGGCATCCCAATGGAAGTTTAAAGCTTTGGTAATATTTTAATACGTATTTCAAATATCAAGCTACAAAAATAAATTCAACAATCTTTTACCATTCTTAAACAACAACAAAAATATACATATTTCAGGTTATGACATAAAATGCAGCAAGTTGGGAAAAACAATACTTTCTTGTAACTGTACTTAAATTTTTTTATTCTAACTATCTTGGAAATTCAAAATATTACCTTTTTCTGTCCTTTTTCGAAATACAATCAACATAAAAAATAATAATAAAGGCTTAAATCTTGACATAAAATTAAAACGAATTGGAGGGGGGGGGGGGAACCAATGCTTTAATGTAACTTTTAATTTTTTTTTATTCAAAACTTTTTAGAAAATTCAAAATATTATCTTTTTTATCCTTTTTCAAAACAGAACTTTTTTTTAGAAACTGAAAAAAAAAATAATTAAAACAACTTTATAATGAAAGTACTTATTACAAAATAAATAACAACTTAATAATAATTGACGTTATCTTATTAATATTACACTAAAAAAAAGATATCATTCTCCAATTTCAACCATCAGAAGAGCAATAATCTATATGATAGCTTTTTCTTATCTCTTTTTAACTTGTAATCGTTTGATATGAAAATTGACAGTTCAGTATATCTTGAAAAGTAGTCGGCCATTTGTAATTTTGAAACCTACTCCGAGTAAACAAGTTATTTTCAATTCATTATTTGGCAATGATAAGAGTATAGAATTATGTGTATGACGGTGTAAGAAATTTCAAAATGAAATTTATTTGCTAGAAACTTAATAAATTCTGAGAACTATAAATATGTCAATGTAAAGAATTCAATCTCATTTTTGCTTTGTTCCATATGCTGGTAAGTCGTAAATTACAAGGTTGTTATGAAACTGGTAATGCATGCAAGTCAATGCTCCCAATTCTGTGTCTACTGAAATATACAGACATATTAATTCGTCAAGGAATCTTGATGTCTATATACTTATCCTTATCAATGAGAGACATAGAGCTTACCTCTTGAATTTTAAGTATTTAAGAGACATGGATTCATTCAAAATAACATATAAACAATGCTATAATTCTATTCAGACACATTTAGGACTACAAAAACAGTGTCAATGATATACCATGCTTCTGAATCAATTCTGCAATATGTTATTTTACATAGTAAATTGAATCATACTTGGTAATTTTTGGTATAGGGAATACTAAGACTAGAAGAAATTGATTTAACATAATTTTCTAAATGTGATTGCTAAGTTACATTGACTCTTTAGGAATAGAAGAAATTTATTTCAAATCGACGGTTTCACAAGAAATAAATAAACAATAATAAAAAAATGTTTTGCACAATAGAAAATTGATCACTAAAGAAGAATAAGGAGATATTTTTAAGACGAATTGTCTGTTTCTAAAAATTTAGAAAATTAACAAGAAACCTTACCTCTCAACTAGTGAACGAAGATAAAAGGAACTAAAATCTCTCTTAAAATGTGTACTTTGTTTATCATCCACGTCTTTTTTAAGCAGTTTATAATCATATGTTTTGATATCCACGTCTTTTTTAAGCAGTTTATAATCATATGTTTTGATACCAATGATATAAATCCTACTCTTCATTGTATTATTTTTCAAGTATTTTTTATTTAATTAATTACGTTAAATATATGTACGTTTTAAGTTAAATTTTGTTGGAAATGTAGATCTATAAATAGATATCAATCAATATATGGAGAAACAAAGAACGTTGATAATCTACATTCCTAAATTCACAAAACACGAACAAAGGATATACCGAAACAGTTCGAAAAACAGAAAATTAATTATTAATTCAAAACGGAAACATTTCAAAAAACGCCTGCAGATTTTTCTTTCCGATTTTAAGATTCTGACAGAGCCGCTTGTCTTAATACATCTAATTTGTAGGTCACAATTTTTTTTTGTTTCTCTCTCTCCCTTGTTTTTTCATCATTCATCAAAACAATAAAAAAAAAAAGAACCTTGCAGTTGAAAAAGAGACGAATGGCGCAAATGGCCATAAAGTAGCCACTAATGCGGTGCCCGTAGACAGATAAACAAACCAGAGGAGAAGTTACGTCACGATCTTGCGATAATTTTTCAACGTGACAGTAGTGGCTACCATCATTCGGTGGCCTTGAGGATTTCAGGTCACAGATCCCCTTTTTCTATCTGCTCCTGATGATAAAAGACATGAATTTTAATAGAAAATAAACAAAAGGAAAACAATCCTTGAACTATGAAGTCAAAGATGGTCGTCCTTCTTATCATCGTCAGATATTTTTAGAGTGATTCCTTCAAGATAAGGACTTCGTGGGCTGCCAAAGAGCACCCGTCCGTTCATCCAACACTAAATAACATGCTAATGATGGATCCAGATAACGCGATTAATATATACTCTTAAAATTAGAGAAAATTAGAAATTACGAAGTTCTTAATGAGGATTACGTGGATGGCAGTCTTTCTTTGTTGAAAACATCTAGAATGTTTTAAGAAAACAATCAACTCCACACAATATTCCCATAAATGTTTGGAAAAATTTATATCTTAAACTATAAGTAAAAAACTAAAATTACCTATATATTAAAATGCTTTAAAAAATAAAAATATACTTTTATATTATAATTTTATCTTTTTCATGTGTAAAAATTATACTCTTATATTTTATCTTTTAGGTATGTTGACTTTTATGTATATAAATTAATATTATAAACCACTAAGGTTATTATCGTTTTTATATTAAAGTTGTTTATAAAGTAACTTCATTGTTAAAAACGATTAACATATGTACTACAATGTTTAACCTTGTAAATGACATATTACGAATTGCAATATTATCTGTTCTTAAAATTTAGCTTCAATTAGGAAAATACCACTAATTTTACCTATTAACAAATTTAAAGGGTCTTTTTTTTAATTATTTATGATTTATGTCCCTTCTCATAAGTGTGTTTCTATTTTATTCTTTGTTTCTCTACATTATAGTATAAAGACCAATCTTCATTTCAGACTACCTACATATTAAATTAAATAATCTAACAAATACTGATAAATAAATATATAAATAATCATGTTTTATACTAAGAAGTATAAATTATCTTTATTAAAATTCAAAATGATATCGAAAATTTTCCAAGAGTAATTAACAATTTTTATTATTCAAGTTTTAACAGATACTAAAGCTTCTATATATAATATAATAAATTGTATTTTTATTTATTTTAGGTAAATTGATGAAAAATGGAATTAAAATGTAAGTATTGTTTTTAAGTTAATTTCAACTATATTCGTTTAAGTTGATATTTTTATTGCTTAATGAGAAAATTAAGACGTCCTTATAAATTATTGGTTTTAATAATAGATAATAAAAAATTATTTTAGAAGTTCCTGGCTTAAGAGGTTAATTTAAAGTTGTAAATATATTACCATATTTCTAAAAATAATTGTTGTATGCTTTAAAACTTAGAATCTTTATACTTTAAATGCACTATACGAACAATTCTAAAGTCCGTTAATTTATACATGATTTTAATTGCTATAATTATATTTTTATAATATTCAAATCAGTTCACTTAATGCATTAAAATTGAAAAGTTTTTTTTTAAAGGTAACTGATATTTTTATTACATTATTTATTATATATTATTTATTATTTATTTTATTATTTATTATATCAGAATTAGAAATGTAAGTCTTAGCTAACAAAAGGACTATTTAGGATAATTTTTCATTTATTACTATCATTAAAATTTCGCCTTTTAATTTGTACTACAAAAGAAAACGAATACATGAATTGTATATGAGCATTATATTATTTTCTATACGGTGACATATTTTAGACTTGGTTTGTATTTTAACCAACATTAGTTTTGATTTAAGACGATATAATCTAAAATATGAATCACTATCTAAGATTTAATTTTTGATAACATTCTGTAAAAAAAAAAAAAAAAAAAAAAAAAAAATTAAAGATTTTTTTTTTAAACAACTTTGCACTGATTTTGAGAGTGGTTTAAAAAAAAGAAAAATTATAATTAATTATTTTTATATTATTTTTTTTTGTTCTTTATAATTCTACTTCCTTTTATTCCCATTAATTATTATTTTTGTACTAAATTTTTATCTAGTCTTTGGGGTTTGTTTGTTTTTTGGTATTTTGTTTTTTACGCTTTAGCGAATTTTAAATTACAAAAATTTGCTAATTAGAAATTTCAGTGTAGGCTTATTTGATAGAAACGTACGTTTAATTTAAACATTTCTCATATACTGCTTTATATCTTACTATCAGTCTACAGCTAACATTTAAAAAAAAAAATCAATATCGATATTTAAATCTTTTATTGACTATTTTTATTATTCTGAAAAGAGGAAAAAAAGCCCCTTTTTATGAAAAATATTAAAAAATAGATTTCAGACCTTTAATGATTTTTGTACATTATTCGACATGTTAGTAATATATCATAGGTTAGTTACTATATTGTATTGTTGTTATATGTTAACATATGCTAATATACTTCAAACATGTATCATCAACGTTAATAGATTACGAAAACAGGTATATTAGATTAACATTTGTATAAGTAAATGTTAGTAGATGATGTTAATGCTATAATTAGCTGAACTTGCCAACTGTAAATCTAGATATATTATGTCCTTTTGAAAACTCATTCTTTCTTAAAAATAATAATTTTATTTTTGTTATTATTCGTTAATATTTTAGATTTTAAGTATAAAAATACTATAAAACTATGTTTTTAATGATGGCTTTGCCTAAAGAAAGTTTGCAAATCATTAACCATTGAAGAATTAAAAACTTGACAGTTACAAATATTAAATTGTATGAAATTAATTACTGAACTTGAAATATAAAACGCCAAACTTCACAAGTTTTTTAAGACTTAATTTCAACCATGTTTCATCCATTTCCAAATGAAAAAATAAAGCATTTAAAACATTTAATATGTTTTATCAACATTTTAGACTGTAAATGTTCTTTGTTTTGAAAAGTGCCTAAAATATTGCCTTAAATTCAGCCAGATACGATTTATTAGCTATAATTTTCTCCAATGCTAACGATATTTTCAGTCCATTTCAAAGTGCATTGTGCCAGTGGTGCCATTGTGTTGGTGGGTATTTACGTCCAGGAGGATTGGAAATTTACCGCCAGCAATTCTCAGCAAGATTTTTCCATTTTCATTTATATTGTATTCGTTCGGTATTGAGAAGTGTGGTAAACGCACATGAACCGTTTTCTCTCCCCCCCTTATTAAGAGGTGTAGGTGGTTTTTCTCCAAACAGGCTTCACACTGAGACTAACCATACAAATTCCACTCGCCGCAGAGAGCTTTTCCCGTAATAAGGAATGTTTTCCATTTGAATCAAGCCTTTTGCTCGCCATGTCCTTTGTGCCAATATGACTCTCGAATGCATGATCAGGCCAATTACTAGCGACAGCGCACCAAAAGAGAAGTCCTACCATTGCTTCCAGCCATTAAATGAGAATTCACAACACATTTCAAAACAGCTTTACATTTCAAAAATTTTCTTCATTCCTCAAGTTTCTCTCCTTTTGTTATATTTTCTACTGCTTTTTTTGAAACTAAAGATTTCACTAATATTAATATTACGCAACTCCTACTCCAGACTTTAACAGGGTTAAAGAACTGTTTCCTCAAAGGCTTCTGAAGAAGCGGTTTCCATTTCACACATTGAATTTATTCTAAAAGTTAGATTAATCTCTAATGGATATTAACTTTTCAGTCCTTTTAACTTTTAAGTCAAAATCAAGATTATCTAGAAAATTTTAATTCCTTTTTTTTATTTTTTGAATAAAAAAAACCCCAATAACACTGCCATCATTTACATATTTCTGCAACAACATTTCTGCATAATTTTACCATTTGTTTCTGTTTGAAACAACGTTAATCAGTGAAAAACCAACGTTTTTAAATTTTTAAAAAAAATTAAAAAAAAAAAAAAAAATCAACATATACTCCATTTTTAGAAGTTAATTTGTGTCAATTTCTGTCTTTAGAATGATTAGTATACATCCAGAATGACTCTAGGTTTTTTTTTTTTTTTTTTTTTCCAAATTTAGCCAAATTAACATGATCAAAATAATATCCAATTTAGTTTAAAAAACAATGGATAAAATTACGAGTTCATAAAAATTTTTTATAATTATTAATTTAATAACTTAATAGTAATTAATTACCAAAAGAATCAGAACAAAGTCAGTTGCATATCTGTTTATTAGAATTTGATATTTTGTAATATAAAAATCATATTTTAGTTTTAATCAAAATCGCTTCCTAAGTGATTTAAATCAATAATAGAATCAATGCAATGTTTTTCTGCTTAATCTATTGGTTTATAAATTTGATAGCATCGTTTATAGACATTAGTGCTGTGCATAGAAGGAAATAGTGAACATTTGTTCCCACATGTTGACGAAATCTCATAAATTAGAAGAATTTCAGGTCTTCAAAATTGATGGACTTATCTGTGTAATGTTTATTTAACGCCACAAAGCATTTCGACGTATTTAGAAGTCTGGAAACCCCATAAATAGAACTTGAGTCCTTCAAAAAGATCAACAACAAAAAAATAGGCAAAAAATATTCTTTGTATTTGGGATAGTTACGCTAAATTTGTTTAACGTGATACAGGTCTCCTTAATACTAATCACTTTTATATATAGTTATATTACTTCTTTAATGCTTTTGGAAGCCTCTAAGCATATAAATATGAAAGAATATGCAATTTATGATCCTAGACGATAAAAGAATATTCGTGCCTAGCTTTTGAGTGGAAGAAGAAATTAAAAAAAAAAAATAAAAAAAAAATGTGTAAGCAATGAAAGCTCTCAGTCTTCAAAAGAAAGAACATAGAGAAATTTCAATTAAAAATATTTTCCACGAAATGAATATGATGAATTCAACTAATGATAATTTAATTAAATTTCAGTATCCTAGGTAAGTCATAACCGCTTCAGTGGCCCAGCTGCTAAGTAAGGAACAAAATTAAATTCCTCTTAGCTTTTATTGCTGCTGCGTACTTTTGATGTGAGAGTGGATAGGCACCAGATGGGAAGGTCTATTTTCAGCAACAATGACATACAGAATCATGGCGATTCAATGGCTTTGGGGCAAGCTGCTATTATAGAGCGAAAAGCAGGAAAAAAAAATTGAGAGAGAGAGAGAGAGAGATGACGGTGGGCTTGTAAAGTCCAGACTCCTTGTATTGAAAGCCGCACCCACACTTTTTTGAGTTGGTGGCCTAAGTGTTTTGGGGGACCCATCCTATTTCTTATACATTCGGTGACTGGGCATGATAATATTTTCCACAATCCCAGAATAACTGGAACTATCAATGATGGACCGGTTTTGCCAGCCCTCCTACAAAACCATGTTCTCATCCGAAAGTTTATAGAGCTGGTTAATGTTAGCCCATCTCTTCTTCCTTCAAACCTCCACCCCCCCTCCCCCCGTTTTCCCAATATCGCAGGGAAATGAAAACCAGTTATTGGCAGCCATAATGCGACAAGTTCGCCTACATCCTACATGGATTCATCCTTTTTTCCTTTTGAAATTACAGAGTCCTAACAGTAATCAAGGACTTTATCAAACTAACAATACAAGTTTTTTTTTTTTTTCTCTTTTTTTTTTTTCTATTCTGCCTTTAGACGTCAACAAAAATAAATACATAGGAACGTAACATTGGTCACTTACTTTAATTAAATTTGCTAAATACTTATAGTTACATCTATGTTAAACTTAATTTATTAAAATACTTTAAAATTAAATTACTTTTTTGTGAAAAGTTCAACACGGTATATTTAAAAGGAAATTTTATAAATAATAATAATTAGAATAGCATGTTTATGAGAATAGCTTGAACTAAGTGGACTCTTGAAGTTAGAAATTTGATATTTTAATTAGCAACCCAATCGTTAATTTCGAACTGTATAGATGAAAGGTAATGGTAAAAATAGTACTATTTAATTATTTTCTTAATAAAACTAAATTTACCAGTCTCCTGTACTGATCTCTCCATAATGTGAGAATGCAACATTTCTTTTAGTGATGATTATTTCTTTTAATAAAAGCAAAGCACACATTAAGTGAAAGTATTAAATCTTTTAGTTCTTATTTCTACAATTAAAAGTTGCTATTATTATTAAGAATGAAACTGTGAGATTTCTTTGTTGAATGTTTTTTTCTTCTCAGAACAGGAAGTTAGGGCTATTTAATAAAAATTGTTTGAAGAAAAATTTTATCTTGAATATGTTGAAATTAATTTTTTTTCCTATTAAATAAATTGATTATTATATTAATCTAATAGAGGTTCAAAATTTTCTTTAAGCATCATTTGAAGCATTTGTTTTAAATATATTATGCTAATTGTTTTTGTTAATGAGTAGTTGTGCTCAGATTTTAATAGATTTCTCTGTTATATCTCTGTACAGAGAAGTATGTTTAGCATAGATTCTTGCAATAATATCAAATAAAATTAATTTTTCCTTGCAATAAATAGCATAAGTCTCCATTATCATTGTTAGTCATCTAACACTGGTTCTACGGAAATTTGAAACGATTATAGATAGGTTCATATAAGCATGTATATATAAAATGTTTAATTTTGACATGTTAAAAACTAAATAAATAAATAATAACAAATCGAACATTCTCATGAGCACAATTCACAAAGTGCTCGAGATATTCTCTTAACTATGGAATTAGCATTATGGGAATGAATTATTATTACCATGCAATAAGTTCGTATTATTTTTTCATATTATATTGAGTTTACAAATAATGTATCAATCTTTGAAAACGTTTTAATTAATTTTGTGTTTACTAGACAGATAAATCTAATATTTTGATGATTTATAGATTTAAAGATCGTTATTGTCCCTGAAAATCTTGGTATTCCAATATGAGTTACTCTGAAAAAAAAGCGTGAGCATGGACAGATGAGAAGAGAGAAATTTTATATAATTTTGGAATATCTTTATTTCGTTTGATTATTTTTTTACTGATTATTCTTCACAAATATCCTTACTAATTTGTAATTCTGTAAAGACATGAATAGTAAAGACAGTTTTCTTTCATTCGTTTTTCATATATCGTCATGTATTCGTACAGATCCAGTTATATTGTGTTCAGTAAATGAAGTTCTTTCATTCGAACAAAATGGAATCAATGATGTCATTTTGATTAATGCAAATTTAAAGAATGATGATGTTGTATCGTGAATCCAGATTTTTTTTTTTATTCCGGGTTTAGTAACTGCAGGATTTCCGGGTTTAGTAATTGCTAGTTGAAATTGTGAAAATGTTAACGCAAACATTGAATAAATAATAAAATTCAATGTTGGGCTTCATTGTTCATTTTGTTTGTATGTTTGTTATGCATTTTTGGATGCTCTTTCGAAAGATGATATCAAATTCATGCACAACAATTTCATTCAAAACAAGAAGCGCATTTTGTCTTCATTTTCAGGACCTCGAATTTTCTAATTTACACCTCAAGTATTTAAATAATTTGTAATGCTTTGCTGCGCTACTGGAATATTACACAGACAAGACCGTAAACATTTCGATTGCCTGAAATTACTCCCAATTTCGGATTTTCCCAGTCAACGCCGTATCCATTGGCTACGGCAAATACATCAAAAAATAATGAGATTCCTGCCAAAGATAAGGACACTGACGAGTTAGAACCAATTTTTTCTTCGAAATTATTTTCCCTCTGATCTACATCAACGATTATCTCTTTAATTTGTTCTCTATTTTTTTTAATTCTGTTGCTTCGAAGTAGGCCATGTAAAACATACAGTTTCCATTGAACAGACCAGATTGGTGATAGACTGAGCCCAGTGGTGCCGCCCCCTCCGTCTCTAATGGGGAATCCGATCAGCCTCCAATCGCTGGGCTTCGAACTCAGTGGGGATCTACTGTCATGGAAAAGCCATATGGAGACCATTGTACAGATCAAAATATTGCAATTACAAGAGTTCCCATTGACGATCGGTGCCAAGTCGAAATCCCATTCCGGGATTCAAGGATTACTAACGAAAATCGAAGTGACCAATAAAACCGCGGTAATTATTTCTCATTTGTTGAGAGGAACTCAAGAGAAAAATCTTCAGAGATCCAATATTATCGAAGAAAAAAACTTAGAAAAATGAATAAGAATAGTTAAAGAGCATTTATGGTCTATTTCATTGAGATAGATTTGATTATTCAGTTTATTTCTATAATTAATTATTCGTTTCATTGATTTTTTTTTCTGTGAAAAAGCCAGTCCTTTGTTACTATTATTATTCATTTTTTAATTTTGTATTTTAATCCCGCATCATTTATTTTTTGTTTTTTGTTAATATCTTCTATGCTATCTACAGTTGATTTCACCTCAACATCCAACAATGGAAATCTATTACGCCTCCGTTTTATGAATTATTCCACCATTAACGTGCAATGTCGATGTACGGTACTCTTATAATGAGTACCGTATATGCTCCAATAAACGCCGAGTCTCTTATTGTCGCCGGTCTCTAATAAGCGCCGGGCTGCAGAGGGGACGTGGCCAAATTGAAGCCGGTCTCTAATAGTAGCCGGGTCTTTGATATTTGTCTACCGGTACTAGTGTAAGCATCCGTATCTTTATAGTCGTGCGTAATACTTTACGGTACATTGCCTTACAAAATGCCGCCGAAACGGTCATTTGACATTGCCTTTAAGATTCGCGCGGTGGAATACACGAAAGAAACTTCCGGTGAGGTGGCCGCCCGTCATTGCGGATTCGGACGACGACTAGCAGCGAAAAGTACAGAAAGACATTGCCATTTATCTTTAACAGTCTTACGTAGCTTGTGAAATTCAAATAAAAATACACTGTTTGTAATATTAGCCGGTATTTATGTGTAAAAATATTGCGTTCTGAAGGTTTTTGTTAATAATGGCCGGCCTCTGATAGCAGCCGGTTTCTATTAAGCGCCGGGAGCCGAGACTAGTTTTGCAAATAAACGCCGGGGACCTCTATTGGAGCATATACGGTACTTTGATATTAGTTACATTACTATTATGTAATGTTTGTATTAATTTGCAATGTCATTATTAAGTTTAACAAACACAGTTAGTAGAACAAGTTTGGTTTTTTTTTTTCCTAAATTGCAAAATAAAAGGACATTGAGAAAAATAAATATTTTTAAAATTGTCATTGTTTCAGTCCTATGTCAATCGATATTACACAATTCATGTTCACAGAAATCTGAGAAACCCGTAGTTATAGTTCATTTCACGAAAGAATATAAAAGGGGCGTGACAATTGATATTTCAGCAACATCCACAATTGAAAAACTGAACTATTGTAAAGTTACCTTGAACTCATATAAATATAATGAAATATTGTATATTTTTCTGTAATTCCTTATATTATTAATATAAATTAAAATAACTTAAAAAACTTAGTTTTTAGCTATCAATATTACTTATTAATTAGTTTATTTTATTCACATTTTGAATAATTGCTGGACAGAGTACAGCTATTTCTTTACTTGGACAAACGTCTTTTGGTAAAAACAACTTTAGTTTATTAAATTCACCATTATTGGTTACTGTAATAAACTATAATATTTTCTTCAACCTCGCAAACGCCTTCCTGGTCTTGTGTCACCAATAACTGGCCTATGTATCGAAAATCCTTTAAACCAACGTGGTAGGGAAACAAGGTGAAGTTAACTAAACTCTCCAATCTAAACAGAGGGTGGACAATCACAGGCTGCGGTATTTGGTTGTTTTTTTGTTTGCGCACACAATGAACAGGTCACACCGTCAATATTTTCTCGAGAAGGGGGCGGAAAACAAGAGAGAAACAACCTACGAACCTCGCCTTTAATGCCAATGATTTTCTGCTTTGTAGACGAATAAAAACGTTTCCTGATGCCATCCACTTTGTTGATGAATATGATTTCACTGACTAATTCTTCCGGTTTGGATTGAATCGTTTTTTTTAAAAAAAAAACAAAAAACAGCAGTATGTACATTTATAGATCAAAACACAGATTTTTCCTTTCCATTCAAGAAACAAATAATGAAAGAGGCCATCGTTCCTGTTGTCGAAAAAAAATATCAAAAGGAAACACACAAAAAAATCTTCTGCCTCCAATTTGTCAGACTGATTGGTACATCATTTACGCATTTTAGATGAAGTGGGGGAAAAAAAATACTCTATAATACTAAAAATTGGAAGTTGCAAAGTACCAAGAATTGGTACATTTCTATTTTAAGAATTAAAAACAATCTATAAAAAACTATTAATTTGGCATAACTAATTTACTCTTTTTTTCTAAAAACAAAGCAATTCTAAATTTCTAATAAGTATTAAAATTGCGGTAATTCCAGTTTTTTTTTAATGAAGATCTTTATGTAGATTTAATATAATAAGATCCTAATATAAAATTTTTGTTTGTTTTATACCGGTACAGTTAATCTCAAAGGAATATAGAAGAAGACATGACTAGACTCTGATTGATATTTCTATTTTTAAGTGGATGTTAACACATTTCCTGTTATTCTGAATAAATTAATACAGTTTTTATATACATATGAAAACTAAATTTCAACTATTTTTTAGGGAATATTTGACTAATTAAGAGGTAATTCTTGTCATTTTGGGGGATATTTTTCGTTTAGAGTTTAAGGGAAGCCTGTTTATAACACTGAAATTGATTGGTTGATCAATGATTTTTTTTATTATTATTATTTTTTTATAGGACAATTTTTTATGACTAAAAATTTTTTAGTCATAAGTTCATGCATTAATCTAACATTTTAAACTTACGAAAAAATCATGGCCCTAACTATAAAGAAAACACTACAAAGACACATTTCTAACTCCAGCTACCTCCTACTTGTACAAAACAGTGCGTTGTAACGAAATTCCATTACAACGAAACGATCCCTGCTCTTCAAGATGTTCGTTATCGAGATTTCTCTGAAAAGGTTCAGAATACAAGATCTTTGCCATTAAGAATATTTTGGATTTCCAAGATTTAAAATGAGTTGTGTAACAAAGAAAATGCAGAACAAAAATTCGTTAATATACAAATCTGATATTAATCTGATATTCAAATAAGAATTCGAAGAAACTTATTGAATTTGCATAGGCCTTTACTCTCAAAATCTGTTTGTGAACTATAAGTTAAATCTTATCTATAATCTTACGTCAATTCTTTAAGCAGTTTCCTAATCGAAAAAACATTCTATTTATACCCATCAGCGTTGCTTCTCAAGGGTATCACAATTTCTCTCAGACATTTATCCTTCCAATTGATCATTTAATTCAAAAAATATTCCCCTAGGAAGCTTACATTTTAATAGTAGTTTAAAGCTAGCTAGTTGTAAGCCAATTGATTCTGAAACACAATGGACCCATTCAAAAAAAGAAAAATTGTAGAATTTTCAGCGTTAACTGAATATGAATTAAAAATATAACTCATGTAAAAAGAGTAAAGTAAAGAATAGTAACACCCATAATTAAAAGAGATAAACAATATTAAAAATCAATCGATTTCACTGGCAGTTGCGTATCCTTGAAGAAGCTGCACAACTGCCAGCGAAATCGATTGATTTTAATATTATTCATCTAATTTAGTGTGTATGTTACTATTTTTTTTCTTTTTAAAGAATATCTACAATTATTTTGTTTGGTTGGTTGGTTAATAAGCATAGTTACGTCCTTTGTTGTTGAGTGTAAAGTCCGTGAATTATTTAAATGTCTTTTTAGTATTCGAATCTGTTTATTATGTTTCATGATAAAAGTATTAGTTATATTTTGTCAAGTTTAGTTTTTCCCTTATATTCCGGAGAACTTGAACTCCGCAAAGTTTTGGTCAGATCATTGTGATAATACGTATACTAATAAATACCAGAATGTTGAAAGTTTAAAGGAGCTAAATCCCCTGCTGTACGAATCCTGACATTACAGGATTCGTACATGCATTTGACGCAAACATATGAGATAATTTACAGGTCAAACATACCTTTTTAGATGGGTGTTAAACTTAGCTTATTTGGCATTAAGAGATTTAGAGGGTTCAAAACTTACAAGACATCACAAGTAACATTTCTACTTAGATTCTGTTACTTGAAATATGAGCACCAAGCCAACAATTAAAAAGAAGCCACTACTTTCACGTCTTCTGCAATAAGATATTTGGATTAGAAGCATCATTGTAGATGTGTTTTGTAGGTATTTATGAAACTGAAATATCAGTAATTGAAATTGTTCTGCATGTTACTATTCTTCATAGTTATTCAATCTTCTACCATTCTCTTGTGGTTCATTTCTGTAAAATGTAGGCTACTGTCTCTCCAATTTTTTTAGACAATTTTCTTAAAGTTAGTTATTGCTGATGCTTATAGCTGTATTTACATATTGATAACTAATAGTCTCCATTTTGATGTAATCTGAGGTTTGTATACAATATCCTGTAAAGATCTCTGGTATATAGTAAGTTATAAAAAAATGACTGTTTATAGAAGATATTACTTTGTCGTCTTATTTTATTGTTTCTTTTACAAATATAGACTTTCTTTTATTGCTTTTCAGGATTTTGTCTTGCATTTATATATTCTTGAGTTCTTGTTTGCTTAGTGTTTCATTCTGAACTTCTCATGTCTTTAACATGATGTTTGTATACCTTTAAAATAAAGCATGACTTTAAATAGCAATAATTTTATTAACAATCAGATCGTTTATTTGAACTCTTACAAATGACCTAACTTGATATTTTAAGATAGGAGACAATTTCTATTTTCTGGGTCGAACTCTGAGCAATTAACAATAAATATAGACTTGGAACAATTCAGCTTTAATAGGGTTCCTTACCCATAATACGTGCAGGCTTTTTTTTTTTTTTATTCTTACAAAATACGTGGATGTCATTTCTCCCGAAATTTCTGTGCGTTCGTCATAAAGAATTAAGACGGGAGAGAGATATGGAAGACAATTCGATTGTAAACAAGTCCTTGCAGTCAGTGGCTTCTTATGGGGGAGGAGGCAAGAGAGAAGAGACCTTGGCCTCTTTCCGTGTTGCCAATATAAATAAAACGTACAACACAATGAATACAGGGAGTCAAAGAAAACCGGGAGGTAGGAGTAGCAGCAAAGAAGAGGGAGACGGAAGAAGATGAGGAAAAAAGAAAATATACTGCATTTCCGTTACATCTTTGGCTTTTAGTTATTAAATACAAATGCGTTGGTAATACGAAAACCACAATTCCGGTCGTATCTTCAGTGAAAAAGAACGAAACTTCAGTAGAAAGGGGACGCTATAACAGGATTTTGGCACAAAAATGTCTTTGTGGCACTCTTCTTTGCTGGAAACGACAGCTTATTGTTGAATCTAATTTTCTGTTGTCTTGTCTGTTTATCCAATAACTCTTTTCGAATTAAAAGCTGCGATACCAAAAAAGTCTAATGTCGTGTTTTATTCCACATTTTGTTTTCTCATAAATTTTACAAATGAGGTTTAAGAACTTTTAACATTATTAGCACCAAAACATTGTAAACTTATCTACTTTGATCTGGCTTTTAAGTATTAGAATTTTGGTATTAAATGCACAAGATTCAATTTATTGTAAAAAAAATGACTTATCACCTATATTTAACAGACTAACATGAGGTGATACGTGTAAATATATGTGACTGCTTCATCATTTTCGAAATTCATTACTAAAGGATAATATAAAATTATTCGTTTTATTATTAAAAATAGACCTTCAAACGTTTCAGACTTTATTTGTGACTTATTTAAAAAATCTTGAAAAATAAACAAAATATCTGAAACTTTTTTTGACTGTATTTGCATATTGTTTCATAATCATTACTATTTTATTATTTCATTTCTGTTTTACTAAATACTGTTGGTTTATAAAAACTATTTAATAAAATTTGATGATGATATTTAATACTTCTGGGCCTTATCGTTCCCAGAACATCTTCAGAATCAAGTTGTTTTTATTCTCGTCCTCAAAAACTGAAGACATGTCACAAAACTAAGTGTAAGAAACTCTTTATTTCACAAATTGCACTTATCACTTGCCCTTAAAAACGTTAAATATTCATTTTTGACTAAATTGAGATAGTATGATCAAACAGTTCTAAAACTTAGTCTTACCAGGTTTTAAAATCTATTAATTTTTCAATAGAGACAGAAATATGTTACGTCAGAAATGCTCTAAGCGTGTTTCAGATCCTAGAGAAATTTTTTACGAATGAATTAAAAAATGACTGTAACTAAAAATAATACAACTTGATCTGGATGTTAAAGAAAGTTCTGTTTAAAAAAAATGGAGTCAACTTCAACCATTAGCCCATAACAGTAATGAAGAGGCAGTTGCTGTGATTTTCATACACTTTTTGACTCAGCAAAAATTCGAAATAGCTCACAACCTTCCATCCGCTTTTTAAGTATTATAAACGATCGTCTGAGTTCTTTGGCCTACAGAGCTCGACTATTAAAAGCAGGAAGAAAAAAAAAATGGTGCATAGAAGGGGAAGTGAGCATAAAGAAAACGCGGGCTTTCTGCTGCTTGCTGCTGCATTTGCCGCATATGCGATCAAAACTGTTAATTCACCAGCGTGCATAATGAGTCCGCCCATTCGTTGCCAATTCCTCGGGACTTCCGCGGAGTCGAGCCGCCGCCGTCTGAGAAGCCAACTTTAGCGCGGGAGGGCCATGACGTTGGTTATTGGGCCTTACCTTCTGCGTTTTCAGCCGGCCTTCTTCTTGATTGGGAATGTTTAACATTAACGATTATTATCATTGGGCTAATTAAAACGGGCTGCGGCAAAAGAGGGAGGGGAAAATGCCGTACTGGCAGCGGCAACACAATGCCGCAGAACAGCGGTGAGCTCCTAGCCGTTGTCGCAGGGGTGTTGCCCTCTCTTTGCATAGAAAGTGCCGTGCTTTAACGCCGTTTTAAGCCGTAGCGTTAAAACTAACTCCAGTCATTCCGAAAACGGAAATCTAACATTATGCCAGTTACTTAGTTTTCACACAAAATCGAATTCTGGGTGTTTAAATGAATGGGAAAAAAAAAAAAAATAAACTGTTTACCAGATTACAGCGTAACCATAAGCCTTAACACTTGACACGAAACGGTTTTATTCATTAAATAATATGTAATGAAGTTGTCGTAATTACGGCTTAGAAATAGGTTATTATAGTAATTCTCATAAAAACGTTGTCATAATCTTTTTAGCTAATTCGCTAAAATTGGACAACCAATAAAGATTTGTTATTTTGTAAGATGTCGAGCTGATTTAAAAATTAATAAATTTTCACCTTCAGTACTTAAATATTAAAGATAATAATAACACTGTATGTTAAAGATAATAATAATCAAATACAGAATTCATATCCAGAATCCATCTTAATTTGGGAATAAGCATTCATTAAGCTACTCTTGGAGGACAAAAAAAAAATATATTCTCATAAACTGAGTCGTTTTCGAATAATCTCTAAGAATAAATAACATCTCTGAGATAAATAACTAAATAATTCTGAGAAATTAACATGTTACAGTAAACAGTTGTTTTATTTTCTTAAGGACTATTAAAACTGCTAATTGTGTAATTAAATTAAATTATTTAATTAAAGGTTTAACGTGCGCTTGTTAAAATAGCGGTTGAAAATAGCGGTTAAAATAGCGACGGCATCACAACCGCTAAATTAAATTATTTTATACTTTGTAACGAGATTAATTTATTATGTTACCGAAATATATTTTGTTACTTTACTTCTTCGTAATCAAAGTTAAAAAATATAATTGAAATTACACTTCTGATTTAGTTGATTATTTAAAAAAATATATATAATTACGATTCCTAAAAATTAAATAAAAAAAAACATAATTAAGAGCTGTGTAAAATTGTGTATTTATAAGGAAAAAAGTAATTGCTGAAAACTTAACCAGAATATATAAATATAAGTTATATCGTTTTTTAGTTTTTTTTTTTTAAAAAAAAAGACAAAACTAAAACGTTTTGGCATTACATAACCTAAGACAGTATACATGCACATATTGGAAGTTTTTTTTAAAAAAATATATATTTACAGAAATATTTTGAAAAATATCTTTCTAAAAATGTGTTTTGATATTATATTCTTTTTGAGTGCTTTTTTTGAGATTTTATTTAGTCAATAAAAAAAAAAAAAAAATGAAATTACCGAGTAAATAAAAAAATAAATTTAAAACATGTAAAAAAAGAAAATAAATTATTTGCAACTTTATATCTAAATTTTATCAGTTGCTTCTGGTTTTGTAGAATACAAAGCTAAATTGCAGATAGCAGAAAGAAACAAAGAGGTAAAAAGAAAAAAAAGGGGATGAGAAGAAAAGAAGGGAGGACAGGACAAAAAGAAAAAAAGGCCACAAGATAACTGAGAACTTGGGATTCGGGTACTAGGAACATGGTCGACTCTAAAACTGATATTCTGATGCCCACAATGGAACCAATAGAGTTCACGTGATACCCGATTCCATCTGCACGCGACACGGTGGGTTTTGGACACAATGTAAGAGGCAGACTTCCCCATTCCCACCCAGACTGAAAAATCCCGCGCTCCTACACCATATGTTCGCGCTGCTCCAAGGAAAAGGTCACTAACCCCGAGACTGAAGTTCACATTTTGTTTTGGCTTCCAGCAATTAAATTTAAAAGAAAAACTTAATTAAATACGCCAGAACTACTTGGAATAAGAAAAAAAGATCTGTCTAATCTGAATTGTTAATAAGATGACATTATTTCTTAACGTTTATTTTCAAGAAAAACTCGTAAAAGGCTCCCAAAACATTCAAATTTATTATGGAACAAAAAAAGTTTTATTTTTCAAAAATGATGATTAACTCATTCGTTTAAGAAATCATTCAAATATTGTCATTTCATGATTATCATCTTTAAAATCGAATATCACTTAAATCTATTAAGTTGTCATACTTAAAAATATTTTTATTTTATTAGTATTTTGTCAAAATTGGGCCCTGTAGCTGAATGTGGAATAATTTCTCTTCGTTAAGCCTTATAAGTTAAAGTGGTGCAGCCTTTTAGCCTTATTTAGTCTGAAAATGCTGATTCTTTCTTTTATGCAGACTTTGTGTTGTCATTCCATTTATGCTGTTTAAGTATATTAGTTCATGTAGTTAACTTACATAATAATAATTACAATAAATTAGAATTTAATTTTACTGTGCAGCCATTTCTTGTCCACTCTCAAAATGATTGTTCGTTTTTGATCAGACAAACACAATTCATTATCAATTTTAAAGCAGGGAAAGCTTCACCACAGAACAATCCCCGATTCTTTTATTAATTTTTCTTCAAATTCACAATTTCTGTATTCTTCACTATCCGTCCACATTCATTATTATTGAAGGTGCTCAGAAACAGCGAGACATGACTGATTTGAGGCTTCTCTTTGATTTTGATTCTGATAGGGTCCTACCTTCAGTGCTACACCGTTTTTTCCCCTTTTACCGTTACATTAGGCAAGGCCTATCTTCTTGTGTAATCTCAACCTGAATACAATTAGAAAAACTCAATGGGGAAAAATCAAGTCAGTCACTGGGTTAAAGGACACAAAGGATAAAGAAATATTTCCAACCACAAACATTACTTCATTTAATTTATTAAAAATTAAATATCTTTATTAGGAGAAGAGCTAAGTTAAAGAGATAATATTACTTTTATCATTAAAAAAAAAAACCCAAACTTTACCGTAAAGTAATTTATTTATAAATTATTGATTTTAAGTAAAAATAAAAAATAATATAAGTATACTTAGAGTTATTTCAAAAATATTTATCTTAAAAATTAGTTTAACGTAGTTGTATTTTAAAATTTTAAATTTCTAAAAATTAATATTAAAAACACACCATTTCATATTAAAAATTGTATTTAAAACATTATAAAATTGCTGTAATGCATTGCATTGTTTTCGAGAGCTTTCGGATCCTTTTTGCAGGGATCCATTTTCAATGATTGAAAAGGGATCGCTGCAAAAAGGCCCCGAAAGCTCTCGAAGACAATGTAATGTATTACAGCAATTTTTTAATGTTTTAAATAGCCTAAAATTTTTAATATGAAATAGTGTGTTTTATTATTGATTTTTAAAAAGATTTTTTTAAATAAAATGCAAATAAGAATAATTGTATACAAATGTAAAATTTGTTTGGTATTTCTAGTATTGATCTTAACCCTTTATCACAAACTAAAAGTTATACTATGATAAAAGATATAATACAACTGAAATTAACATAAAAAAATAAACAATGGAAAAAGAATATGTATTTCTATATGTAAATCGCTATATTTTTGGTACGGCATTTTTGAAGTGAATTAATTTTTTCACAATTCAGAATTCAATGTTTTTTGCTCATTTTCCATTGTTCTTAACTGTTCACTTTTATTAAAAAAATTACAATGGAAATATCTTACTATTATTTATCTCAGTTTTTGTTTGCAGCCCAGTTACTGAAACTACGTCGTTATATATCCTTCCGCCAATTGAGTGATTTACGACTCGCGGAGATCGAATTCGAATTTTGAAATAATAAAAATAACGATTTCACTGATAAGGAGTCCAAAAGAAATATTTGCTTAAATTTTGAAATTGAAATTTTTTTTTGGTTAGGTTACAAAAGTGATTTTTTTGTAATATTAACTGTACATTAATAACCTAATTTCAATGACTAAATAACAATTGACTTGTTTTTAATGTAAATTACATTAATAATAAAAAGCTATCAATAAGCATTGATATCTATCCAATGAGTTCTAACTTCAATTTTTATGAGTATTATAGAATAAGCTTTAATCCCAAGATATTGCTCCATTAATAATAGCACTAAAACTCGTTTATCCGAATTTGTTCGGACCGTGTCCATTTTGGATAAACGAAATTTCGGATAATCCGAATATAATGTATTAAATATGTACTGTATATATTATTAATATTAATTAATATGTTATTAATAGTTATAGTTACAGTTACATAATCGCTTGTATTCGTTATTAATTATTGATTACAGCGACGGAAAAATGTTTTTGTGTATTTTTAAAATATTCTAAAAATCGTTTCGGATAAACGCGATTCGGATAAACGAGTTTTTAGTGTAACTAGTACATGTACTCCCCGTCAAAAATGACAGGATAACAATGTGACGGTTTTTAGTTGAGATAAGCTAAAAAAAATGAACATTGAAATTTGAATTTTAATCTAGTAGGCTAAAATTAATGAGTTTTTTTTTTCTTTTTTCTCTGGCTCTTCTCTCATTGCGCCACACACACACACACACAAAGGGAGTGATAAGAAACAATAATTTGAATGTAGTCCCCGTGGGCTAATGGATAAGACGTCTGACTTCGGATCAAAAGGTTGCAGGTTCGATTCCCGTCGCGAACGTTTCATTGTAGTAACTTTTTCACAGGAAATTAACAATTTCACAGACAGCAAAATAACAGATTTTAGTAATACAGATTGCAAAAAGAAAAATATGATGCTAATATATTTAGTTCAAAAATTTCTATATCATTACTTAATTTGATAGAATTGACTTAATTCCGAAAAACGCAATATTCAATTTTAAAACTCATTAAGTCATTTCAGTTGCAATAATCGATTTCTTCTAAACAACAGAAATAAAAATCTTAATTACATAAAACAAAAAAGTAAAACTAAAAAGAAAGAAAAAATGATAACATCAACTTGAAGAGCAGCCATGAAAGTTGAATAAAACTCTTATTAAAATGTCAGTTTTTTTAAGTACAAACGAAATTCATTGCTACCCACTAATAAGCTTTATTAATTTTAAATATGACAATGGAACGAACAAAACATTCTAACAGTTCACGAAGAAGGAAAGAAAAAAAAATAATCCAGCTATACGAAATGAAGAAATCCAAGTACTCATTTAATTACAGTACATTAGATTTGGCTGATACATTATATTTCTGGAGAGTGCTTACGTAAAAGGGAAAACGAGTAAAGTCTGCCTCGTCTAAGCTAACATTTAATCTTGGAATCCGAGTTGAGGCAAAGCCGTCAAGATGTATCACACATGCAATTAAATATTAACGAATCCAAATTGAATTTCACTAATGATTTTTTCTCCAGAACAAAAAGAAAAGAAATAAGTTCAAATCTTGAAACTCTTCCTCAAGTAATTACCAATTGTGAAAGATGTAGAAGAGGAGGAGAAAAAAAAATCTTAAAAAGAACGAAGAATGGGACCCATCATATAATAACATTTCATGTACACTAACGAGAAAGCAGCATTAATACTTTTTAGTGGTTTTAATACTTACCTTAATCGAGATTACGTTAAAACTTTTTGAGATGTTTTTCCTTGCAAATGAAAATAAAAGCACCAAAGTGAATTAACGCAAATCCTCTTATTCCGAATGTCATTTAAATCCTTGTAAAAATAACTTTTAATGAATCAATTTTCTTCGAAATTCAAATTAAACATTCTCTTTTTCTTTTTTTGCTTTAAGTATTTTTTTTTCGCTCGTTGCCAGAAAAAAAAAATAATCTTTAAATCCAAATCTTTATTTCGGCAAATGTTTAATTTAAAATGGAGATTTGATTTTATTCTCCAATTCACATAAAATGAAGGTTTTTTTTAATGGATTCAGTTGGAAATTAGTATTTAATTTTTATTACGTAACTACAAGGATTTTGTAAATTTAGATTTGTATGAAATAATAGAAAAAATTAATGGTAATGCTGATAATGTTTTACATTAATGCAATCGTTTTTTTAAAATGTTATTAATAAAACGTAGTTAAATTTAAGTATCATTTTATGATATGAAACGCTTTCTAAAAATTTTGTTTTCTTTTTTGATTTATTGAGTTCTTTGTCTAACTAACTAACCAAGCAATAAAATGAAAACTGTGTATTCCTGAATCATAAATAATAAATATAAAATCCTAATAAAAAATAAAATTAATATAAAATCGTTTAGGTAACATGTAACAAAAAAGACAGTTAAATTGCAGTTATAGATTCATTAAAAGTTGACTGTGAAGCTTTTAGGCTTTTGATACAAGTATCAGAAGAATTGTAAACCCGCTTTGTCCGTCTGTCTGTGGACAAGTAGCATTAAAATATCATTAAATTATCATAATCAACAAGCATAACAATCGCAACAATTGCGTCTTTTGCATTCGCAACAATCACATTTATAATAATAATAAGGAAATTAAAGCAATATCAATTAAATTGTATTATACGTATCACAAGCCATTGCGAAGCATTGTGATTGGCTTACTAATCGCTGTCGCAATCTTGTTTATCTTGAATTTACACAATTAAGTGCATCTTGTTTTCAGAATCAGATTGTTTCGGTTAACCTTAAGTGGAATTAACGTGGAATTTGTAATAAGAAATAAGCGCATTTTCAGTAACATCCCTAAGCGCCGCAAAGCATTTCCACACATTAAGAGGGTCTTGGATGTAATTAAAAAAATAAAAAACACACCTGAAGTAGAAAAATTATCAAGCTTAATTTACTTATGATCGGTTAAGCAGCATTTACATGGAGAACAAGTAAACGCAATGTACCTGCAAATTGGTATAATTGTGATCTAATTTTCTCCAAGAAATTATTCAGCAATTTTTTTTTTTTTTATCACAAGCAAAACATAACAGCTAAACACTAAGCACTGACAATTAACAGTTCAAAAGCTGGTGAAAGTTTCCATTCTTTAGTGAATGCAAAACAACGGTTTTTAACGAAAGGGTAAAGACTTACAGAAAACTGCTTTATCTATTGCGAAAGTTGAGTTGCCTATATGGAAGATTCTGTGGTAATTTATTTATCAAAAGCAGAAGGGTGACTGATAAATTATAAAGCTAATTTTGCGCGTAAATTATCTTGGCAATCGTCTCTGTCCTGTGACGGTGTGTCACGTGGCCCCAGGGCCTCGAAGGAGTTTCAAAAGGACATTCAAATGGGCGAGGTCAGTAGAGAGAGACGATCTTATGGGATGGAACCCTCCCACCTCTATTTTCATCGGTTTTTATATTGCGAACGCTATTATTATTTCAGTTATGACCTGAGGCTTGGCAGCCTACGTCTATATAAGCATTTTAACTTGTAACATCCTCCGACAGTTTTACACAAGAGAAGAGCAATTGCTCTTTCCTCTTTTTTTTTTTTTTAACTTCTTCTTTTTCCTCCTTTTTTTCTCTCTTCTTTTCCTTTCTCATAATTTCCACTTTTCTTCACGGAAAAGTAAAGAGAGGAGAGAATGTAGAATTAACATCTCAAGAAGAACAAACAAAGAGATGATGATGAGAAAGAAAAAAAAAAGAAAAAAAATTGTCCCTCTTGTTGCTGAAAATTTTTGACGTTTTACAACAACAAAGAAAAGAGGCTTTATTGCTTTTGTTCTACCGGAAACTTAGACTGCAAAGCGAAATGACAGCTTTTCCATTGTACACACAAACTATCTGGCTGTGTATTTTTTCACTTTCTTTTGCTTTTGTTTCAAGGAAAGTAAATTTTCAACTTAACAACAACAACAACTCCGGGTCTTTGACGTAGCCATGAGAATTGACAATTACCTTCTACACCAAGAGACAAGCAGCAACATTTTTACATGGAAAGATAATAAAGGAAAAGTGGTACAGATAATACTTGAAGAACACCAGCAAATAAACAAAGTAGCCATACAGAATCTCTTATAACTACATCGAAAATTCCACTAAAAGAAATGAAAAGTCCCCTCCAACATGCTATCACGAATTTCGGCACAACAATTGTTTGTTTTTTAAATTGCTTAGAAAAGTTCTTGTCCAACCTTCCTGCAAGAGGCATAAAAGTTGGTTCCGTAAATTTGTGTTAACTTTATTCTTATGATATGTGCTTCTGTATATAATCTGCATGCATTGCCACTAAATAAAATTTTTAAGTGCAGTGGATGTTTATATACCAGTCCCACTATCTACAAAATACCCAGAGCATGTAACTCGAAAGAGCCCTTGAAGAAAAATGCAGGAATAGTTGTAGATGATGAAAAATTTCTATGGGATATTCCCAAAAACCAGTTCTTGTGAAAGTATCTATTGGTTTTAACATTATCTACTTAGATCATGAAATAAGCATCAATTCCCAACTATGGTTTTAGACAAAAATTTACATTAAACGTTTTTCCAAAAATATTTAACCCTAAAAATCAATTTTGGGGAAAATCGTCAATTGTTAATTTGGCATCTTTAATTTACTTAAAAACTTAGTTTCAAAAAAATAATAAAATTTAGTATGGTGGTACAGCATCATGCAAATTTTTAAGGGAATTTTATTTAGCAATGATTTAGATATTGTCTGAATCTGAAAAAATAAATATCATGTTAGTTTTGTGTGTCTAAATCTCCAGATGTTGCCCTGTTGTGAAAGCATCTCAATTGTACATTTCTATACTTTCTAATCCGAATTAGATAATTGGCTTGTCGCTTGCTTATTAATATACTGCACTATAATAACAATTCATTGTTTTTCCATTGCTGGTGACCTCTTGTCTGACATTGCATTACTAATTTATCTATTTATGCTATTACATTACATTGCATTACATTTGTTACGTACTATATTTGTATATTTGCTTTTTAAGCTTAATAGAAACCCAGCAAAATATTTTTGCAGATATGCAGAGACTTTTAAAGACAGTCACAACTGTCAAAACATAGATATTAAAAAAAAAAAAAAAAAATTCTTAAAAGGATTTAATTCATGTATGTGGGATACATTAATTTTAATTGTTTGTCTTTTTTTTTTTACTTTTTGATAAGTTTTCAAAAAATGACAAAAATGATTTTCCTGACCTGACTGGAATAGTTTTTCTTTACATGGCACTCTTTTAAGACATCGCGCATGCTCATTTCATCCGTGAGAAAGTAACCGACTGGTGTGGAAATCTGACTGGTCGTTTCGTTTAATTGATATCAGCGTTACATCCTGCATAGAAATAAATCCGTTAAAATATTTTAAATATTGATGCGAATTTGGAGAAAATGAGTATTTATATATCAATGTATTTACACAAATTTATATATCAAGGTCGAAATATCCTGAAATTTATTCTTTATTATTTTTTTTATATAAATTCCTTGAATTCAAGGAAATTTAATTTCACGTTTTCTATTTAAAACTATTTAAACTATACTTTCTATATTTAAAGGAATACTTCTACAGCTAAATATAGTAAATTTATAGATATATTTTGTTCTTGTTATAATTTCTATTTATGAAGGAAACGTTTAAGAAAACACTTTCGAGCTACGTAGTGCTCTTCAGGTTAGGGATACTACAACTCAGTGGCTGGTAATGAAGTATTTTGACAAAGTAAAACTAATCTCGATTTAAAGAAAAATAAACAACTTTAACATCATGTGAACACTCCATTCTTCATTGCATAAACAGAAAAACAGTAAACTGCATTTTATGATAATTAACTGTAAATTGTTAGTAATATAATTGTTCATCATCATGTGAACTATCACAACAAGAAAGAAAAGCAAATTGTAAGATTATCAATGCAAGTTTTTTGTTTATTTTTTTTTTTTTTTATATAATAAACAGCAAGCATTGAAAAATACGTAATCCACCCTAAAATCTTAAATTTACAAAATAGAATAAGTTATGATGGTTACGTTTCAATTACATGCAATTTCTAACTTAAATTCATAAATTTAATCATTAAATTCTACATTTTTTTTTAATGATCTTAACCATTTTCATTTTGAGGTTTATTAATTTTGTTCAAATTTTCGTTTAAATTTCTTATTTAAAAATGAGAATTTTACGTTAAATAAAAATCGTTTACATTTATCTTCTAAAATTAGAAAATTACAGTCTAAAATTAGAAAGTCAAATATCAGTCGACGCAATTTTAGATTACTAAAAAAATGTTATTAAGTTATTTTAAAACAAAACAAACAAAAAAATAAAAACCACTGAAAAATTTAATTCTAGAAATTTGTATTATCAAAATAAATATATGCCTGACAGCGTAAAATAATGTTATTCCCCATTTTTTTTATTCAGTTTCTTTCGTTTTATTCAAAGAGGGAAATATTTTGTCTAACGATAAAGATGATGAAGAGAAATTGATTAAAATAAGCTTCAAAAACTTGGTAATGTAAATGTTATCTAAAAATCTTTTAAACCTAAAAAAACAAATTGTGATAAAAAAAAAATGATGAAGGTTATTTTTGAAATACAATAAAAAATATAATAACTTTATTAAAAAATATAAATTTTCGAAAATAAAATGTTTTAATAATAAAAGAATTATGCTAAAGAACAATAAACAGTTTTCATACCATAAAAAATAATTAGTACCATTAATAGTGAGTAAATATGTGTAATAGGAATATGTGAGATAATGGCAATTGTTATTTATTATAATAGGAATAATATGGTAAATTTTAAATTAGTCGAATAGCTGGCGAGAAATCGGTTTACATAACGGGACTAACTGATTCCAGTGACGGCATTGATTGCGGGTGTCGTGCCCGTGACAGTCCGACCACATTTCTGCAGTCACCGTTGCAAGTGCTTTGAATTGACAGTCGGCAAAGAATTCTGCCGTTTCAAAGAGGAACTTGTAAGCCTGTATTGTACGCACGCATTCACTTGTTTACTACAGACAGTACCGATCACAAGTGTTTGGGTGTTGGGACCCATTCACTAACACCCTCCCCTTTCCCCTACACACACACACACAGCTCCTGCCCCGTTGGCGATAACCAATAAATTCTCCGGTCCAACATGGACGACGAGAGGTTGATTTCTGCGTCCCCCCCCCCCCTCTTTCTTTCTTTCTTTTTTTTTTCTTTTTTTCTTTTTTGCCTTTGTATCCTATTACGTTTTCATGGCCTTCTTTTGCACATCTTCCATGTAATATTCACAGATTCAGAGCCGGAGCGAGGTACGGTGTTTGTATGTAGATTCGCAAGCCCTTGCATTAAACAACACAAGCATTTTTTAACAGTCAATAAAAATTGAGAGACTTTACAGGAACTACTTCGTCATGAATGTCGAGCAGAAATATAAATTTCACAACATACATGAAATAATTTAATACAACGATTCCATGAAAAATTCAAGAAGAGGAATTTAAAATATCAGAGCATTCTGACCAGATACTATTGTCTTCTATACAACTAGAAACACATCAAACTGAACTATACACAAAATCTTTCAATTGTAAACTAGTTAATTTATTATTATAAAGCAAAATTTTATACGATGCCAATATTTCTTTTGGGTGAAAAGAATATTATTAAAAAAAAAATATTCAGGAGTTAAAAAATGATATCAATTATTAATTTTTACGTTGGTTAAATAAGTTGTGAGAATTAATTAGTGTAACTGATTTTATAATATAAATAGTTTCGTGTCCTTTTTATAGTTTCATTCTTTTCGTAAAGAAACGTTTTACTTCGAAATACATAAATATTGAACAATGTGATAACACAATATTTGAAATAAATACAAATATTAAAATATATCAACTAAGAATAATGGCAACTTCGAAATTCAACACATGCTAATACATCTATCAATTTTCAAATGGGTGTATATATATGTAATTATTGTCCAAATATATATATGGTTAATAAAAATGACATATTTTCTTAAAAATCCTGGATAGGTCTATTTTATAAATATGAATAATAAGGATATTTTCTTAAAAACCTGGATATAGGTCTTTATAATTAATAGGATTTATCACGTTTGGAACTTATGTTAATACCTAAAATTATAAATATCTAAAAATTACAACAATATGGCATTACAAATTTATTTAGTAGACTACTAACTTCTGTAGCTGCGTTCTTAAAGAGTTCACATCGACAAAATTTCTTTCCTTCATTTGGAGAATGGCAGGAAATGTTTGATCATCTTCATCATCTCCTCTTTTTCTGTTCTTTTTTTTTTTATTATTGGAATCGGTTTGGATAAAAATAACAGAACCAATGAAATGAATGTGAGGAAAAAATATTGGATTGGATGAAAGACTCTAAAATGAAATTAAAAAAAAAAAAAAGCCTAAAATGATTCCGTAATTTTTTTTTATTGCTAATCGTACCAATATCAGATAAAAAAACAGCAATTGAACTTGAAATGGATGTCAGGATCTCATAAATTATCATTGCTGATACCTAAAGCGAAAAACAACCAAGCATATTGCGAGAATTTAAAGTATTTTTAATAACATTTTTTATAAAATCAAAACAAACGCGAATGTCTTATAAAAAAAATCTACATTTTTTAATTATAGTGTTTTTATGAGTTTTAATGCCATATAAATAATCTACATGCATAACTAATACTATTTCTATTTCTTTGCAAAAATATAATTTTTTTCTAACATGCATATTTTCTCTATATGCAAATACATCTTTTAGTTTCTGTTTTTTAGAAGAATTTGTATATGTATATATTTCAGATTTCCATCTAATAAAATTTAACTTCTTTACAAATTACGAATATTTTTTTTTTTAATTAACATCTTTAAGAAACAACGTATTCTTTTTAAATTACAAATGTTTATATTAATACTGAAGTGTGCCTCAAACCAATCCAATGTATTGGTCTGTTTTTACTTCTTTTGTATAACAAATATTTTTGTGTTAATTTTAACCCAATATAGAAATATAGTGAGACCCGCCATTTCTCTGCATATTTGCATAAAATAACTTATCATAAAATGTTAATTCACTGTACAACACAGAATTACACAAAGTAAAAGAAGAAAAACAAAAACATATCCAAGTTTACAGGGGAAATTCACTCGTTTTCACACATGCAAAACATTACATTTTCTTCTGTAAGGAGAGGACAAGAACTGTATATAACAGCGAGAATCTTAATAATGGGGTATTAAATATATATCGATTCATACATTTTTAGTTAAATGCGAGTAGGGAAGGGTCATCCATTTTTAAAATCCTTTTAAAGAAACTACATTTTCAGACCTTAACACTTTTAACATCGATCAAGAACAAAGGTAATGCGTGCATTTCTTATTTCTTTTTTTTTTAACATTGATAATGCATTAGCTCAAACATACAAATAAACTGTATTCGTTTATTGGTAAGTTTATGTAACGCCTCAATTCGTTCAGTGCCAAAAACAACGTAGTGTTATTTGGAAAAACAGGATTTTCGAGCTGCCACCGTTTATGTAAACTGGCAAAGTAAATCAAACATTATAAGCTTATTTTTTACGAGCCAAAGAGATGAAACGCATAAGATAAAATGAAGGTGTTTTTTTTTTTTGTAGTTGCTAAAAGTTTTTAGATATCTGATGGTTTAATGTGAGATTAATGGGTTTATTACTTATTTTTATATTATATTGTATATATATTTTTTTTATAAAAGCAAGTCAATAAATTGAATATTTTAATACAATTCAAAGATAGCAAAAAGAGACACGAAATAAACCTCGATTCGAAAAGAACTGAATTATTTTAATATTGTGGTCACTGTAAATAAAAAAAATTAAAACCAACAACTTAATATGTAATACAGTTTTATAATAGTTCACTATCTAAGATTTTAGCTTTTTAAAATAATAACCTACAGTTTAAAAAAACGACAATGTTGAATAGATTTATGTTAATTATACTTTTATTATTGTATTCAGAAATGGATATTTTTGTAGTAAAAGGATGAATTATTTAATATTATTCTTTCTTTCTTTATTAATTTTTGAAAACAATTTTTTTTTTGTTGATCAGAATTTTATTTAGAATGTAATTAAAAGATTTTAAATTACAAATAATTTCCGTTTTGTTTTGTTTGTTTGTGTGTTTTTCGATTCATTAACAAGTTGGTATTTCAGTTTGTTATTTAGTTAAAACTAATCATTAACTAATATTTTTAGAAGTACTTAAAAAATTATATTTTTACCACAAAAAAAAAGTGCTAAAAAAATCGTATTTTTTTAGCAAGCTAAATTGATGAGGTTCAACAAAATACGAAAATAAAATTGCTTTTTTTTTCTTTCTTTTTCAGATATTTCCTTTGTTCGCCGTTCACCTAGAGTGACCTAGGTGTTTTCTCAGTACAACGGCTCTCCATGTGATGCTGCAAAGTCCCTCCCCCGGTTTCGAGGAAGGCCAATGCGGGAGCTGCGGCGAGAAGGCCGCCCGCTCATGCGAGCCTCTCCCGCCGTGTGGCAACAGTTAATGGCTGATGAGGAAGGCTCGTGTCATATGCATCACCTCCGACCGACCGAGTCATCTTCGTGCTGCGGCACAATCAGCCTGCAAAGTCGGGCACCTCTCCGGCAAGCTCTCCGTCGAATGATAAAGAAAGCAGGACACGAAAACCAAGACGAGAAGGAGGAAAAAAAAATAACGAAGGAGGAAAAAAGAAGCGGGAAACGGAGGAGGAGGAGGAATCAGAGTAACGGGAGAGCCATATTTGCAAACCTGCATATTATCGCCGCCATTCTGGATTCGGAAAGGCAAAAACCGGGGAATATCTAAAAGACATTCACACGTGAAAATTAGATCAGAATTTCACACGAGAATGTGTAAATTGACACGAAATAAAAATAAATATCATTCAGTTGTTGCACCTTGATTCTATGAAAAACAAAACAAAAAACAAAAAAAATGAAACGCGTGAGAAACCAATAATAAAAGTAAAGAAAAAAATAATACAATGAAAATCAATTACAACATGAGAATCGCTTCAAAAACCATGCAAAGTTTTAAATTGAATTAATTATTAAAACATTTTAAAACAACTTAACGAAAAAAATATGGGGGAAAAAAAGTGCTGATTATTTTATTTACATAAGTTTTTAACTTAAGCAAATGGCAAAAAATACTCGAAATATTGTTTCTTGAATTGTTTTTAAATTCGTGTTTCTCCATCTTATTAAAATCTAACATTGATGTATATTTAATTTTTAATAAGTTAATAAATCGTTCTTCAAAATCATTCCGCCTGATGTTAGACTTCACCTCAAAGACATTTCACCTATTAAAAAAAACAAAAAATATTTCATATTTAAAAATTTCTGTACGTTTTTTTATTATAATTCATTTTAGACAATGAAGATTTAGTAAAAATGTTTCCAATTTTAATGTAACCATTGGAAAGTCAGGACGTACTTAATTAAAATTTATGTTTTCTTAAAAAATATTTGTCGTAAATTAAGATCGAAATGTTGACTGCCTGGTGCTAGACTCATTGTTAGAAAACATATATTTCTTTTATATTTACATATATTTAAAAGAAAATGTGCATGTATTAATTATGAGCAATTGACGAACTGATATCTTCCATTTTTTTTTTCTTCAAATGCATAGAATAGATACAATGATTTTAAAAATTATAGTTTTTGTTGTTTTAATGAAAAAAAAAATTTGTAAGGCTGTCTTACTTATTTAGAGATCTGGGTTTTTTAAAAATAAAAGAAATATCTTCAGGATTTCTGAAATATAGATCTTCAATAGTTTTTTGTTATAATACTGTAATAGAAGATGATGGAATGGAAATATAAATATTTTCTGTTTTTAATCATCACAGTGGTTCCCCATGTATAAAAATTCAACATCAAAAATTCACAATAATATTTTCAATTTAAATTACCTTCGCCGAATTTCATATGATTTGAAGGCATTTTTGTTAACTTAAGCAAAGAAATAAAGAAAGAAAAAGCAGAAAAAATAAAAATAGCGAACAAAACGGAAAAAAATTAAACTACTAAAATTTCTATCTCGTGACAATTTTTTTTTTTTTAGTAAGATCTTTTTTCGACTTCTGATACAGCTTTTAAAACACTGAGAAAAATCAGAAACTGAAAGAAACTTTTACTTAATTTCTTTTTTTCTTACAGGGAAAATGGAAGATTTTGTTATTGTTAGTTGCTAATATCTAGACAAGAGGCTCTCAAACTTTTTGCATTGTTGACTCTTCAAACTGGGCAAAAAATTTTCACGTTATTTTAGAACTGCGTCAGTGGCACACTGAAAAGCAATTTTAATTTGTAGATTACTAATTTTTTTGACGAACTACAAAACAGCCTTAATTGTAAAATATATTTGTAGTGCTTTTTCCTCCAGTAAGTAAAATATATTACTTGTTTTCCTCCTGATATGTCTCAAAATTAGGCAATTCCTAATTTTCATTTATCGAACCAAATGCTGATGTACATATTGTAATAATTAAAGTGGTTTCATGTGCATTGGTATAACATGAATAATAGGGGAAAAAAAACAAAAAAAAAAACACACAACTCAAAAAAAAAAAATAATAATTCATCAACAGGGTAAATTAGGTTGATAAGTCATAATAAAGACGAACAACTGTCCTAAGATTCCTTCTGATAACAATTCAAGTTGTGACTTGAAAAAAATATATATATATTCATTCATTTTCATCTTACTCATCTTACAGATCATGCTTTTCATTTATACAGTTTATGTGTTGCTTATTTCTGAACTCTTTTAATCTTAATCCCTTAATTCTGAAAACCTGATTTTTGATTTTGATTTCGGAATCATTGGAATCATGTTCTTTAAGTAAAATTTATTAAAGGAACATTTAACGTAAAAAGAATTTACTCAATGAGACTAAAAAAAATATATTTTTCCCTTGGAAATTCTGATAAAACACAAGATGGAAAACATCCCTACCTAATTTTCCAAAGATTTGGAAAAAAAAAGCCATCGACAACATTCAAATATTAAGTACCTAGGGAATATCATTTCTCTTAAAAGGAGGATTTAAATTTTAAAGAAAGAAGATTAACATCTCGGGCGGAGCTTCGGAGAAAAAAAAAGAAAAAAACAACCTTAATCGGTCTCAGAGGTTGAGTGAGAGCACAGAATATTGGAGTCCCAAAATAATTAGATTTTTTTTTCATACATCTTTTACTTAGGCCTATATTTTAAACATTTATCTGTTCTTCAAATAAAGGTGTCTTCTGTAATAAAAGATTTGTACCGAAGCAAGTGTTTTCAAAAAAAAAAAAAAAATCAAATTCTCCGAGAGAATTTTTAAAATTTCGGGAAAATTAAAATCGAGAAAAAAAAATAAACAAAATAAATTAAAAATGTAAATATATTTTTTAATATTTAAGAATGTAATATAAAAATTCATAGTCCTTTATATTGGGGATCTATTTAAAAAATGTTAGAAATAAAATAAAACTAATTTACTAATTATAAATTTAAGTGGAAACGGAAATACTCTTATTACTAAATTACAATAATATTATAGAAATTTATTATTATAAACTATAATATTGCTATTATTATTAACTGAAAACGCAGGGCTTGCTTCATATTGATACATATTGGAAAAATTTTTTGTTTTTCATAAATGACAAATTTTTTTAGTTATTTTAATAATTATAATGCAAAAATATTTTTAAAAAATACAAAATAGAATTTTAAATGTATATTTTTAAGGTATAAAATATTTTTAACTTTTTTTTGTGTGTTTCGGAGTTCTCTTACTAAAAAATTTTAAATTTATAAATACAAAATTATTATTCTGTATTACAAATTGAAAGATTTAATTATAATTGATAAGATAAAATCTTAAAAGTAATGGAAATTGAAAAACTCTGGACAATAAAATTCTAAAATTAAACAGGTTGCAATAAAGTAATTGGTTATAATAATATTTCCGAAGATTACCAATTAAAGCTAAATAAAAGCTAAAAATTTACACAAATCTGAGAAAAAAAAGGAAATTATATAAATTCTATTTCTGAATATTCAAAAATTTTTGATTAAATTTTGAAAGGGTAAAAAAGTAGGAGACAAGAAGAATAAATGAAAAATACAAGCAAAAAGAATAGAAGAAAAAAAAAAAATTTTGACATAATTTTGACTTAAAATTTTGGCAATTGACGAGAAGCTTAGGAAAAGAAAAGCAATTTCTAAAAATGCGATCTGATTATAAAAGCAAGGGGTAACTATTATTTAAAACTCTTATTAATTATTATATTTTTAATTAGAATTTCAGGTACTTATTAACAATGAAAACACTCTTCACATTTCAGAGATACCTCTTTACAAAATCAAATTCTGTCTTTAAAAAATTGGTCTATCGCCTTTAAAACTGAACGCTGACTCATCAACAACTGATAACCCAGTAATGGTCGACAGAAGAAAAAGGAAAACATATAATAAAAAATCCAAATTGAAACTAGAAACATTTAATAACAGTTTAGAAGCATCTGTGGAGAATCATATTCTTTTCACATGGAAATAATATTAGTGCATGATGTTAACTTGGCTCCAAGTGTAACCACTCAACCTTGCCTTCTATTTTCCACTTGGTTCTTTAACGATTGAATGTGGGTTCGCAGACATCTCTGAGCCACTGTTATGATCTGTTTCTCCAGATAAAAGAAAATTAGTCTGTGGGCTACTGCCTTTGCTTTATTTACGGAACGTTAAAAAACTGGAAATAAATTGCAATTCAAAACACATTGAACAGTCAGTTGGCAGCTTGTATTTAAAGCTTTATATTATTAGAATTAAAATACAGATCTTAGTGTGAAAGAGCATTGCAATTCTAAAAACTTACATACATATATTGTATATATACATACATATATTGTTTTAATGGAAGTTACAATAGCTGTTTCGAACGTTGAGGCTCATCAAGTACAGTTACCTCTCAATTGGCAACTTCACATTGACTTCCTAAACACAAATCTAATAAAACAATAAAGAAAATTGACTCTGCTGATAATAAAACTTCGAAAACAAAATAAGTATTAAAATCTTTCCACCAATTACCTACAAAGGAATTAAATTAAGAAACAAGTTTTAGACAAAGAATTAGCTGCATGACTAAAATGCTCCAAAAAAAAAATAAAAAATAAAATACATGATGAATCTTTTTCTTTTTTTAATTTTAATGGGATTTTAAATTCTCATCATAAAATTATTAATTATTAAATTTATTTTCATTAATATCTTCGTTCACAAATTCAAGATATCTTTTTACTTTTATTTATTTTTTTTTTATTTTTTTTGCAGTGCCGCTTGAGCGTAGCTGACTGATATTTTGGATTGGATTCTCGACCTGGGCCAATAATGTTTTGTTTATTTTTTCTGAGTTTGTCTCTTTTACGGTTGCGATGAATCCCATTTCGTACCCGGGCAATGATTTATTCTACAAAATAGCCTATTTTTTTTTTTTAATTTATTTGTTTTATAACGATTTCAATTTCTTTTATGCTAATTTTTAAAACTACTCAAAATTTGATCACGTTTTGACAATTACATTTTTTCCCTCACTGCTAAAAGAAATTTGTTTATTATTTGTTTGTTTATTTATAATCCTATTTTATTGAGCTAAATTCTCCTGCATTGGATTTTAACAATATTTTTAAAGAGGAAATATTTTCTTCCGTATCTAAAAGCACCCACGAGAAACTAGATATAAATAAAGACTAAATAATTAAACCGTAATCGACTAATGAAAACGAAACACATTATCTTCGAGTCAGAATAATTGAAGCTATCCTTTTTCGTAAAAGTGATTTGCAAAATCATTTCACTGTAAAACAATTTGTTTCCCGTCACCTTCTCATTGTAGCTCACATAATTCTTCCAAATAGAATTAGTTTGAAGAGTTATAATTCTGCATGAATTTTAGCTTAGAAAAACGTTAAGTTTTGAGTATCGACTGCCCTGTTTTCTACGTTCCACCTAAAGAATGAGATCAACAAAGAGAAAAACTATCCGAAGCTGCTCTGGGAATCGAATGCAGACACAAGCGTATGACAGCTGAGATGCCTGACCATTGATCGCGATTACTTGACCACGCCTATAGTTAACACAGTGTAAAATTGGATGATAATATAAGTTATCGTAGTTTTTTCACTAAATTAATACCTTACGGTAAAGAGAAAATTGTAAAGTCAACGAAGTTTCCCAAAAGATTTATTGTTAAGCCATTTTTTTTTTTCTATATTTCCATGAATTAAAATAAAACTGTAATATTTATCTCAAATCTTTTTGTAGAAGTGATAAATGTTTTGTTTAGAAAAAACAAAAAAATATTTATACAAAAAGCTACTAAGGTTTGGACTAAAAGTTGTTCAACAAAATGAAGTTTTTTTTTTAAGATAAAAATATCCTTGCATTATGTTTTACAAGATTACTTATTACACATGTTTAATTTTGTTGCTAATAGATTTTTGATAGTTTTGCAAACGAAATTTGTGAATTTTTCTTAAAGCAGATGCTACATTTCTAAACAGACTCTGCTATCTATACTATATTTCTATTTCAGAGAACTGCATCAGCGAAAGATCTCCAACGTTCGAGGAAGGTGTGAAGAAGAAGCAAGGAAGTCGATTGAGATACTCATAACCCTTCCCCCTATTTGCCATCATTGCTCTCTCCCTGTGTTTCCATCACCGCCCAACCCTTTGCTCTCGCGCCATGGCGCCCCTGACCTAAGGGCCCGTCTATCGCATGTAGTGCGCCTAAGTCAACGCCCTCCCTTTTAATTGCGAGGCAATGGGCGATGAGCAGCCCCGGTCGTCTCACGGCGGCCTCGGCAGCGACAGCGTCGTTGTCGCTCCACCTACAATCATCCAACAACCGTATCAATTTTTTTTCCCCTTTTCTTAAGAATCGCACATAATTAGGTGTGGTTTGAGTACGAAATTGAAAAGAAAAACAAACATATTGCTTCACTACATTTTGGAAAGAAAACTCAATAGAATATCAGGATATCAAACTTAAAAAAAAAAAAGGGGTGGGGGGCGGCTTAATGACAATTTGGCGCTTTTCCAGGAAGAACACAGAATAACATTTTTATCTACTGGTAATATCTTACCATGTTTAAACTAAACAACATTATATTAAAATTAATTTTCAGAAATAAAAATAATTTAATAAAACCGACAATAATAATGGAAAATTTGTAAAAAAAAAAAGGGAATTAATTTTTAAACAAATAACAGAATTTACCAAAGCAATTTTCAAACAGACAAATGAAATTATTTCTATTAATAAATTTTAATTAGTAAATTGATTTCTTAGTTAATAGTAAAACGAAATTATCAATTCCTGGATTGATTAAGAGAATTTCAAATTATTAAAATTTAATTGTAAACAATGAAATAAAATTTCAGTAAAATAATTAGAATCCATTGCAAAGATAAAAAAGACAGAACATAAAGAACATATTTGTTCTTTTCTTCTCATAACTTTACAAGTTAATATTAAACATTAGAATATTAAACATTAAATGTTAGAATCAATAATACTGTATAACCGTTCTCTAATTTCATTTTTAAAAAATCATTATCTTTTCCTTATTTCGTTAAGTAATTAAATATGTTTTCGTTATAACTTAATGGTATACTATATTGTTTTTCTATTTTGTTTCTTGTTTTTATAATTTATAAAGGATTGTCTTCATTATTAATTAAGTCAGATTTCGTAATAGTGATGCAATTAATTTTATTACTGAATTTTTTAAAATTGGAAAAAAAAATATTCATAATATACAAATCCAGAAACTGACATTGCTGTGATTGTTATAAAAGTGTTTCTTAAGTTTCAAATTTGATTTGTTTACTCCCGCTGATATCACGTGGTGAAGCTGGGCTTTTATCATGAAGCGAAGTACAGTAACGTCTTTCTGGATGAAATCCAGAAGAAATTGGGAAAAGCAAAACTTCGCCTTTTTTTCGATTAAAATCAGACTCAGCACCAGAAAAGGAGCCTATTTAAAAAGGGTTGATTCTTTATTTATTTTTTAAAAAATGTCTTTCTAATAGCGTCCGTATTTTCAACTACGGAAATATTCGGTAGTATCTTGGATCGATAAACAGACACACTTTCTAAAATATATATATTATTTAAAAAAAAAACCAAAAAAACTTTCGATATATAAAAATTTGCAGATTTGCAGACTGCAGATTTAAGTTAATTTCATTCTGTTTTTATAAAGGTTATCCAATTTAAAATTTATTGAAAGAGAATGTATTAAATAATCTCCCATTGTCTCCATTTTATATTTGAAGTAAGATTTGCACAAAGATATTATAATGACAATTTGTAACAAAAAAATTAATAGACCAATAAAAGATCTGTTCTCAATTCTCATTTTGATCTTTTGCAAATTTTCACTATAAAAAATTAAAAATTTTTCGCTTACATTTTTACTTCATTCAAGATTACTAATAAAGCAAAAAATAATAAAAAAAAATCCTCTTAATTAATTCACTAATTAAAGAGCAATAACAAAGTATACCGCTAATTAATTAATTATTCAAATAAAAATACTTAAAAAATTATTCTAGAAAATAATAGCTTACTTCTCTTATAATAGATAAAGAGTAAAAAAAAAAATAGGGTAATTTCCTTAAATTTAATTGTAATTATTTATTATAAATTTAATTAATAATCTAATGTTTTAATTAAATGAAACAAATTTTTGTTGAAGTCGAACTGCCAAAATATTTTATCTACTCCAAAATAGTTTGAAAACGGGAATTTATTTTTAATAATTTTTTTATTAATTAATTATAAATACATATCTTACAATTTTTATACTGTATTAAAAATAATGTTTGTAATTTATCATCATCAAAAATGCCCTGCCCTGAAAACATTCTCTCTAAACAAATTTGAACTTCTCATAAACCCAATAAAATTTTTTTAGATTATTTATGTAAATAACTTTAAAAAATGTTAAGATTTATGAAGGACTCAATTAAATAGTATTATACAGATATATTTATTCTTTAACAGCAAAGTAAATCTAAAAAAATAAAAAATAAAAAATAAAGCATTATTTCCTTGAACATTAGTTAATTACATAATGTGTCTATCACTCTGATATCCTAATATATCCTAATAATCTTCACTAAATGGTAGAAAGAAAAAAAAGAGGCGAGAGAAGAAAGAAACACCAAATCACTGCAGATAAACGAAATTCCTGTCTAGCTCCCTTCTTCCGGAACTGTGCCATTTTATCCTTCTCTGGTTGCAGCATTGATTGCAATGTAGTGAATCAGTTAAAATCTCAATTGAAGCCTCCTTTTCTCTCTCTCTCTCCGGTTTTTTTTTTTTCACTCGAATCTCTCCGTTGGCTTTTTTTCATGACGTGTCCCCATTAACGTAAATGTTTTAAAAATCCACTCTATTCAATGCAATCAATTTTCTCATTTCTATTACCACAGTTACTTTCGTCCATTGTCTCCGTGTTTTACTTGCTCCCAATGCATTATTACATGTATTAAAAAGAATGATTTGGTTGCCGGAGGTAGTAGCACCTGGTTAATTCCGCCTTTCCCCTCCACAACCAGACGCTGGGTGCAATATGGTGACGGCGGCACCAAAAAAACCCCTCTGGGCACAGAATCCATCGTGAAATACGAATTCGAACCCCATACGTTCTCCATGTAGGTACTGTGTGAATGGCAAATACAAATACAGTTATAATTGCGAACAGACAGGGCTTATCCCTTGCCCGACTATAATGAAAAACTCAGGGAAAGGTCAAAGAAACGATTAAAATTTACCTACAAAGCTATTCAAAATTTTCTGCTTATTTTTACATTATCAATAATTGTCTTTGTTTCAGAAAACACATTTCTTTAATATTCCTTCAAAAACGTAGCACTTTAATTCATATCAATGCCGAGAAATAGTTTTACACAACAAAACGTGAATCATTTTGCTTTCCAGTACTTCTTTTTGTATAAAATAAAAATACGTGTTTTTGGAATAGCCCTGTATACCTTATTCGGGAAGACAGTGAATTGATTATATGGTCAACAAGTAAACTTCACGCGCTAATTAATTCCTATTTAAGGCATTTCGTGTCACACGGATGTTGGAGAAGCAAAATGTAAAAATGTTACAATACAAACAAATATGGCTACTTATAAATCAAGCCATTGAAATTAACTGATAAAGCCAAATGAAAAGATTGCTAACATAATAGAAAGTGGTAACAAGTTTCTTTAAACCTTTAATAATTTTTATTTCTAACAATACTAATAATAAATATTTCGAGGGGATGTCGAGGTAAAGGAACAGGGGATATTATGCAGAGGTTCCATTCTTCCAAATGGAAAGAAAACAGAATAAAGTAATACACGATTAGAGAATTGATTTATCGTAGCCCAAGAATAAAAGGAAGTTAAAAATGGATGAAACAAAATTAAGGGGAAAAAGAGAAAACTGCTTCTAATCTTTATTACGGAATAAGGTTTATTTAAGGGAGAAATTCATTAAAAAAAAGGGGCTGTGTTTGAAGTTTGAAGCAGAAATCGAAAGAAGGAAAAAAAAAAAAGATTCTAAATCTAAAATCTATGCTCAGAAAATCTCAAAAGATCACACAAGAATCGAAATGGAAAATTGGGATTAGAATAAAATAAACATTTCGAAGTGAAAATGAAGCCGGAAATAATAAGGGAATCAATGATATTTACTCAAAAGATAATGAAGAAGAGGAAAGAAATGAAGGAAAACAGAACTACTGTAAATAACCTTCCACATTCAAACAAAAATGTATTAACTCTTTCCATGTATTAATAACTAAACGAAAAATATTTAATGAAAAGTGTTTCATTCAAGAAATGGGTGAAATTATTATAGTTTTCAAAGGCTTTAAGAAGATTTTCTAACAGAAAACTTAAATAATAATAAAAAACAAAACAAAAATAAGGCATATTAAAAACTAATTAATTTTACAACCTATTTACAAATTAATTCATTGTTGAATTTAATTTACAAATTCTTAATATAAGAATGAACATTTTTAATTCCGAGTCAAGACGACAACTCTGAAATCCGTCAACAATTTTTTTGTGCAATTTTTTAGCATTTCCTGATTAGGTTATTGTAATTAATTTAAGTAATTATTAATTACTTATTTACTTCGTACTTTGAAAATTGTAATTTGTATTTAAAATATTAATAAATAATACAGTTATTAAATATTACATAAAACTAAATAAACAATTTGCTACTAAATTTTATATATTCACAAATTATAGAGCAATTAACTCATTATAAAATCGAGTAATATCTAAAATGTAATATTCCAGTCTCAAGAAGAACATTACGTAATTGTTAAGAAAATTTAATTTAATTTAAAATTAACCAGTCAAGAACTAAAATTTTACTCCAATTGCATTCAACTTCTTTAAACCCATTTATCTGATTTTTGTTTGTTAATTAAGTTTATTGAATTCAGTTTCCGAGAATTTTTAATTATTAATTTTTTCGGTATTCTTTAATCCAAAATTTATTCAACGAAAATTTAAGGTTTACAAGAAAGGAAAATTTTACTGGTTATTCCTTATTCGATTCAATTTTGATTATAAAGCTGTATTAAGTTTTAACTGGAATTAGGCATACTCCATAATATAAAATTTATTAATAAAAAAATGGACTTTTATCTTTCAAATGTTTTTAATCTACATTTTGTAAAAATTACATACAGTATATAAACATACCCTTTAATTCTTCTTTTAATATTCCAGAACACATTGAAATAGGCCTACATATATTTCCTAAATTATATTTTTTATTACGTATACTCAGAGAGCGAATAATTTCTTTAGTCCGTATTGCTGTTTCTCTTTAATCTGACCACGGACAAATAACATACATCTGTCTCCTTCATGGCTGTACAGGTAAGTTTAAAAAAAGTGAAGGACATTTCAACAGCGTGATTTTATTTGGAAAGAATTTCTTTTCCCAAATTAAGGACTTTTTTTTTCAATCATGATTAGTCCTTAATCTAAAAATAATAATAAAAAAATATTAAAAAAATCAACCATCCGCCATTGGTAACGGAAGGATGGGATGGGAGAGAGTGGGAAGTAGGAATGACGAAAAGAGTGTGCAAGGGTACGTAAGCAGGAAGTGAATTTGGGTATACCCTCTTCCCCTACACCCTCCATCTTAAAGTTGGCAATAGACAAAATAAAAGAGTTGTCTTTTGTTTTGGAAAAATGGCAATAAGCCTGACGAGATGACGAAACAGGAGGGGTTTTTCACGATGGTACGAAAATAACAAATTGGAAAAAATAGAAGAAAAAAAAATGTGAAGGAGTTCACTTTTCTCTACAACACGGGTCTGCGGAACCGCTCGATATCGGCGTACCTGAAGCCATAATTAACTTAAGGGCCGTGCAAGAATTAAAATGGCAAAATGGCGGCGGCAACGACACGGACGGAGAGGGGGAAAAGTTAAAAAAAAAAATAAGGAAAAGTGATAATTAAGATTGGGTATTTTTTGTCTACTTACGTTGGGAGAAAGGGGCAAAATTTTGGGCCAGGACACATCGGTGTAGAGCCGTCGCTTCAGCGTGTACGACTGTACGTTTGTGATGACGGGATCGGTCGGTTCTCAACCGTCTGGCCTACCCAACTACCTCCCACCCCTCCCACCTTCGCCCCCTCCCGCCCATTCATCCCGGTCCCTTTTTTTTTTCCCTCCCTTCTTCAACAAAAGGCAGCCCGGTCCGAATTTTTACCCGCTTTGGTCCAAACCTGCATGGAAGACGAGAAACGGGTATCATACAATGACGGCTAAAAATAACACTCCCTCTACGGGTTCCCGTTTTTTTTTTTTTTTCATCCCTTCTCCACCTCCTCCCATCCAGGATCTACCTACCTTCTCCTTCCTATCGTTCAGAGTGATCTTTCTCTAAAAATACGGGTTTTATAAGACTACTATTTTTTTATCAGTCTTCTTATATTCGGCACACGTTCACTCTCTTATATTTCATCCCCTTCTTTTCTATACTTCGCCGCCTTTAGTATGTGGCTTTAGTTGTTATACAGGAAAGAATCTACTATTTAAGTATGTTGAACATGATTTCTTCGGGGTTTTTATCTGAACTAAGCAAAAAAAAAAAAAAAGGAAAAAAAAATTACCGAAATTGTGATTTTTTTTTTTTTTTTTTTACAAGTCCCCAGAGGCTGTGACTTTCCGTTGAAGTTGATACCTTATTAAAAACTTCTACTAATTAGGTTCTGTTTTTAATTCCACTGAAATGGAAGTGACACATCAAATTTCAAAAAAAAAAAAAAAAATCTTCAATTTCTTTTCTCCCTCCTAAAAAAAACATTGAAAAGCGTGTGCCTTAATGAATGTTATTTGAACCCATATGTTAATTTGCGCATAAGGAAAGCAAAAATCTACCATTTCCTCTCGCCTTTTTTTTTATATAGTGCGAAAATAAAATGACGTCAGACCTCTTTTTTTTTTTCTTAACCCTATGAATTAATTCAGAAAGTGCTTTTTATACGAGGTTTATGAGAAAAAGATATATGTCTTCTTTTTACTTATTTAGCATATAAAGAATTCCCATGTCAAGGTCATGAGTGTAACGCAAGAAAGATTTTCCCTTTTCATTCTATCTTTCGCTCATTCACTCCTCTTCTCTTCGCAACAGCTTCTTTCTTCTTCTTCCTTCATTTCCCCCTTTTTTTTTTATTCTATTCATTTCAGTCTTCCATCTGACTTATCGATCGCATGTGAAATTAAAACAGCAGGAATTCCATAAATAAGTAATTTCACCGTTAGCTTCCTATCTCTTTCGTTTCATAATTAGCCCAACTTGTAGCCGGCCATACACAGCTTTCTAATAATAAATAGCTCATTGGAGAGGTAGCCTGAAAAGGAAGGAAGAAGGATTCGGCTTCTCTTGTCCCCCTACCCTTAAATAAATTGGGAGTCTTTTCTATTTCATATGTCTTGCCTTTTTTTTTTTTTTTTTCCGTGGGACTTATTAGCCTGTGTTGACGGCACTGTGTTTGTCGTAGATAGGCGCCTTTTAGATTCGTCTAGAAGCAACGCTTCCACACCCGGTCGTGCCTGTCACCGAAATTGCAATCAGTCTGGCAATTAGACAGTAATTTCGTTCTCTCATTTCGTCGTTCTAATTGAAACCGGCCCGATTCGCCCGATGTGTTTTTCGTTTTTCGATCACGATTAATCCCCTCCCAACATCCCTCACTACCCCCAGCTCCCTCGTCTCCAAGGCACTGCCTATTTTTCTTGCTTGTTGTGTGTTTTTGCCTATATCGAGCCTGTGGGGGTTGGTCATCATCAAACCGTGGGGGTTGTGTACACTGACCGAGGAATGTTATAATATTAGACGGAAAAACAAGACGATGGCTAGTGTCAATATCATAGAGTGAAGACAAATAGAGTGCAATGATCATCAAGAGTCAATCAAGCCAAAGCAGACTTTATATCTCAGCTTCATTTCCTCCGTAGAATCCCATCTTATCGAAAACAGGGGAGAAAAGACGCTTCACAAAGAATGTAAGACTCGGATATACATTAACTGTTCTATAAAATCTTAAAAGAAGCAAAAATACAACTGCAATTTCAATCAAAGGTGTAATTACTTATTGCAGAAAGAACTCTTGTCACATTCGTCAAAATGCTCTTCCCATTAGGTTTTCGTAATACACATCTTAATATATAAAAAATGTAAGAATTAAATCACGATAGAATTTGATAAATAAAAAAAAGGAATTATTCTATTTAATTCGAGTACAATATTATTTGAAATAATATCTGTATTAATTGTAATAATATGTTTATTTTTAAAAAGACATTATAATGAAGTTTCTGAAGCAATAAGATTCCTTCATCAGATAGACAATGCAAAAAGATAACATTAATTGCGCTTTAGCGTGCACGCTATTTATGTTTACAAAACAATATATACGTTACTGTTGTTAGTATTATTAGTAATTATTAGATCTATAATTACTTTTTTGGCAAAATTTTTTATTGGCAAACCAAATGTAATTATGTAATTAAAGAAATAAGCTTTTAACAACTTAAAATATAGAGATAATTATCTTTTTTTTTTTTACAGAATATTACAATTTTACATCTACTGCTTTTTATAACTCTATATTCTTACTGTTATATAAAAAAAATGGGTTTCTTTAAAATTGCATTTCTTACTGCAATTTGCTTCATTAAAAATGCTCCATGATTGGCTATTTTAAATTCAAGGTTCCCTTTTAATAAGTTAGGACGTAGCCAATCTAGGGTCTTATTTTTTAATTAAATAAGCTCAGCAGTGACTGTCGAGTTTAATGAATGAATATCATTAAAATAATTAGACTCTAAACCTAATGAGATGTACGTTGTTTTCGAAGTTAGGGAAAAAGTTGGTTCTTTCTATTTTCATTGGCAAACTCAATCATTCGGCTTCGTTAATCTTCATTAAGCTGGAGCCAATTAGGATTCCTTAACATAATTAATCTCAATGCAGAATGAGCTCGGTTCATTTGACTAATTTAGGCGTTACGGTTTCGTGAATCCCTTTAATTAGACCCTCCGACCAACTCTTTACCAATTAGTTAACCGTGTTACAATGACAAATGGCTTGTTCGGTCTGATTGACACACTCCTGGTCGGGGTTGGCGCAGACGACAAAACATGCGACAAAAATTCTTAGTAACTCCGGTCCCCTCCTCACGAAACCATGTGTTCTGCGGGAAATAAAAATGTCGCGTCACTTTTTAGGGCCTTTTTGCACCGAACTTGCAAAACGAGGAGTTCAAGATTTGAGAGTCGAGCGTTATAATATGAAATTCGATATGTCTGACTTGCAGCGGGGGTCCGTCCCCTCAATGCCGTGTATGGGTGATTCCCCCGAAGAGTCGATAATTCAGGAAAAAGAGGGAAGAGCGACAGTTTTGTGTGGAGGCGCAGACTGAAATAGCTGCTACCCGATTTTAAAATGAAACTCCCTTCTAAAAAACCGAATCTAACGAATTTCAAATTTATTGTCCGGATTTCTGATGAGGCAATCGTTCGAACTGATTTTAGTACTTATGTTTAAAATTTTAAAATTAACAAAAATAAAAAAAAAAAAAAAAAAATTATAAAAAAAAAATTATGCAATGGTTCTTTGTTTAAGACGTAAATCAATTAAAAAACCTTGCCGAAAATCCTGGCAAGGAAATGAAATCTGCTTACATTTATATAGGCTATATATCAGTAAGATAGTTTTCAGTCAATAAAAATATAAAACGAATTATATACTAAAATTTATAAGAAGAAATCATTCCATAATTTGTAATTAACTCATCATTATTTCTACCAATATATTAAACGTTAAGTATAAATAAAAATATAATTCTATACACATATGTATAAAAAGCCCTTGACCAAATCTCTTCTCTTGGTTGATCATACCTACGTTACTAGATTATTTAATAACCTATCCAAAAATTGATATAAGACAAACTTCCATTATAGTAGAAATACCGTTTAGTCGTACAGTGGATTATCCGTATATATTATTTATTTTAAATTTAATATCCGAAGAGTAGAGAATATGTATATGAGTAGAATATATGTATGTAACATATGTACAGTAAGTACCTCAAATAACAACTACTCGTGAACATTCTTTTCTTTATGTTAATATCTATGTTAAATGTAACACAGATAATCTATAACACTTTAATCTATGTTAAAGTTAAAATTCTGTGATGTTTTAATGTTAATATTATAATATTAATATTTGTGCATGCTTACGTCAGCACATGTTGTTGTTTTAATGCTATATTTTGTGCGTGAGAATATGTGTTTTTAATTTTTCCTAGACATAACACATTTCTACGAGGTTACTACATTAGCATTATGTGATACTTTTTAATATTAAGTGGATTAAAGTTGTTTTGAATCTAGAATTAAAAAAACAAAAAAACTAATTACCTTCAAGGATATATCAGTTTTAAATTCCTTAAAAAAAATATTTATAGAAGGTTTTTATTCACAAATTTAAAAGATAAAGAAAACAGACAAAAAAAATTACAAATTGTTGGTTTTAAGTTTCTTAAATTGAATTTAATGGCTTTGTTTTTTTTAAGTAAATCAATCTCCTCTTTTTTTTTAATCAAAACATTGTGTTTTTTATTTTTTTTTTAGATCCCTGAATGAATGAATAGGAATTTACGTAAGCAAATGCTCTAGTCTAATTAAATATAGTAAAATCGACCTATTACAGAGAAATAGGATATAAATTGAAGATGTTTTAAATGTACAACAATAAAGTAAATATGATCTATGCTTTTATTATGAAAAATAATGGATTTTATGTATATTTCTCGTAAAATGATTTCCTGTGATGTCATAATGCAAAGAACTACCAAATCTTATGGATGTTTTAAATACATAATAGTTTAATGTTTTGAACATCGTTAGCTTTTTTAATAATACGAAACACAGACTGTTGCAATTGTAACATAATTACTGCTAAATAATGTTAAATGGATAGATGTAGATATTAAAAGACTAAAATACAAGTTTATATATAGTGCTTATATAGCGAAGCTTAATCAAATGAATATTGATGTCTATATAAACTTATAGACTTACGCACATTTGCGGTATTGATATGTAAATGAAAACTTATTATATACCGAATTTTTGGAGAACTAACTTAGATAACTGGACACGCTTTAATCTTAAAATTTTTAATTTACAAACTTTCAGAATATGTTTAATATCTCAAAATTTGAATAAAATGTGAATTGATGAATTTTCAGGTTCAATGAATTTTGCCAAAAGTGGATTTTAGAAAATGTGTAAAATTTTTACATATAAAGAAGAGGAAAAAAATGTGTCTTCCTCTTGAATATCAATCCGAAATAATATAAAAAATAAGGCTACTCTCAGATAATGCTAAGAAAAAATTGACGGAAAGGATTAAATTTTAGAAAATCAAGAAATTCTGAAGAAATAGGGAGTTATTTAAGGTTAATGAATAACGAATAGGGGGGGGGGGGTTGTGAAAAAAGGTTTTATTTATTTTTTTGTTTAAATTTAAAATAAAATTAGAAACGAGGATTTTAGGTGAGATGTAATTTAAATTTAGCTAAACCCAGTATGAAATGAAGCAATCCATTTCTTTATAACGAAAAGTGTTTATAACGAAAGCGGGAGAATTTTAGCATTTTCGTCTTTAAAACGGAGCTCAAGACTTTCCTCTACCCTAAAAAAAAAAATAGTGAATTCGACCAGATCACCTGGAAGTGCTTCTTTGAATTCGGAAGTGGGCGGATCCAATAAAATGCAAAGGGAGGTCAGGTAGGGAGACGTCCAAAATTCCCTAAACACGGAAATTGTAAAATATATACATATTTTGCATCGAAAATTGTCCGAAAGAGCCAGACAGAGGGTAAGTCCATTTTTGGAGGTGGATGGGTGAGATAATAGTTCGCACCCCCTCCCCCTTTTTTTTTTTTCATTCCTCCTCCCTTTTTTCACGTACCTCCATTGTTGCCCCACACAGTACACGTAATGCTACGCTTGCCTCGCGTTCTTCTTTGTTACATACGAAGGGTCAGATACAGGATAAAAAAAAAAGAAACGACTCTTCTTTTTATAGTTCATTGTATTTCAGGATCTGAATGGATCATCTGTCCAGTTTTTGGAAACTGTATTCAGGAAATCAAGGCAGAAAGATGGAAATTGGGAAATCAACACATTGAAACCCGGATAATATTTGCTCAATATCAGATTACGGAAGTGTCTTCTCGCCAATCAAGATAATCAAAAATCAAAAAGGAAATTAATAATAATAAAAAAAATACTGGCAAGTGGAAATATTAAGTGTATTTTTATCGTTCGATTACAACACATTATTTTTAATTACTTGCCTCTTTCCAAAGCAACAACAAAACTTTTAGAGTTCTAAGTCTCTTTGTCAATCTTGTTTCTGACAACACACTTCAATATTGTTTAAAATGAATCTTAATTCAGATTGGTCAATTACTATTCCTATCTTTTATTTCTTGTGCTACTTCGACACATACTATACAAATAAATAAATAAAAAAAAAATTGTCTTTAAAAGTATTTTTGATGTTTGTTTTTTTTTACTGAAGTATGGATGGCTTTTATTCCATAATTATAGTTCTTTATAATAAAATTTTATTTCAATTGAAATAAAGCTGCTACAATAAATATTCTATCAATACATTCATTCTTTGTATAATCCAGTATCTCTATTTAATCTATTATTTTTTTCAATCTATTACCCTTACGATGTATTTCAGAAATGAACTTTTTTATGATTTTGGTACATTTTCATCTCATTCTGTATTTCATTTATTTAAAATTTTTAAGAAATAAAATCAACGTTCCGATTGTAATGATGTAAACACAGCTCTTATCTCAAACTATAGATTAGAATAATTCAGGCTTCATAGAAATTTTTCACTCATACATACAATTCGGTAAATTAAGGATTAGGGATTAATTACTAATCCATAATATTTAATATTGATAATCCTCCTATCAGTGAAGAGGTAAATATTTTTTAAGCTCTCTTAAAGCACGATTACCCATTTCCCAACTATTTATAGATGAGATAATGGATGATTATAAAAATAACCGTCAAAACACTAAGCATAATAGTCTATCAAAATTGGCTCTCTTCATTATAATAATGAATATATAAAATCACTATTAAGGAATAGTAAAAAAAAATGCAGTAGGCTATCTATCGTATTTTCTATTATTACTAATTGTCTACAGTCAGGGCTGATTTAGGCATGCAAGCGCCCTAGGCCTCTCAGCAATTAATAAGAATTCAATGAAATACCAAAGAAAAAAAAAATGATTGGTTTGTAGTTTAAAATGTTTGGTTCTACATCTGCTTCCAACTGTTTTCTCTGCGTGCAAAAACAAAAAAAGATATTTGAAAGCTTAAAATTTAACATTTATTTTTATTTTTTGTATTTTTAATCAACATTTTACAGTCTTGTATTAAAGGCATCAAAATTTTGGTTTTATTAAAATGTTTTGAATACGATAATCTATTTTTCTTAAAAAAATTTATGAGCACCCCCCCCCCCTCCTTTCCCCGTAATTTAGCCACGCTGCATCATAGAATTTGTTGTCTAAATAAATACTACCTGCAGTTGACTTATCATTGCAGTTCAGTAATAGTTAAAGATCTACACAACTTCATAATGATTTCATAGTAAACTGATTTCATCTACAACAACTTCAAATGATTTCAATACTAGAGATCTCAGATAATTAGAATTCCTTAAGCCATAAGGAGCTCCTTATGAAAAACCTCGTCGCAATCCGCTGAAAACCGATTGAAATTGAAATTTTTAATTATCCTTTCAGAGGAAACACGATCCTTTAGTTTTGACGTTCGTTGATCAAGGATTTTCACCATACGTCATCTGAAATTGGAATCTCCACGACGTAATATCGCAATAAGGTAATTAATTGAGAAAATGAGGAAAAATGAAAAACTAGAAGAAACAAACGACTGAAAAGGGAAAACTTGAGTGATTTGAAAACAAAGGATTTTTTTTTTAATGAAAATGTCAAAAATCTTTATATAATGAAGCATCACTCTGATTTCATGTAAAAATATTCTGTAAAACTGGGAGATTTTGGGGTTTTACTTTTATGAATAAGATAAATTTAATAACATCTAGTTTTGATCTATTTTGAAAATTGTATACCAATCACTTTAACTATTTAGATAAACTTTAATTATTAAATTACGGAAGTGGAAACCAGAAATTGAAGAAAGTTTTATTGTTACATACAAAATTTACATAATCAGCATTCTTTTAAATTTCTTTCTCTGAAAGAAATAATAACTGAAATATAATAATTCCGAAAATAATATAACATTCTTTGAAGAGTAGACCTATGTGTTTTAAATGTCATAATGATAAAACTAATGCGTTTTAAGTTAGTAATAAAATTAACTGAAATTAAAATAATGGATTACTTAGAAAATAGATACTAATTACTACTAAATAAACGATAAGCTTATTTGTCATTTTATATTCTATTCTGTGTCTAACTATTTTGCTGGT
>JAFIDM010000003.1:35519416-35529453 GCA_023159025.1 Thereuonema tuberculata | reverse complement strand
ATGTTTGTCCGTTTTGTGTATTCGTCCCATTTCACTGAGCTTGGTATGCTGGATAGGTCGGGCTGAAGAGAGGCCAATAAGCCTCGAAACAGTACTGTCCTCGATTTCCAGCACAAATATCAAAAAATAGCTCAGTGAATTTGTGGGGTTTTTTTTTGTTAGTTGTGTGCGTTCTTTGTTTTATTTTACTGTAAAAATAAAAAGAATGTGAAAGCGAAATAATGAAGAGGAAGTAAAAGAAGAGTTATGTAAGAAATAATTTACTTACATAACTCACAATATTACACTTTTTGTTTTGTTATTACAGACTAAAGATAAGCAAACTTGATCGAATATTTTTACGGTTTTATCTGACAGATAAAAAAATTTAGATAAATTTATTTCGATAAAAAAATTAGCAATATTAAACATTTTCAGAAAAAATTATAGTTAGTTTTTATTTACCTAATTTATGAAGCGAATTGCGTAAATACATCTTTTTCAAAAACTGTTAAATCAATACGAAAGTCCAAGTATCGAAAAAAATAATGAGAAATCAAATGATATCATAAAGGCTTTTGTTACTGTTGTAGTTAAATATTGTTATTTTACGTTATGTTACGCTTGTTACGTTCCTTCGCTTAAAAATCGAAAAAGAAAATAACTTATTTAATTTTGTGTTGGTAATCTTAATGTATACACTGAATTCTAATAAACTGGTAATTCAGTAATATATTGATAATGTAGTGTGAGTTTACAAGTTCACTGGACAAATGTCAGTTAAAATCAACAACATTTTTTTAATATGTCTAAGTTCAAAAGGGGTAAGGCCCGCATTAGGCTTCCAAAACTGTAGGCTTCCGATCCAATCAAAAAAAAATAAATAAAAACAAAACAGCACCACTGGATCACATCTTCCAACCAAAAAAAAAAAAAATTATCTCTCATATTGTTTACTGGTCTTTAGAACAGTAATTCCCAGTCTTTTTACATACGTAGCTGACAAAGTGGTCTTTGCATCTGTTGAGGAACCACATCTCGAACGTAATATCGCAGTGCCATAATTGTTTTTTTATTTAGTAGATGAAGCCTGTATTCAATAACGCAACTTATTAATTAATTGTCAGACGACAAGGACATTGTAAGGTAATAGTAACATTAAATAAATTATACAAAATAGATTTTATTGGTTACAAACATACTGGTTACATATACTGTAATTGGTTACGTACTGGTTATATAAAGGGTGAATCTAAAATAGGGGGATAAACTGCGGGGTGGGTTCCCCATATCAAATGAAGTAAAAAAAGGTTAGATAAACATATGAGCGGAAGTGCAGGGTTTCTGAGTTATTCCAATCCAAAGAAACGAAGCCAGACTACAATGGAAGCAATGGACATGAACAGTATCTTTATTGGTAGTTTTATTGGTCGCTCTGTGTTGCCCATTCACAACAATGCGATAGTGTAATTCAGTAATGTTGGAACCACTGCTTTAGCAAAACATCTTCCTGTTTAGAATATTAAAAAATACGATATTTTTCCGCCAGTAATTACTTGAATTTTAATAACAAAATAGTTATCAAGAATTTATTTATTTCTATTTTTTTTAATGTTTTGTGCCATTGGTGCAATTGTAGACGAATCTGTTTATTTATTGTCTTCGTAGTCTGTTTTCTTTTATATCTTCTCAGTACATCTTTATTGTTTTCCCTGTTTGTCGTATGTAAACAAAGATTCTCAAATCTTAATAACAGAAAAGCAGATATTAAATATTTATATAGAAATTGTTTTTAATATATTTCATTCATGTTTGCTTTGAAAGAGACAAAGTTTAAATGAATGTAATGAAAATGAATTGACATTTCAAAAAAAAAAAGAAAAAAAAAACTTAGATGAATATAAGCATGAAGAGAAAATTTTAAGCATATACAGTGTATTAAAATTAGTTAAAAGATATGGTTATACATAAGCTGTGAAAAAAATAAATACAAGAATTAGATACAGCTTATGAAACATTTGTTTGTTACCCAACTCATGTAGGTTTCGTTGATGGTGGCGATCCGCGCTGGGCAGGTTTTCCCGGGGTTCTCCCGTTTCCCCTGCATTTCTCACACCATCCTTTCTCAGTCTTTCTCTCCGTCTGTCCTTATTTCCGTGGGATAGCACAGTAGATCTTTCAGGTCGCGGTGCTCGGCTGACAAGCCACACACGCTCACATTACATTACATTACCCAAAATATTACCATACACGCCTACAAAACTTTGAAGCTTTTATGATAATAATGATGATGATAATAAATTTTCTGTATATCAGGTCGGTAATTTCCCTGGATAGTATTAGGATGAGTTTCCAGAAACATCAGTAAAAAGTAAATGATTTTTTTTTTTTTTTTTTGGTACATACAGTGTAGTATGAATAAAACATATGTGCATATTTTGAGCTCTGAGTTCAAGTTAGGGGATAAGTTAAAAATCACTTTAAGGGATAGAATAAAAAAGCGTTCACCCATATTTTTTTCATTAAAAAGTAATCGTAGTGTTTTCCTTGTTTATAAACGGGGGAAAAAAAATCATGTAATGGCCTCTTTTTTAATTTTTGAATTGGTTTATATGAACCCGAGTGGTTTTTTTTTTGGGTTGGATGATTGGAGTGAAATAGAAACGGAATGGTAATATCTGCAACCTTGATTTCTTTAAAGTATAAAGTAGATAGAACTTCAGAAAATGATATGGTTACGATTCACAATTATTTTAATTTTTTTTTATATTTTTTTTTTTTTGAAGTGCTTCTTTAGTGAAATTATTTTTTTTTTTTTTGAGAAAGATTGCAGTGTTCTATTTTTGCTCATTATTTGCTCTTTTCTTCTTTACTTTGTAGAATTATCGAAATCTACAAATATACGTTATATATTTCTAACCTTTACATTTTAAGCCTAACTGTTACCTTCTGTGAATGTTTTGAAAGCACACGTCATCGACATTTTGGTAGAAAAACTTCTGCTGCGATAACAAATAGTAAATCAAAGTAACAATTACGCCTTATTCACTTGAATCGAGCTGACAGCGATTGTTCTTAAGATGGGAAACCGAATTCGCGCGGAGATCAAACGATATTTGACGAGAATTGCGAGGGGGGAGATGAAGAAAAGTATGTTCCGTCGCCGCGGCTCTTGTCTCATGCTAGGAGCTCCTCTGGAATCATTCTCACAACTTATTTATGATGTATAAGAGCAGGTTCAGGACGTTGAGGCCCGATTGTAAGACTAAAGGAACTCTGGGCCAAATTATCGGGGGTGACGTCCTTAATAGTAGTGTGTGCGCATGAATTACTGCTTTCACTTTGCGGAAATGCCCTAGTTTGGTTCGGAAGAATATCTGTTTCCCGAAAGCCATGGTTTTCCAAATAACAAGAGGGGTAAAGTGCACTTGCCGAGCGTGTAGAGGGGAGAGAAAAGGAGGGGGGGGGGGGTGAAGAGGGGGGTACAACGACGTGCTATAAAATTCATTCTGGCTGTAATTATGTATCATAAAGACAAAAGAAGGCCTGATTACTGGTACACGTCAATTTTGAAGGCAATTCATTGAAAGTTTTATGAGCGAAGATTAAGCGGCTGCTCACAGCAATAAATTTATTGAGTGGAGCTTGTGATTGCGCGTGTGCAAATCCTAAAGCGGAGAGAAGATTTGATGCGTTTGCTGGAGTACGGGGCACACTTGGTCGGCGACCGCGGCAGTGGCACGGTGTGCCCGTACGTACAAGAGGAGGGAGGGCGAGACAAGACTGTGGAGCCAGGTCAGAGACAGGGTCGCAGTAGTGGGCGACGTCTGTCCACGGGGTCAACCGCGAAAACAAAAGGCAGGAGAGAGACCCTAAGATCCGGTAGGTCTTCCGGAAGCTGTCAGTTGTCGCCCTCCTGACTTCTGATCTCCCAAGTGTGGTGGGTCCTCTCCCGACCGCCACTTCTCCCTGTGGCTGCCGACAAAGTCTCTAATTACTAGGTGAGCCAAGACTGCTAATAATGAGTAGATGCAGTCCTCGTTGTAATTTCACCTTGTGGTATTTTTTTTAAAAAAGTTTGAACTGGCCGCAGCTGTAATTAGATACCGGGATCTCTCCGGTACAATTAACTGCTATCTGGTGCCATCATCCTTCCTTCCCGCCTCTTCTATTCAACCCACCATCATCAGTCGAAACAGCAAAATAGCCCGAATACACAAACAAAAACACAAGGATTCAAATAACATTGTGAAGTATGCTTTTAAAATTAAGCCTAATTTAAACCTAAATCACATTTTCTGTTAATTGTTACTTAAACTATGTTATGATATGAGATTACTCAAATTTTTATAATAAAACTTCGGGAAAAAAATACCTAAGATACTCCTTAATTATCATCAGAATGGTTTCCATTATAATCGCTTTTTGCATCCAACATAGCCTATACAAATATAGTTACAACTGAAAATATCGAAATTGTTTCATATTTTCAATTTAGTTTTTTTTTTTTTTTTCCCAAGTTATTTTGAAATTTCAACTTAAATATTACTTATAATTTTTCAAGGTATTTTGTGAAAGCTATTTTGTGTAAAGTACGCTTTTAAACCTTAAGCCTAGTTTAAGCATAAATCACAGTTTCTGTTATTTTTACATAATTATCTATGCTTGAAGAAATGATGTGAAACAAGCGAATTTTTTGTAATAAAAGCTTAGAAAAAAAAATAAACAAGTAGACAAATAGACAAGATAATCCTTTATTTTCATCAAAACTTTTTTTCGTTAAAATCAAATGATTTACACAAAACACACAAATGTATTTTCACTAAACTGAATATCCAAAATTCGTTACCAAAAACATTGAAAATTGTTTCACATTTCTGTTTATTTTTTCTTAGCCTATTCGATAGGATTTCTTCTTTCTTTTCAGGTTGTTTTACAATTTCAATTTAAATATTATTTACAGTTCTGCAAAGTATTTAAAAGCTGTTTTTTTTTTTTTTTTAACATTAGCACGAAGTCTTAAGAGATTCAATTTTTTTTTGTTAAATTTTCATTCCACCTAAAACTTTGAGTTTGCGTGTTTCAGACAACTTTAAATACAGGTTACATTTAACGGACTCGAGAATTGCAATATGTATGTAGATTGAATTAAAAGAAAGAAAGAACGGAGAGGAATACCTACCTCACCCTATAATTTAAGATTGAGACTGATTCTAATAATTAGGATCTTTCAGTCACGCATTAATATAAAAATAAAAAAAAATAAAAAAGGCTTAAATGTACGAAGATATTTGATTGTCTTAAAAAATATGAAATCAAGATATTAAAGGTTTAGCTTTGACTTCAGTATTTTAGATAAGCCTAACAAACAATTAAAATAATAACAATAATAATAACAATAAAAAAATATAATCATGTGTAATACTGTGAATATAATGCAAGAAGTAGATATTATGTTATATGGTAGATATAACATAAGTTGATGTAACATAATTATGTTAGCTTATAAATAAGCTAAAGCATTTTTTTTTTGGTTGGTTGGCTTTTTATTTTGAGTGAATGCGGAAAACATATCTTAGTAAAACATAAACAGTTACAGAAACTGTAACGATATATTTCTTGTATTGTAGTGATAAATATGGAAAGCGGCCTTTTTCCTTTGGATGTCCAGAGAAGTTCGCAATGAAAATTCTGTAATGGCGTCTCTCCGAGTTTTAATAAGTTACATAGACCCTAAACTATAACGAATTGTCTGTGATTTTGTTCTTACTTTTTTTTTAGTTACCTGACTTGGTAACTTATTATTATTATTATTATTATTATTATGTTTATATGTTTCAAGCCTTGGGTTTCCTCAGCAAAAACAATATTCGAGAGTCAAAAAAAGTTGGAAACCTCTGATATAAAGGAAATTGAAGTTTTAAATTCTTAAGTTATTTCCAATCATATTCTTAGAAAGCAACACAAATATACGAAATATTTAATTCCTTCTCCTTCATTCCGTCTGAGGATGATTAGCGGAAGCTAATTGAAACATGTCACGGTTTTTTTAAAGTTTTTTTTTAAGTTTTTACAATTATTTTAAGTGTGTTGTAGTTTTATTTATCAATTATACGAAATATTGTTTTTTTCAGTTATCCTTTGTCCTTACAATAACAATGAAATATTAAAACAAACCCACACATTTTACAACATTATTGAATGTAATAGTGGTAGGGAAATCTCTCATTGTTCTCTTGTTTATGAAAGAAACGTTTTCGAAGCTCTGTATTTTAATTTTTTTAAAATAGATACCTAACAATGACCGTGTGCTTTTTGTCTTTCGGGTCACAACCATAATGAATAGCGATATATAAAATTCATTGTCACGTGACTTAGTAGAAGGAAAACATGAGTCATATTGTTAGCCACTTACAGTCAAGATAACTATAGTTTCGATGCCGTCGTCTTAATATGCGTGTGTTAGGCTTATCTGAAGGAAATTGTAGTTTAAGCAACTGATGATCATTGCCGTTAATGTACATAAGGAAGTAAGATATATGCTGCTTAATAAAAAAGATCGTATAGTTCAAGATAGTTGTCAACGAACAGAAATTTAGGTGAGTTCCACACTTATTTACAAGTAAAACAAATCCGTTATCTGTCTAATTACGTAGGTAATTAATATACGTGAATTTTTCTTTCAAATTGTAAAGCTTACCTTGAAATGCATGTGATATAAAAATCGTGAGGAGAATTAAAGCGAGGCCGAGCCATTAACGAGCTACAATGTACAATAAAGATGGATGTACTGACATGAAATGGCAACAAGTAGAAACTATCGAACACAAATGAATACATATATAATTTGTAATAAAATAATATCCTTATGAAAAAAAGAAAACACTACCTAACTGTAAAGTATTGGCAGTTTTGTCGTGGCCAATCTGCGAATTTAAAAGATATAGTAAATAATACAGTTGTCTGTAATTCATCGTTTTCCTGCCAGATGGCACTGTAACATTTTTAGGTGTGAGACCGCCATATTGTACAGTAACCAATGTAGAAGCATTTATGAATCTTTCACTATGAATTTATATCGATTTCATTTATAAAGTGAAGAGAAATTAAATGAATTATTATGATTTAATATCAGTTTTGTGGAAGTAGAATTATACAAAATTCCAGCTTCAAATATGTTCATCAAACAGGTAATATCTATTTTATTACAATTGCAATAAAAACACTTCCTTTATATGTAGATATATGACTTATCATATGGTTTTCCTTCAAATTTCAGTATTCTCAATTTACGCGAATTCTTCTGGTATATTTTCTTAAATTTTTAATAACAGAACAGAATCGAAAATTAACTTAGTTATTACGGTATTTATACAAAACCAAAATCAAATATCTTAGCTATGTATTTCTTTTTTTCTTGCTTCACTTAATGACAGGTTATTTTGAAAGAAAAAAATTCACATGGAATTCTCATTGCAACTTGCTAACAACTTTCTAATAGTTTTTTTTTTATGGTTTTGACAGAATGTGACACAGACGTCAATGCCTCTCGGCGGATTCCATGTTTTAATAGGTAGTGAAAGCAGCTGCCGCCCATATCATTTGATTACCGAACTAATAACCAGATATATGCGAAGATCAATCTACGCCAAGCGTAGGTTTTCGTGCTACATCTTTTGAAAAATTTACAGTTTACTATTTATCTCGCGTTGTCTGTTCGTCTCAATCAGAACTAAGAGCGTGCTTTCCTTGAAATGTTATCCCTAGTTGTTTTTTTTTTTTTTTTTAAATAAATCGTGAAAAAAAAAAGGCATCAAATCTTTTTTTTTAAATAATTTTAAACCCCCGCACATCACAATTAAAAATGAATTTTTTGTACTTTCGAAGTGGTCTACATTTCTTTGTCAAGTGTTCGGAATCCAGGATTTCTGAAAAATCAAATTTCTGAAACTTGTTGTATTATGACCACCTGTCAACGAAATATAGACCAATTCTAAAGTACTCGTCTATTTTAATTGTACATAAATTTTATTTTTAATTGTGATGTGTGGTGACCTAAAATTCTTCAATAATTCGAATTTACACACGTTAAATACTTCAAATGTATTTTTTTTTTCATATAAAATTATTACTATAGCAATCAGTGGATATAAATTTAAAATTTGTAAATAATTATATATAATTTATAAATAATTATTTATATATAATTATTATATAATAATTTTAATTTAGTGTCTGCTGAATAAAATCAGTAGAAATTTTCTAAGTTCTGAAAAAAAATATATATAAACATAATGCGTTTTTCTATGAGAATTTTTGTCAACTTTCCAGTCCTAATTTCCTAAGAAGGACCCACAGGGAAAAAAATTTCAATATAAAAATTAAATGATCTTTAGTCCTTAAATATGTAAACTAAGTTTCAAGAAGATACAGCTAATGATTCAAAAGTTATAGGAAAAAAACAAAACAACTAAACATATACAGACAAAACGATTTGATGAACCTAGTAAAAACTTAACTGGCTTCCGTTTTGTTTTCCGTTCTTTTGGTTATATACGTCTCTACTAATCTTTGTTTGGAAATTTGTAGCTTCTTTTTAGTATAGAATTCCGAAACTGGTTAAAGTTCGAGACATTTAATGAAAAGCAAGATTGCTCGTAGGTTTTCATTCTCTAATAAATGTCATTTTTTTTTCTTTTTTTGTCCTTTGCCATTAAAAATGAAGTAAAGATATCAGACTTACTGAAAACTAAATTGATAATTTCAGTACAATTCCGAAAATACAAATAAAAAACAGATGTAGCTGTTAGAGCTCTCTTATATTTGCTTTTGGAAAATCACCAAGAATTGTGAGTCATTCTAAAAGCTCGTTGACTATTCTCTATAGAGCTGGAACTGGAGTTTTGAAATACTGATATCCAATTAAAACTTTCGATCTACGGTTTGTCAAAAATTAACATATGTAAAAGATATTATACTATTTTTCTTTTATTATAAAAAGCAATTTTTCTTTATTCTTTGTGCTGTTCTTGTTTACTTTCGTGTTTTTCTAATGAAATTCCATCACATTAAATTTACGTTTTTGGTTAAATAACCACGTTTGGAAATTTATTTTTCCTTGTTTAAAAAGCCTTTAAGCCCATGAGTTATGGGATAAGGTTTTTTGTTGTTACTTAGCGGCACAACATTTATTATTGTTGTTTCTTTAATTTCGGGGGTCACTGCCAGGTGGGCGGTGATCTCCATTTGTTCTTGCCTTCCTGGGAAGGACGGATTGGGCCGACGAGTCCCTTGCAGGACGAAACGGCCGTCCCCAATTCCTTCCATAATTAACCCAGAAAGGCAATTTTTCTTTATTCTTTGTGCTGTTCTTGCTTACTTTCGTGTTTTTCTATTATACTATTGTTATGTAAATATTGTGCATCAGATTTAATATTGACATATCTTAGGAAACTTATATTACTATTATTATAAAGAATATTTGTTTTTTAGAATACGTTTAAGAAAGCAAGATTCATCAAAATCACTCAGTCTGTGTATGTGTGTGTTTGTGTCCGTCCGTCCGTCCTCCTAATAACCTTTGAACTGTTGTATGGATCTTCTTGAAGCTTGGTCTGCATATTAAAGGATTATAGACGAGTTAGCTTTTACTTTTTACATCTTGTATCCTTGTCGAGAGATTAGCACGAGAATGTGATAGAAATGCCCATTGAAAACATTACAGCCTCATTAGATTGGATTTTATCGATGGCTTAAACATGGGCATTAATTCTCTTAGCTAATCCATTAATTAGCGTTTGTGTAAATGTGGTTGAAATTAATCGATTTTAGACCATTTAAGTAAATAATACGGATTTCTTTTTTTTTCCAGAAAATAGGAAATGTATACTGGATATAATAATTTGAAAATAAATATAGAGTTTTCGTTTCTGTCGTTTTTACGACTTAAAAAATAAAACAAAGAAAAGTAATAAAGAAATGTTAAGGAATAACATTTTAAGTTCTTTCTAGAATATCTAAAAATTTTAAACTGGACGTAACTAGTTTCAACCGCTATT
>JAFIDM010000003.1:35485224-35500037 GCA_023159025.1 Thereuonema tuberculata | reverse complement strand
ACAATTTTTTATTTCATAGTTTTCCCAATTAATTTGACTAAATAACTTATATTTTATTTACGTATTTAAATATGTAAATTAAAAAAGTTTATAAAATACATGAACATGATGATAAAGTCTTGGATCGTAACATTCTATTATTTCTATATTTATTTGTGATTATAATTTTTTTTGTTAATATTTTTTCGTTTTGTTTGAAAGAAGGCATTTACTTACTTGCTGAATGTACTTAGACATTTACTAAGCTTAAATGTTGTATTTTCTGTGCATGATTTGTATGAAAAGACCTAAGTCCTGGCAAACTTAGATGATAAACTTATGGCTTATCTTATTTCTTCCCAAATTTTCATCTAACCCCTATCTGCAGCAATTGCTTTCGTCAATTGATCGAAAGCACGGTCCTCTAAACACAGGCCCAATCACTCCGCTCTTCTGACGTCAAATTTGAAGGGTAAAATCTAAAACCTGAACATGAAGAGATGCAAAGTTTTCACATTCTCACTTAATATATTGTTAAAGATAAGATTTATGAAATTCAGCTTAAGATGAAGTGAATAATAATGGAGTTGAGCCTTGATAGTTGTAATAATGCTACACTTAATTATTTCTGGACAATTTAATTGAGTCTGTCTTTCGAATTAATAATCAGTTTCTAATTTGAAATAAACATAAAATTTCGTTTTTATTCTTGCTTTGTGTTCAGGTTTTAGATTTTATCCTTCAAATTTGAAGTCACAGGAGAGATCGAGCTTATATATATATCGAGCTTATTGCAAAAAAGGCTGTGTCTTAAGGCTGTAAAAAAGATTTTACAGTTTTATATTTCTAACAGTGATAATCTTGGCGAAAACATTTTGAAGTCTCTTAAACATCACTAAATTCTTTTATTAGCAACATTCCATGAATTCATCTTATAGGGAATGTATGGTCAAGCCCTATTACATTCTTATAATAATTAGTATCTTGATTAGTTCATATAATTGCAATTCAGTAATTACAGATTGAAAATTTCCAACTTTTTTTGTTACGAATTAACATCCACAATTCTCTTATTATCTTAAAAGAAATTGATGCAAAACTTGGAAAAAAAACCAATGTATGGAAAAATGAAATTAAACATTAATGGAGTAAATTTTCAAGTTAATATTATCTTTAACTGACAATAGCCAGCTCGAGGAACAACTATTAACGTTAACTATTCTTGATTGCAGCAAGTACTTAGCATTTGTATTTGTTAACTGTTGAATTAGTAAGATAGACGATATAAAACTGCATTGTTGCTTAAATGTTGTCTGTCTTAGATCAAAGCAAAATATGTTAGATATCTTTAGATGAAATCTGTAAGTAACAGTCGATCGATAGTGATTCTTAAGAGGAAACCAATAAATTTTGATACGAATTACATACTGATTATTAATATATAATAACTTACATAAGCAGAAATGATATTATTTAATGAAAAGATGCTGAGGAGAAAAAGTTGCAAGCTTTTCGTTTGTCGTTTAAGTTTTCGTTTGTCTAGCATAATTTGCATCAACCAGAAAAAAAAAAAAAAAAACATTAAACAGCTTGATTTTTCCATTACTGATTCAAAGAAATAGCAAACAGTCCAATAATAATAGTTCAGTAATAGTTTAGACAGGTCATTTCTAAATGTATTGAATCTCCTAAACATATCGTAAAATGTTGAATGTGCAATTTTAAGATATGTTATGGCTGCCAACACATAAGTGTGGAAGGAGACCTTAAATCTAGAGCATTTGCCAATAGTGGCATTAAAAAAAAATCAATTCGTTGAATACCTCAAAGCTATTTTATAACTGTGCTGATTTAGAACTGTTATAATCTGAAGTTTAGGTCTATGCAAAATTTCATAAGTGCAATTAATGTTCGTGTGTGAGACTCACTTAAAAACAAATAAAACTTCTTGATGTATATCCAATACTTCTCAAACACTGCAAGAATGATATGGTCCACTACAGATAACGATAACTACGAACGAAAACAGCAAAGTGATATTTAACGAAAAATAGCCAACATCTTTCAAAAACCTGAATCTTAAGAGATTAGCATTGCTGATCTGTGGATTCAAGCATTTCGTTTCAGAATTGAAGACTGTCTGTTCTAGAGTCGAAGAAACAACCTAGTTCTGCACTGATTGGGACAAGACCAATTCTTATGAAAAGAACGTTGAAAAGTTAGGAACGTTGATAGGAACGTTGAAAACATACTGATTGTAAAGACGCAGTCTGGTCACCGTTATTTATAATGATTTGTTAATATTTTACGTGAAACACCCTTCCTCATTTAATAGATAAATAGATATAAGTAATAATCTGCACACTACTTATAAAGTACGGAATGTTTTATAGTAATTCATGTTTCGTATCCCCTAGCACTATTTTAATGTTGTCTTTTTTTTCCTGATATGTAAGCTTTAATTTTAAATTAATATTTATTTATTTATTTAATGTTTGTTATTAAATTCATTATTGAAACTAAGTAGATTCCCTCCGAAGTACTTAAATATTTAAAATGCTTTTCAAATTGTTTAAATGAATGAATAAAACTTGTAATATTACAAACTTGCAAATCCAAATCAAATTTTACTTGAAATCTGGTATTTGAAATGTTTAAATTATATATTACACGCAAATATCTGATCGATTTGTATTTGATATTTACATTAGTAATTTTATTGCGCATGTTTAAATTGTATAGCTTCCATTACAAACGCTTTTCGTTGATATAATGGATAGTTTATTTTTATTTATAAAGTAGGCCTACAAACTGAATATTCTAAATAATTGCGGAGAATGATACTAAGTTTACCTATTGCATATATAGTCATCTTTTAGAAGTTTTAACTTTATTCACAGAGAATTATTTCTTATATTAACAGGTATTTTTAATTCAGGTTAAATTAATTGGTCTAAAAAATGTTGTAGATGTTATAGATGACAGAAATTGAATAAGGTGAAATGGTATCAATCATGTTAACTAAACAAATTTCCTTAACTTTTTCAAAGAAACAATAAAACAGAAGATTTTAGGTTGAAGGATCACGCTTCTATCCCACTTCGATATTAGGCAAAGCAGGAGACAAGGCTCCTACAATCACCCGCGGAACGTGAAGTAGTAGAGGTCGTTCACCTTTCACCCACCGGAATTAGAAATCCAGTACCCACATGGCAGAGGGCTGGTGAACTCTAGACCCTTCTGGAAACGACCACAGCGTGTCTTCAACCACCTCCGAGGCTTGACTCTGGCTAAGCCAGTCCACAGACAAATGTCTTTAGACACAAATCGAAGCTATTCAGTTTAAAAGAATTCTGATTGTTCGACTAAAATATATCTTTTAATATCGGGAATATTGTAAATTAAAATAATAGTAATAGCTTAATTTATTTTTTTTAAACAGCCAAAGCTTAATTAATTGAAATTAACTTTTTTTAACTTAATTATTTGAAATTTTTAAATGATTACCAAATTTTCTTAAATAATTTTAAAACTAGATTTAAAATATCTTGACTCATTTTTTTAAAGTTTAAAATCAAAATTTAAAATATTTCAGAAATTACTGAAGCTTTTTTTCATTAACATGAAGGGTAATACAAAAATAGTGACAGACTTTTGTTATGTAAGCAGATGCATTGATAGAAGTTAAAGCCAGATGATTTTGAAACTAAACGAACTGACATTATTAATTACTGACACTGCATAAAGAAAACAATGATTTTTATTTTTCATGAGTTATTATTTGAGGTTTGTCTACAATCAGTTTAGACTTCTCTAGACTATTGTTAAGTTAGCTGACGTTGACATGTGTTTTCATTAATGTTTATTGTTTCAGAGCCCTAATAGACAGATAAGCCAATATCACTTAACGATGAGAAATCTAAGTACACAGAAGTACTCTGTACTCTTACTGGTACACAGAAGTTTGAGACAGACTGCTATTAATTTATATATCACTAAAGTTCAATTTAGCATGTGTTGCAGTTAGTAGTATTCCCATTAATCTAACAACTGCACATAAAACAGGACAATACATTTGCAGTTCAAAAAGATGAGGCGACCGGTTTCACTGAGCTCGTAATGCTCAGTGTCATCAGACTAATGTTGAAACATTGAAAAAATTACCTGTTTATAAAGGCGTGACAGGTTGTGTGTGGATAAGGAGCCAATGACGAATAAAATTCTTCAATGTTAACATCAGCCTGATGAAACTAAGCATTACGAGCTCAGTGAAACCGGTCGCCTCATCGTTTTAAACAGTAAATATATTGTCATTTTTTTATTTGCAGCTTTGTGGCTTTATATATCATGTTAGAAAAAGAGATTATTCGAAATCTAATCTTTTTACCAAGTGCATTCAAGATTTGAGTGGTAGAGAATTGTTGAATATTTTTTCTTGTTTTGATTCTACAGAAAACTGAAATTGCTAGGTGAAAAAAATTCTGTCTTTTTTTTTAGAAACTAATAAAATCTTTCGAATTTCCCTGAAGCTTTTGAAGTAAAACCATTGTTTTCATTTGGACTCTAATTGCAGATAATGAGAGGAGATTTTTGACAAGAGTGAGGCATCTTAATTTTCGCTGTTTGATCCACTACATCACGACGTTAATTTCGAAATAAGGTTGAAAAGCAGAGCCATAGAATATGTGGACAAAATAATTGCCGAATTTCAACAGTATAATTGGTTTCTGTCGTTTTCCGCTACAACTGATCAGAATCGTTGATGGACTGTGTGTCAATATGACCGTGTCGAAACATAATTATTTCTGTCGCTTTGGGGAATGGGATTGTTTTCTAATGCAGTGGAAACGATCTAATTATCAAAAAAATTAGTTTTACCGTAAAATTAACCTTCATCGTTAAAATAGTTTTGAAATTCTCAGAAAATTATAAGATTGGTTGAGCTGCACCCTTGGGCAAAAGATATAGACCATTTCTTAAAAAAAAAAGTAAGTAAGTTCATATTTCAAACAACATCATTAATGCAATTTTTACGAAGATTACTGAAGCAATGTTAATTAAATTTAATGATAAAATGTAAATTATAAAACTTTACCTGCTTTTTATAATAAGAAGGGTGATTTTTCTTAGGTTCAATAAATTATATAATGTCAAGGTCATTTGATTTGTTATTGACTAGGCTTCCTTTTTTAATTTAAGTTATTTTGAACACTATTAATTGGGCACAAAATTAACACTTCCTTAAAAAAGCAGTTCCATTAGATTATTCTAACATTGAATTATTCACCAAATTTAGCAGTGAAAAATTTCATTAACTCGACAGAGATTTCAAATATTCCCATGAAGTTTTAATTTCCGAACTCAACCCAACTGAATAGTTTTGGGTCAAACTGAAATAAACCTCCCGAGACCTTTTCCTTCGTAGAAGACTGCTAAATACAGACGATGATAGATTACTTTGCATTCTTTGAGATATCTTTCTACATCTTATAGGCATTTTTTAAAGGTAACCAAAAACTTTATAAAGTAATCATTCGTACGCATATAGGATAGAGCTAGGCAATTATTAGCCTACCAATTATTATTAAATATCAGATACTTTTAAAACAGTTTATTAATTATAAAGATTATAAATAAATCAATTACATCTTTCTATAATTTCTAAAATGAATTAAACGTTTCATAAATGTAGACTTTTTCAGTTGATATTTTAACCAAGATTAAGATAATGAATAAACTGAATAAGCAATTCCACAAAAAAGCACTAATATTGGCCTTACAAGAAAAATAATATTATAAATGAATTAAGTCAATACTTATAATATTCTCAAATAATCATCATGCATTTTATTGTTCATCTTATTAACATATTGGTAAGTTAATGTGCAAATCCCATAAAGATATATCGACTGCTTAAGACTTAATAAATTACACATATTAATTATCTCTACAAAAATACAATGATGTATTAATTGAAGCTGTTTAACGATATATAAAAGCAGATATAAAAGTAATACGAACGAACACTGTGAATAAAAGGATTTATAAAAATACATAAATAGTGACAAGTTTCGAAAGCCTGTCTTCCGGCTTTCTTCATCGGACTATATGGAGATGCTTTTTGTCTCATATATGGTAGGGATTGGAGTATTGGATATTATTGCTTTTGGTGTAATACCCACTACGTAAATCATTTAAGTGTAATAGAATATCGCTTTCATTGAAATATCTGTATAAGTCAGTCTAATAGGATAAATAGGTAATTCTGAGGCAAAATTCCTTTTGAAAGTACCTCTTTTACAAAAACATCTTTCTGCTGAACATCCCACGGCCTTATTTCTGTGTGGTCCTCTCATACCACCGTTCACAACTTGCGCAACTGCTGTTAAGCAATGGAAAGGCAGTGCAATGAAGAACTGAATTTGAAAAATTTATAATTTCAGTTTATCATTTGAGTGCCTAAAACCTGTATCCTTACCAAAAACTTTCTGGTAATATAAGTTTTTTGAAAGCTCAGGTCCTTAAAATTGAGTTAGGATTTCGAAGGAAATGATAAATCTATAATTTACACTTGCTGAAATCTCGCAACACACCAAAGTTTTTCAGTGATTTCATTGCCTAAAATACAATCGTTGAAAAAACAAAATAAAAATAGGATTTAGAGATGAATAAAATTTTGTTAAAAAAAAACATTTAAACTACTCTGAAATTTTAAGGTGATATGAATTTGACTTCGTACTTCATTAACTTTCATTGTTAGAACGAAACTGAATGATGTAATCTTGGTAGACACAAATTTGAACATCAAGAATTTAAAAAAAAATCAGATTACAGCGTTTTGTCATGTATTAAGCTATTAATTTATTGCAGATGTAGTCTCAGAATTTTCTTACTGCACAGCAAGGCCATCCACACAGCACACATGATTGAGAAGCTCTGCCGTATTGACCAATATGGACTCCTTAGTCGCAAGTATAAAAGTCTTTCAAAAGAAAAATACAGCAGTTTTCAGTTTTATTTACTAAAAACTTCTGTCTACCGGAAAACATTTACCAAACAGATGGAAAGTTAGCATGTCAGCACGTTTCATATCGACTTTAAATTAACTTTGTTAAGACTGTTTTTTTGTCCCTTATTTTTATTGTCACGAAGAGTCAAACATAATCAGGAAAAAACCTTGACAAAGAAGCACTTAAGAATCTAATAACTCAAGATCCGAAGCCAATTAAGCGGAAAAAAAATAATCCAACCAACTACTTGTCTGTATTTATTTTTCCGCCTGGTATTTTAAGATCAAAGTTGTCCCTTGCAAATTCAGGTAACAATGCACCCAAAAATTAGTAGTAATTAACCTTTCGTGTTTGAATTAAAGCAAGACGAGATGATTTGAAGGAAGAAAAAAAAAACTACTTAATTTACCGACCGAAAACCTTGGGAAAAATAACTTTTAAATTGGTATGTTAATTAAGGCTGTCGAGACAAGAAGTGGAAGCAGATTTTGAAAGACCTGAATAAATTTTAATTTATTTCCATTGGATAGCAACAGAAAGTTAAAGGGTAATTATAAAGAATAAAAAATTAAAAATAAGGTGGATATCGATAATTAAAAAGATAAATAATATAGCTGTTGATATTTTTATGATAAACATCGAAATTAAATTAAGCCCAACATAAGTCCTATTTCGTTGCAAAGTGAAACTACCATATTTATGAGATTTGAGTTTATGATTAATTATGTTAAATACTTTAAAGAATTCCCCCCTTTTTTGTTTTATTATAAAAATATATATATATTTTTTGTTAACTAATAATTTTTTTTCAAAATTCTTGTATTTGCCCATTTTTAGCCTACTTTCATAATAATAGTTAAACACTTACTATATACATACTACATTTATAGTTATGTAACAGTAAATTGTAATTTACTAATAGTTTACAGTTTATATTTGAATAATCTTTTTATGAAGACTATTATTACCCTTTGACCACAATAATTTAAACGTAATAGAAAATTTCCCTGACGTATGTGATGTTAACGAAGAATCTTAGGCCACCGCACATCACAATTAATAATAAAATTTAAATACAATCAAAATACACGAGTACTTTCGAAATGGTCTACATTGCTTTTTCTAAATTTTATTATTAAAATTGTGATTAATTGTGTTGGCCTAAAATTCTTCATTAATTTCAGTTTACACACGTAATTACTTTAAAATATATGTTTTAAACTGCGTTTTTACAGCCAAGTTGATATTCATTTAAATTGTTGTTGTTAACTGAAAGGTTTCTTTGTTTTGTTTTTTAACCTCCCAGGAAATCATTTGTACCTCCACGAAATAATAAGAAAATAGGTTTTTTTTTTGCTAATTATAGATAAAAAAAGAAGTTAAAGTTAATGATCTTTAAAGTAGTCATAATAATTGCAGGGCCGATGGAGGCATAGGCTAACTGCCAATCTCGACCGACTGAAGCCAATCCAATGCTCATCTACCTTTAACTCTGTGAAACAACACAGTTCCGTTTCATAGAAAGAAACGGAACCTTAAGACTTACCTAGATAATAAATTAGGAAAACCAGACCTTCGTATTACTATCCAACATTCCAGGACGCATACAAGTATACTAGTAGAATTACCAGTCCACAGTGAAATATATGCTGTCCGGCCACTTTATTAGGTACACCCCTGCTGTGCGCACAAAGGTGTCTCACAACAACTCTTCAAGCAGGTGGGGACAGTGTCATGATGTGGGGGATGTTTTCCTGGCACACGTTGGGTCCATTGATACCTCTGGAGGCACGTCGGGAGGCTAGAGCACGTCGGGATGCTAGCTGACCAAGTGCAACCGTACATGTTAACAGCTTATCCTCATGCAGGATAATGCGCCGGTGCACAAAGCCCGCATCACTATGGGAAGGTTTAAGGAAAATGACGATGACTTTTCCTTGCTGCAGTGGCCCGCTCAGTCCCCGGATCTCAGCCCGATTGAAAATTTGTGGGATGGGCTGGAACGGGCTGTTTGCTCCAGGCCTGCACCTCCATCAAATCTTCAGGAACTGCGTGACATACTCATGTCTGTATGGTACACAATACATCAACAACGTTTTCAGCATTTTGTGGAATCCATGCCTCGACGAATTCAGACTGTTTTGAGGTCTAAGCAGGCCCAACACGCTACTAGGTAGATGTACTTAACAAAGTGGCCGGACAGTTTATCTCACTATACAGTAAATCATTTGTAGTTAATTCTGTATATGCCATTTGAGAAAATACATCAATACTTTAAAAAGCTTACCATCTTTGGTTATAACGTCCAATTCCACGATGTTACCAATGGATCTAGGTTTAAATCTGGACTCAGAGCGTTAGCGAATTAAGCATCTGTAAATTAAAGTAATTTTTTATTATATGAATGTAAACAAATAAGAACTAAAATAGGATATCTTTTTAAGATACTGTATACATATTAAGTACTGTAATTAACAATCAAGGAAAACAAAATAAAAATAAAACGTTAATAAACTCTTTCTATATGTAGTCCTGAGGCAAATAAATATAAATAGAGCCTTTTCCATAGTAAGGAATTATAAACAATATCGGAAAACAAAATCTTTGGCCCTAAACAATGTAGTTTTTATCGTTAAACGTAGGTATACTAAAATCCATTCACATTCCTAATATTGCAAATCTAAACTTTAAATTAGAAATTGTACATTATTGTATCACTGACAGAACTACAAAAAGACATTAATTGTTTCTCCTTTAGCTCTTACGTTGGTTGTACAATCACCAAAGAGAAATAAGCTGTAAGCATCTCATTGAAATTTGTAAACTGATGTTGATCATTGCGTTGTTCTTTGAATTATTTTACAGCGAACTATTTTTAATATTATATAAGTAATAAAAGTGATGGTTTAAAAAATTTGTTGGATTATTTTTTTTTTAATTCGCCATTTTTGTTCCACTGCTGCACGAAGGCCTCAATCCATTTCTATGGGGTGTGCTGCTCTGTTCTCCCACACTGACCAGGTTACTTCGGAGATGGATTTTATACCTTCTGTCAGGTTATGGAATAGATACTGAGGTGGTTTTTCATGTGCCTCCTGAGCAAACCATTACGGAATGGCTTCAAACCTGAAGGTAAATAGAAGAAGCAGACAAACACAGGAAAGAAGTAAACGTCGACGCCGGTACATGGATTTGAACCTAGATTCGGATATATCAGCATCTGACTATACAGCTATGCCGGAACGGCAAAATCTTATTTAATATAGAATATTGTTTGATATACAGCAATAGTAACTTAGAAGCGGTATTTTCCATTCAAAGAGTACATTCAAAAGAATATTTACTCAAAGAGCACAATATAGGCTCACATGAGAAACTCTGATTGGTGCTGAACAATAAGACTAATATGAATTTGGAATTGATCTTAAAACAACAGTGAGAAATTAATCTTTTTAAGAGTAACAAATAAATAGTCACTATTTTGTGCTTGTATGTCAATGGCATAATATTACACCATGCACTAAATGATTGCATTTTGACTGATTCTTTCGCCAAATTGAGAAAGTAAAAATAAAATTTATTAAGCAAATTGGAACGAAGTAATCAAGATAGATTAAAAAAAACCCAGAAAACTGTTAAGTAAATAAAGCGTAAAGACAAATACATAACAAGAAGGAACTGCAAACTGACTATATATGAATCACTGCGAAAAGTTTTAGGAAAATCTATAACTTACTATAAACAAACTTAATAGCAAATCGCTTTTCTGTACATATTTTTTAATGTTAAATATTGAGGATCGTTAGATGTTGAATGTCTGATAAGAACCCCGCATTTTTTGGATTTCTCGAAAGTGAATGTAACGCTTGTGAAATCATTGAATATCAGTCAAGAAATATTGAACTTTCTTGAATGTAGACGAATATCTTCAAACCTGTTGCAGTGGTTCTTCATCTTTTTCTACTGACTAAGTATTCCTTGATAATATTCAAGTATTCCTTGATAATATTTCCAGTGACTAAGTATTCCTTTTCATAAACAGTACACGTGATGTAACAACAAGTTTAACGTGCGAAAAATAATTGAACATTACAAGAAAAAACATATACGCACAGAAAAAAAGGGATGCACTGATCTGTTTTTAGTGCTTTCGATACCGGGAAACTTGTTGTTACCGTGGACAACCTATGCAACCGCTACGAGTACTGCTTAGAGCGCCAAGGAGATCACATTGAACATGTATTTCTCAACAACCACCGTTGATTATTCTTTGGGTTGCAGCATTTTCAGTTCAAAACGGTTCAGTGTCGTTTGTTTTGGGCCATACTGTACTAAAGAGAAGCTCTCTCACTTAATTTCTCTCTTTTTTTTATACTTCTTAAAAAATTCAATTTTTAGAATTTTTTTCTAAGAAATTCAGAAATTAAAATTCAAAAAAATTACATCTCGCTTTTTTTTTTAAATAACACCAAGAAAATACATTTCACAATCGACTGAGATAATTGTCCAAAAACTGTGAAACAACTTAAACTATAAACAATCTGTCTTTAATTCTACATTCCAAAGACTTCTTCAGGATTACTACAAACATTTTTTAGGAGGGAGAAATCTGTCTTTAAATTTTACATTTCCAAAAGCTTATTAAATTTGCAAATTATTAAGTAATCTAAGTTAAATAATTCAAATAATTCTTTATTTTTTTAATCAAATAAAGTGTTTTAGCGCGTGTCCAAAACTCATTGATATTTTTTGGCTTTCCGAAGGTAATTGTTCGGTCTTAATGGTTTTCTATGCATTTTGTCAAAATCACGTGCAAAATTCTCTATAGGATTCAAAAATGAAGAATTTCCAAATAAAATAAAAGGTAGATCGTCTCTTAGCAGAAAATTGGCTTCGAATTTCAGGAGGATCCGTTCACTAGTTGAAAAGTTATTAGCGAAAAATAACAGAAATACTGATTTATAAAGCTATTAAAGTGTACTAAAGATAACAATAATAATGAATTAAGTTATTTAAAAAATGAATGATTAAGGAGTGTTGTATTGTCACGTTATTACTTTAGAATACATTAATTATATTAGTGTTACTATTGATTTATTATTCACATTTTGAAACACAGTCAAAAAAATCACTGACTGGAATGATACAAGTTTCAGCCAGAAACCTAAGTATCCACAATATGTATGATGTTCCAAGCAGCGCTGTTTTCTGTAGTTCTGATGTTGTTATTTCAGACAACTGCAATCGGTTCAAATAATTTGTAAAATTTTTCGAGATTGTTCCAAGTGCCCCTATGATGATGGGGATCACTGTCGTGTGTTTCATCCGAAGCCGTGTTGTTTCTATTGCCAAATCCCTGTATTTTGTAATTTTTTCCTGTTCTTTATCTTCAATTCTTGCATCTCCAGGGATTGCAATATCAATTATGAAAATATTTCTGTTTGTTAACACTGTTATATCTGGCGTATTATGATCAAGTAAGGAGAAACTTTTGCAAGCTGTAGCCAGTGAGAATATTTTAAAGTCAAAAGATTTATTATTATTATTATTATTATGTATTGCTTCACGAATAAACTAATGGTGCTATGATATTTAAAATATTAAAATACATATTGTAAAGTAAATTTAAAAATAAACTATTACTTTTCTTATAACTCTCTGAAACTTGTAAAATCAACTACACGAGATAATGTTGATTCCATGTTAAACGATCAATAATTAATAAATGTAAATATCCAGTCAATATAGCAGAAGTGGTGGGCTGAAGACTATATAGGTAAAGAATATAGTTCCACTATGTAAAATTTCCATTTTTTTTAACTCTTAAAGAGGTAATATTTATTTCATATTATAAAGACTATGTAAGAGTATTTAGAATTGCAATGTTACAAATTTGCAATAGTGCAATTATTTTTAGAAATAACTTTTTGTAGGATATCCGCAGAGGTGGCTTAGGAACACGGAGAAGCGTCCAGAGATCTATTGTGTGGATGAGTAGGCACAGTGGCATAACCAAGAGTCAAGGGAGAAGTGACATTCGGAGGGTGGTGGTCACGCTCACCGGGAGACCACAAGGGCGCCATTCGGGTTCCGGAGAGACCTCCGGTTGTGATTGGAGGTCGGCACAGCCAGAGTGAGAAGTGACGCTCCTTGAACGCCAAGGGAATTCGCTCCTATATTACCCAACTGCCTTCAGGCTATAGTGATGGCCGATCATCAGCAACTGCTCCCACATTGGCCACGCAAACTCCTCGCCCCTGATTCACAGTCTCACCACTTGACCGTTTACAGTCTCCCGAGAATTCCCGAGTTTCACCCCCTTCTTACCCAAAGTCAACAGCTCCAGCAAAAACCATCGGCTTATTCTTTTTTTTAAAAAAAACTATTGAAAAAACGACAAAACCAAAAGATTTTCGTTTAGATTCCAATAACTAATTTCTTAACTACATTCCAATAAAGAAAACAAATTTCATTTTATGACAAAAAAAATTAGAGTCACATTATTTGCTTAAATTAAATCAGATTTAATCCTATCAAATCGCGTGCAATGGGTTTAAGACAATGAGATATTAACAGAAATAACATAGAAATCTGTTATTTAGATTCTAATGCTTTTCTATGGTAACTTTTTACCTTTGTCTCGAGAATTTTAATTACAAGGATCACTGTGGAAAAGATTTCAAGTAGAAAAGTTAGATCGTTAGATCGTTAGCATTCTCCTGAATGCTTGAATATGCATACAAAGTTACAAGAAGATCCATCTAGCAGTTCAAAAGTTATTAAGAGTGGGACACACACCCACACACAACCTCACTTTCCTTTGGAAAGTAGGCTAAATATCACCTGCAAATATGACAATATATTCAATTTCAGTTATTATTTTGCTGAATGACAAAAAATGAAGTTATACATTTTACGAGGAGCAATGCCTGTGATCGTTTTGTTCACACACCCCATGCGCAGAGCATTCCTTCTACACTACTATCTTTGTTCTTTATAGACAGGCATGCACTTTTTTTTAGAATAATCAATGCGAGTACAGTTTCCTTTTCCGCTCTATAGAACTACTCTCGATCTTATGACAACAATCATCAGAGACAATATTTGAATGAAAAGAAATTAAATTTCAGAACATAAGGTTTACGTGTACTGCATAACATTGGAAGCAATAATAGAGCCATACACTGCGTAAAATAAATGACATGTTTATAAAAAAAAAATTATACAACGTTTCGCCGTCGAGAGATAGCCTTATCAGGTCACTTGATAAGGCTGTCTCTCGACGGCGAAACGTTGTGTAAACTTTTTTGTATAAACATGTTATTTATTTTACGCAGGTGTATGGCTCTATTATTGCTTCCAGAAATTAAATTTCATTTTATATTTTTTAAACTACTTATTCAATTCGTCCTTGCCCTTTTGAAAGTAGTTCCCTCACCTTAAATAAAATAAAATATTTTTTTTTCTTATAATGTTTCTGATAAAGTTATTGTGAAGAAAAATTAGTAATTTTGAAATTAAATAAAAAATATTGGGCAAAATACTTTTAAAAAATACTTCGTAGATTAAGAAGTAGTTTTTAAAAACTGGAAGCCTATTTTCCTTTAAATATTACAATTTTTTATTTTCCTTTAATTTTTAACGTGAAAACTATTGTAAACTATAATATTCATTCAGTGTATTACTAAATTACAATGAATACTAAATATAATATCACCTTCAAATTTTCTATTTTTTTGAAAATTAATTACATTCGTATAAATTTAAACTCAAATTTGTCTAAAATCCAATTAATCTTAATTATATCAAACCATGCGCAAATTA
>JAFIDM010000003.1:35464298-35480955 GCA_023159025.1 Thereuonema tuberculata | reverse complement strand
TCGCTCTAACAGAAGTCATTATGTGTTCTTCGCTGGGATTTTAATTTAACTAATTTTTTGTGAAATTAATGAGGATTCCTGTAATCATTAAAAGTTAGAAAACTTATCTCGTTTACTAGTAAGACGTGAAATGGACTAAAAATCATTAAAAATCATTGTTCCAATTTATTTTTCAAAATTAAAGTAGAAATCTAAAAGTAATTATACAACTGATGTATGCTATAAATTGTTAAACGAGTTTAATATTTGACTAGCGTCTGTCTAATACAGATCCTTCATATTATATAATTTTTTCTAGTAATACGAAAATTTTTAAATAAGATAGCAGTACATAATCAATCTAGATTGTTATAACGATAACACTAATAACACTGGAAAACTAATATATTTTTTTTCTATATTCTTATCTAGGCCTATACTTGTATACAGAAAAAAAATTAAAAAAAATAAATCATTGAATAAATGTGATGGGTAGATTCTGGCCACCACATACAGTTCTAATTTAAATACATAAATAAAAACGCAATAACATGCGAGTACTTTCAAGATGGTCTACATCTCGTTATCAAGTGGAGTAATGAGATGTAGACCATGTTGAAAGTACTCGAATTTTATTGTATTTTTATTTATGTATTTAAATTAGAACTGTGTGTGGTGGCCAGAATCTACTCATTTCATATTAAGAAACACACGTAAAATATTTTTAATTGAATGAATGAGCACCTTAGAAACAGACAAAACCACCATACATATATATGTTTCTTATAGTCAATAACTCAATATATATATCTATTTTTACGTCTTTCTTATTCTTGACAGTTCATTGGTAATAGCTGATGATCTCCAATACTCGCGAAACTGCCTGATGTAGTCTTTATTTATTGACAAATTTTTATGAACCTTTTCATTGTAAAGATGTTTACTGATACAGACACTTTAAGCAATTATAAAATTCATTTATCATTATTTATTGAGATTCAAGAGTAAAACTGGCTTAGAATAAGTTTATATACAAATCACGTAAATAAAGGTATGAAATTCTTATCAGACGAGCCTAAAAGCTGAAACTTGGCATGCTAACTAGTGTTTACGTCAGATTGTCTACCCGTTAAAAAATATAATTTTTGTGTATTTTTAAAAGCTCATTTCATCTTTCCATGCAGGATGTTCCTATTTTCTAGAAGCCTGATTTTTATTCTTTCTAATTATAAGGGTTTTCTTAAAGAAGGATGCTGAGTAATCCATTTGGATAAGTGAGTCAACTTGCAGATGGACCCTGAGATTTTAAACCAACCTGCTTTGACTTTCTTGCAATTTTAAAGAAACATGCTAAAATAAAGACTGCTACCTAACTGTAATTATTAAGGCTATTAATAGCGGATTTAATAGAAAAATAATAAAAACAGTCTTTAATACATTTCTCCTTATTAAAATTTTTTTTTTAATAAATTAATCTTGGGAAACTTAGTGAAAGAACCGATACAAATATTTATCAATGAAATATAATAAATTCAAAACAGAAGTAATAAAATAAAGCAAAAATACATTGTACTGTATTTTATTTTATGAAAACAAACAATTGAAACATTTCACAATGCTATTGAAAACCATTTTTTTTTTCCAATTAGAAAAAAAAAAAAATATCATATCCAAGATTCAAGGCCACCACGCTTAAAACTTATAAGTTAATGTATAAACTTATTATCAATGTATTTGTGTGGTGGCCTTGAGTCTTTGATATGAACATTTAAGTACATTACACTACTTATTATAAAAAAAAAGTATCCTTTCTCATTTTGGAAGTATTTTTGCACCCTTTCCTCCCCCACCCCATTAATTTTTTAATTTGAACTTAAATGTAATAACAGTATTTGATAAATAAGTGAAGCAGCTTAACTAATTTTTTGTTAAATTAACAAAAAAAATAAATAAATAAATAAAATACTTACGGATAAAGAAAATATTACATTCGAAGTCTTTATTTCTCTTCTTTCCTTTTTCTGTATTTTTTTTTTTTTAATTATCTGAGAAAAAAGGAAATATTTATTATTTGCTTAAAAAACATTACAAATTTAATTTAAAAATTTATTTTAAAAATGCCTTTTTTATTAATTTATTGATAAATTCTCAGTTTTATATTTTAAGGGTTCTGGAAAAAAAAATAAATAACAGTAAGTTAAAATTATTGTAATTTTTTTATTTTAACTTTTTTTTTCTTGTTATATAATTATATCAAGAATAAATAATGTTAATAATCCTTTTAATAACTTCACAACGCTATTTAATGTTGTTATTTTTTTTTCATTAATGCTTAAGTTTTTAATCGTCATTTCCTATAGAGACTTAGAATTATTGATTCTAGATTTTTTTTTCTGTATTTTTTTTCTGTATCTATTTTCTGTATTTTCTTCTGTAATTTAATTGTTATTTTACGTTACAAATCATAAAAAAATTAATAAAAATCATTTTTATATTAAAAAAAATTACTAGTTTTAAAACATTTATTTTCTTTTTATTTAAAAAAAAAAAAAAAGATTGTTTTAAAATTATTTTTAATAAATACATAACTAAGAAATCAATTTCAAAAATATTTTTTTAATATAGCAACTAGAGCGTATCAGTACCGTATTAAACACATTTTTTTAATTATTTTTTTTATTTTTTTTTTTAAATTTAAAAGATCTGATGTAATCAAACTGATTTATGTTTTGTAAAAGAAAAAAAAATGCTATACAAACTTCGTTTTCCAAGTTCACAATTCGACTGTAAACAATAAAAACCACAGTTTGAAAAGTGCGTTTTCTTTCTTTCTCCATTCGATACCGATATTTGCATGATTAAAACTTTGTTCGCACGCTACCCGCGGAGAGGGATATTTCTATTTATATATCCCTTCAATATCGTCGCAAGACCGGTGTATAGGCCTAACCGCGACTACCTTAGCATAACAATAGAGAAGAGGAAAGGGTGCTAGATCTGCTATCAACTCCCTCTGGCAGTCGATTCTAAAAAAAAAAAAAAAAATCTCTCCCGCCATTCATAAATTATACTTTTTTCCCCATTTTCCAGAGGCTCGACCTGTATGATAGCCATTATCCATTCAGTGCAGTAGCGTTCTCACCCGGACTGCATGCTCTGGCCTCCGGGAAAAATATATATGTTATTGTCAGCTTCCCCAACTACCAATTTTAGATAATTATATTTACTTGACGTTGAGATTTATGAGAAATTAATTTCTACTATTGATACCTAAAAATAACGGTTAAAAGAAAATCAAGAACCATGTAAAGGACCCGAGCATGTTTATAGTTATTCAAAGAAAACTTAACAGTTTTAATTATCAACTTTACTAATAATTCCCAGCTCCTAAGTTATATCTAAAAAATAATATGAAAACATTAACAAATTTCTTTTCAAATTAAATATTTATTTAATTTTTGGAAAGGAAATTAACGATTTTTTAATTTTTTTTTATTAATGCTTGTAGTCAGTAAAATAATTTAAAAATACTTACATTTTATTTTATTATTTATTACTGAAGTATATTTTAAAGATATTTAGAAAAATATTAAAAAAAAAATAATACTGAAGTTTAGGTTTTATCTATGATGCATTGTGATGTATGGGGTGGCGTACAGAAGAGGAGGTTTAGGGTCAATACCCTACTTTCAATTAAATGTAATTGATTACAACAAAAAATAATAAAATAAAGCATACTATACTCACTTCTAATTATCTATTTATATAGCTTTTTAAATGAAAACATTTTAATATTTTAAATATTTTCGAAATTAAAATATTTTAGTTTTTTCATAGTAATCCCCCCCCCCCATCATTTCGTCTTGAAATCAGACATATGTATATAAACAAAAACAAGTAAATTAAGAATCAAAATCTTAATAAAATAGCATAAATTTAAAATTTATAATAAAAAATGGGATTACAAAATAATCAGAATTGCAGTTTCAAAATTGTTGTAGGATTTTACGATTATGTAATAAGCATATTTAAAATTATACATTCCGTAATTTTTGCAAAAATTTACAGAACGACAACTAAATATTAAATAAATACAGATTTTTTTTTATGTAACTTACCTATAAGTGAAGGGGAAAAATATGTTATTTTTAAAAATAAATAAGCTCATTAATACATTTATCAAGTATAATTCATGAAGGATTAAAAATATTAATTAAGCTTGGGACTTAGAAATATTAAAAACATTATAAAGTGACTACTTGCCTTGCAATAATAAGAAATTGTCACGTGCATTCCTTTGAGTTTCTTCAGTCTGGGTTATTCCATATCTTAGTTTCAATTTCGTATTAAAATTGTTTTCTTCAGTGTGGAAATTGGTCCAAAGATTGGTCCTCACTACATTTAAAGAGCCAGAAGAATTAATGTTAAATATTGTTATGAACGGATATTCACTAAAAATTAAATAAATAGAGATTAACGTTATAAATCCATTTAGAGGAAGTGTAAGTATTCATTTATTTATTCTTCATTCGTATTTTCTTAGCATAAATCTAATAACTCTGGTAACTGAACAAAAATAACGTTTCTTGGGAAGAAAGTTGAACAACGGAGGCTTAGGATGTTGTTTTTTTAAATTTATTTCAAAAAATATGCTAAGAACTTATACAATTACCTAAACTACATACAAATCTTGAATGATCAATTGGAAAATCATCCTCAATAATGAATTTAGGGTAAAGATAAAAGAAAAGTGAGGACTTCTATTTGAAACAAAAATTTAGCCGGTAGCCATTTTCGGTTGCTAAAATGCAAGATTACCAAAACATTTGTAAAAAGCGGCATTTGCCAGATTTCTGTAACTCTGTAGGCTTATTATTTTTTTTAATTATTGTTATTATTACCGAAAGTAATATCACATTAATTTATCAGTATAGAAATAGCTATGGATTAAGAGATATAAATTACATTATAGAAAGCTTCATAAATAATAATAAATAGAATAAATATAAATACATTTGAAAACTATCAAAATATCTCTATTACAAAAAGTAGAAACTTCAAAAAAATGGATTGGTGAAAATATTTAAGAAAGTTTATTAATTTAATATTTTGTGTTAATTAGTATCTACTTTTGAATTAATCTTCTACTGACATTAATTTTTTTTATATATATATTTTTAAATATTTTTTTTTTATACATTTTAATTTATATGTATAATTATGAATGTTAACGCATTACAGCGAACCTGATGTTTTATATTGTAAATAATTAATTTTATATTATTTTTACACTTTATTTATTTTTTTCCTTTCGCTTTTTAATAATACTAAAATTACCTTAATATTATTGTATATTAATGTATATAATGAATTATTGTTATTTTTTTATACTATAAATATATAATAAAAAAACAAAAAAAAACAAAACAAAACAAACAAATGTATATTAAGGGGAAAAAAAAAGGAAAATATGTAATTTTACTGTTAATTTCCAGAACCCGTTCGATAGGAATTATAAATCCCTAATGGAACTGTAATGATTGTACTTTTCTATTGTTATAAATAAATAAATAAATAAATAAATAAATAAATAAATAAATTTAAATTCAAATTTAAATTCTAAATCTAAGTTCAGGCATTCCAATCTGTGAATTAGCTATACATAGAAAAACAATATCCTTACTATTTTTATTTTAATATTAAATAATAAGTGATAATATGTTTAAATATTTAAAAATAGCAAAAAATTAATTAAATAAAGATAAAGGTTTATTTTTTATCCAAAATTCTATTGAAATATATTTCCTTTCATCTATGGTGTCTTCTATGGCCAGCGGACTGAAGTTTGTACATCCTTGATCAAATTATTTTTTAATAAATTTAATAAGGGGAAGATAAATGTAATTAAATAATAAAAAATAGATAAGAATTAAATTTAGCTTTTTTTAAAGTTGAGAAAGAATCTTAAATGATTAGAAGTGCCAGTTAGCTAATCAAATATTTTTTATTTTATACTTATGTTCGTCATAAACTTCATATGTACAAAGTATGTACATCTAGTTGTCAGTTTGTTAGGTATGTTTTCTATAACATAAAGAATAGTGTACCTTCTTCTTCAAATGGCAACGAAGTGTATAGCAGCTTAATTTCAATTGTATAACACTAACGTCAATTTAAACTATGCTATTAAATTTTAGAATTCTACATTTATATATCTATTTATATCAATTTTATTAAATCTAGTTAATTATATACATTTATATCTAGTTTATTATTTTATATATTTATTATGTACTTGTATTATAATTTTGAATTTTGTTATATTCCACCTTATAAAAGGTGGATTTTTATTTATTTATCTTATAAAAGTATTGTTAAGGTATTTCAAAAATATGATCTAATGATATAAAAGAAAGTGGTTCTTCTTAAAATAAATATAAGGAATAAATAAATAAATAAATAAATAAATAAATAAATAAATAAATAAATACAACATGTAAAACTAGATCCTTGAGTCAGCTTCAAATAATACAGACTCATTTGCTTAATAAACAAAGAAAGAAAAATAACTTAAAGACCCTATAAAATGAATATATAAAAATAAATGATTATTGAGGTGTCGTCCCCTGTAACTCTCTGAACATTTGTAGCCAGGGCTGATGACAATCTCGAAACAGCTGTCTCAGGATCAAATTAAGACTCAAGGCTTCCTTCGTTATAAAATATTTTTGAAATTTAAAATATTTTAGAAGATGGTAGTAAACCTTTTCCTAATCGCATACAAGCTATGGAAAGTATCTTATTTCTATATTTAAGCTTTTATATTTTAAGATTTTGTATCTTCGTTAGGAACCATTGGCTAAGAGCTTTCTTTTCTTGATTGGGAACTCGTCGCTAGCGATCCAAGCGGTCAGTTTGTGAATTTTAAACTGACGGCTTTTTATAAAATAAAATTGCTTTCAAACAAATAACAGAAAAAAAGGCCATTACTATATGGCTGTTCAGGATAATTCTTTAAAAACGAACTAGAAAATGAATCATTAGGATACGTATCCAAGGCAACTTTTTAATTCTGTGTAACTCTGCTGTAACTATAAAATTTCAAAACTCTTATGAAGATTTGTTGAAGATAAACTTACATCCAAATTCTGTATTCAAGCTGTTTTTGTATTTAGAATTGCTACCTGAAGAGCAACAGTATAACGAAACATCTGTCCTAAGATCAAATTCTTCACGAATCATTTTTATTTTCGCCTTTAGGAGAAGAGTAGTGAGTAATAGATAAAATTATGCTACGGGAAGAAAAAAATGCTAATAGGCATTGTTCTGCTTGATAGTAATTAAGGCTCTGGTGATTACATTGCTTTAGTTAGAGCGAAGACTTGTCAACAGAAATGAATTTTGAACTGATCTGGAAACGTACGGAACAGATAACGAAAGTTTAAAAGGTATGGGAATACTGGAAGCCTAATTAATGATGATTCTGTAAGTAGTTTTATAAATAAGTATTTTTTTTAACTACTTACATTTCTCGAGCTAACTATTTTAACTATTTACATCATTAGCATGTGGCTCCGATAATCCAGTGGTTTAGGAGCTAGACTGCAGACTGGAGAAGGTTCAATTCCCGGGCGATAGTCGGGGATTTTTTCCACGGTTATTTCCCCTCCAGACGGACCCTAGGGTTCACCAGCCCTCTGTCAAATGGTTATCGGGGGTTAAAGGCGGGCGGGCGTTTGACTGGCCATCCGATCCCTACTAGTTCCGTTGGGCGGAAATCGCTGGGAGCCTAAACCTCTCGCGCAGACCAGGACCTGCATGACCTGTTGCGATATAGATTTATATATACCACATCATTAACATATAGTCATAAAATAATGAACAAAGTGAGATTTAATGGTGGACGATCCGCGCTAGGCAGATTTTCTCGGGGTTCTCCCGTTTCCCTGCACTTTTTCCACCTTACTTTCTCAATCTTTCTCTCCGTCTGTCCTTATTATGTCACGGTGCTCGGCTTCCCTGCCACCCACACTCACACTCATAATCATAAGTGAGATTCAAGCATTTGAATTAAGATCTCAGCTTAAGGATAAATTATACAAAGTATTCATTACAGAGGAAAAGCTTTGGGAACAAACTTTCACAATCATTGCTGTACTATCCTAAGGCAAAAGTCCAAAACTTCTCCTATACATTATTCGCTTCTTTTGCGGGCGAGTTCCTTAAATGACATATCGTTCCGTCTCCTAACTTTTAACTGTTCTCAAATTTTCCGTTCTTTGATTGGCGGAAAACAAATTTAGAATTCCATATTAAAATTATTTAAGTAAATTACAAGTAAAGAAATACGAATTGGCATGTAGTGACTGATAAAAATGCAAACAAAACATTCAGGACGTTATAAAGCCACAAATAACAGTGCTGTTATACACTTGAAGACTATTTTCTTTTCATTACATAAAATATTGAGTCATCCTGAAAATTTCCACGTTTTTATTCCTTCGATCCCATAGAGTGAGATTGTGGGATGACCTCTTGCAAGTTCTTGTGAAGGGTTTTTAAATAGAACCTTATTGGGTACTATACTTTTCAAATTCAAATGCTGGTGAAAACTTAAATCTGTCTAGTTTGCTGTATTGTAAACTGTAATACCACACTTAATACCTGACTCTTCCTACTTAAGAAAATATCGGGCAAGGTAATTTCCTTTTCTTTTTCAACTTCACTACTACTTTTATGGACTGTATACTAGTAAACACAAAGGTAAGGGCTTGATTATTAACATCCATTTTTATATCTCCTCAATAGCAAAGAAACTACAATCAGTATCAGCTACATCCTAAATTTATGCATTTTTTTTTTAATAAAAATAGATTCATTTTTATCTCTTTTCTGTACTACTAAAAGTATTTGTAAGCTCTGTAAACTGTTGCCCACTAATACCCTAATGCTATTTACGTTTTCTAGATGCCATGTCATTACATGAAGAACTTCACTCGATTTGTATGAACATCAGTTCATTCTAAAAGTTTATTTACGCCAGCAGGAAGAAACGACGTATCTGATGGGGATCTTCCATATTTGAAATGGGACTGAAGATAGAAGAAGCACTTCGTTACTAGGAGTTTAGCTATTTATATTTCCTCTAATTTCCCTTATTCTAAATATGAATTATAAGGTCCAAATTAAAACTTAATTTATCTTCCCTTAATAGTTACCTAAGTCTTTTTAGCTTGGGTCTTATTATGAAACATAAGCCTAACTTATAAAAGGACTTTTCAGAAGGTTTTCTTAAGGTCAATACTGAAAGTGACAACTATGTAAATATCCAAGAAAATAAGGAAATAAATAAATAAATAGAAACAAAAAAAAATGTTCCGTTGTTATTAATTTTTTTTTAACGTTGTCGTAAATTTATAAAATAAACTTTTAATATATAAAATTTCATTTACAATGTAAGTCTAAAAACTAATGGTTGAAACAGGCTTAGCTTTATAATTTCCATGACATTAACATATCATTTGTATATACATATTTTTAAATCAAAATCATGTGTATGTATCTTAGCCATTGTTATTTAACAATTAAAATGAATAATAAACTTATTCATAATATTTTATCGATATTATTATATTACTATAATATTAATATCAGTTATTTTTTATACGGATTTTTCATTCTGACATTTTAAGATCAGAATGACGTTTTAAGAACTTTCAGAATGAATAGGGGTTTATCCAAAATAAGTAAAACCGTGATACACAAGCAAGTGGTAATGTGGATTAAAAAAAATAAAGGGTACCAAAACAATCTCATCTTTTGTATCCTCAGCATGTTACTACCTTACTTCCTGACTGGGGATTTACCGGAAAATTTTCTAACTCTTCTGGTAATGTTAATGATGAGATTAAATTAGATCATACTTATAAATAAAAAAAACCTTGCTTACTTTCAGAAAAGTTCAATTCTCTGGATATTCCATTTTCTTTTTATCCTAAATTCAGTACTCCTAAAGGAACTCTAGGCTGAAGAGTTACAATCCGTAGGCTTAGTCTTGTAGTAGGCAGCTGGTAACTTGCACCTGAGCCAAATGAAGGCAATGCCCGGACGCAGCATAATAGTATGTTACCTCTCTGCAATTCCTGCATTTTGGAAATGCCATAAACATAGGTTGAGCTCATTTTTCACATTTCATCCACTCAAATACCTAGTTGAAAAAAAGATAAGAAATACAATTCATTGCAAATCTATGACTATCATCAACTAGTTGTACAATTAAGAGGATATGAGAATATCAAATATATTATTACATGTATTGACTACCTCATTTATCCTTTTTGTAAAGAATGTACAGGGTCTTTCAGAAATAATGATACTATTTGAAAAGGATGTTGCTTAAAAATGGTATAGAATACAGTAAAATAAGAGGCACGGATGGATAGATAAATAGATACTATTATTAATAATAAGAATTATCAGTAATTCAACCACTAAAAGCGATATTCGTGGTGCAATAACTTTCTGAGCTATACAATTTTACAGAAATTGAAGAAATAGAAGAACTAATTTTTTAATGAAACTTATAAATTTTATATTTAGATCTTGAGGATACAACATATAAATAATGTTTAAGATTATTTGCGTTTGAAATGTTAAAAAACAACAATGGATGAGACCAAATTATTCACAAGTGACATCCTGGAGCAGCTGTTTCACGCTCGTTGGCGATCCGATGTATTATTTGCGTTTCTTCAGCGAATATTGATACTATGATCGCTGATAAAGAGTGTAATAGTGAAGGGAAATTCTGTCTCATGTGATTACCAGATCTCTTGTACTGATACCTCTCACTTCTCTGCTTATATACTAGAAATTTTTATAAATTTCAATTTCAGATCACGTAGAAAAAGACGAAAAAAAATCCCAACAACATAATTTCCCGTTTTTTTCCCGTTATTTTTATACAATATATTTTATTCAACACATTGGCATTGATAAGGGGAAAGGGGAGTGATCCTGTCCGCTCCCCCCCCCCCCTTTACCGATGAAATTTAGAGAATAAGTGTTAACGCTCTTAGCCTGCTTTCCTAGGAGAACTAGACTGGGTTTGAGTGGAAACTCTCTCATCTACTAATAACTTATGAATAACTGTGTAGATCTCCTTGAAGCTTGCATGATTATTTAAAACAAAAGACGATATGAAGTAATACCTTGAGATAAGAGCGTCCCGACATACGAGTATTCCGAGATACGAGCAAGCCTTCAAGGAAATTTTGCTTTGAGATACGAGTAAAGATTTGAGATACGAGCACGCTTACAGACGCCGATACTAGGTGGCCTCACTCGTTCACAGAAAAAAATTAAGAAAAGCGAAGAAAAGTAAGGAATACAAATCAAAAAAAGCAAAATAAATAAATAAATAAAAAATAGAAAAGTAAAAAAAAATATATAAGCTAAGTTAATTCTAAGTTTATGTAAGTTACGTAGTGTGCGTGTAAGACACGGTACGGTATCTACGTACGGGCCAACTCTCTTCCCTCCTTCTTCCTCCTCCGCACATGCCGCCATTAGTCGCTACTGTATCGTCTGTAAGTAAGAACTCATAATTAAAACCACATTTCATTGTATATCACAGGAATCCTTATATACTATAATTTTTGTATGTATGTATGTCTCTACAGCAATTAAAACATGTTTTTTCCATTATTATTAGCACTAATATGGGAGTTTTTTTAGAGGGCCGGAACGGATTAATTTTTTTTCTGTTATTTCTTATGGGAAAAAAATGATTTGAGATACGAGCACCTCGAGTTACAAGCTCGGTCCTGGAACGGATTATGCTCGTATCGCAAGGTATTACTGTACCTTTGTACTTCCTGTGTTGGATATTGTCGAGAATTTACCGCGAGAAGAATATAAAAATTCCCCCCGAAAAGCGTATTAGAAACGAAACAATGCTATCTTGTAATGGATATAATTTCCGCGCGCTTCGACATCATTAACATTAATCGGATTTTGACAAATTAAGTAAATTATTCGGTATTTATATTCTACTTGCTTGTATTCAACACATATTCTGATTTATAAAATACGGAGATTTGTGTATTATAATTTTTACAAATTGAAAAAAGAAATTAAGAAAAGAAACATGTTTTCTTTTTCTTAAAAATCATTTTATTTGATAATTTACATTATCAAGAAAGTAGGCTGTAAGTTCTTTCAAGAACTTTCTTGTTTTTACTTCCTCTGAAGAAACTCAAATTCATATAGGGACCATTATAGTTAAGGCCAGAGTTAAAGGCCATATAATTAAGATTAAGTAAATTTCAGGCAAAATCAAAAGAATTCTAAAATATATCATTGATAAGAAAATTTGAAATATATATAACAGATAATATAAGCATTTTTATGTCTAAATAAATTATATATTTATTTTTCACTATAAAAAGAAAATCACAAAAAAAAAAAAATTGGAATCAAATTAAAACTGTCTTTATAATGATCGCAGGGAAAAGAAATTATTATAGTACATAAAGCTAGTGAGACATTATCTATTTGACTTTGTAAAGATAAGAGACAGGCGCATGCGCAGATTACGATAGAGATCAAAGAATTATACACAAAACTTGCAGAATTCCCTTCAGTGTTTCCATATTCTTACTGGAAGAAGATATCTAATCATTAATACGAAGATTACAATGCTAATCTTGACTATCCACGCTATTTTTATCAGTTATTTTGACTTCAAAAACCAAATCTGCATCTTTATATTATTATAAAGACTCAATTTCCGGTGTGGGCTTAATCAAGTTGACGAATATCCGGAATTGTCCTACTTCCATCTTCCTCAAAAACACTAAATAAGCAAGCATATCTAATTTTCAAGATAGAAAAAAATCCTTTTTTAGATAACGGTATCTTTTGAGACCTTTTTGAAACGGAAAACGAATTATGTATGCATAAATAGCCATCTATGTACAGATACAAGCACAGACACAATATATTGACCTAAGATTTTCCATCAAACGAATACCATATATCTAACTTTTGCATATTGTAAATATAAACGGAAACTTCTCTATGGGTTACTAAATTTTATTTACAAAAAAGAATTTGAGATATTTTTATTCGAAAAGCTCAAATTATTTATTGCAATACAAAATTTATAATAAAGTAATACATAGAAACGTTTCCATTTATATTTAATTTTGAAAAGGTGAAGAGGGAAACTTTTTTTTTTCCAGATTTCTTTAGTTAACTGGGATTTTGATTTTCAGGAAACAATTTTCCCTAAACCTTGATCAAAAATTTAGTGTATTTATTAGTAAGAAAAGATGATGATTATTCAATAAGATTTTGAGAGAATTAATTTTGATGACTTTAAATTCAAGACAAGAGAAAAAACTTTGCCAATACTCTTGCAAATGTTGAAGGGACATTTAAGCCTAAATAAATAAATAAAATAAGTAAATAAATAAAAATTATAGGATCCCGTTTTACAGATTACATAAGTCCTTTCAGAATGTTGGCCTGAACAATTCGTTACCAACAGGTTAAGTTGACCGCCGTCCCGCCTTTAACCTCGGGAACGAAACAAAAGTCTCCTTTTCACAGACGGCTGGGTGGATCCTAGGACTCCCAGGAAAAAATCACCTACTTCCGTCCGGAATTGAATCAGGCTCTTTCAACCCACAGCCCAGTGCCAATACCCCTGGACTACCGGGTCAATAAATAAATAAATAGTCTTTTACGGATACCTTCGAAAAAAGAATATCACCTGCTAATTTGATTATACCCATATTTATTTTTAATAATGTAAAGCTTTCATTTATTTGGTAATGAAAAGTACTTCAGAAAATAGTAGAAAATGGGATAAGAAAAGTACTTACATACGTACGTCTATCTTCTGAATATTCCTGAAGATCTGCTTCCGTATATTTTTCAGTAAGGTCGAAAATAAACATCGGCTTTACCTATAACCAAAAACAACAGTAATTATTTTTGTCATTACATTGCACAATAAAAGCTATTTAAGAAGTTTTAACATGCATAACAAAACAAGGATTTTTTTGTTTAATGAGACTTTTTAATAACTATTTCGAGCTTATTGTCTCATCAGAATTAGCTGTTCTAGGTTTGTTTCTGAAACAGACTGATTAAATACCGGTATATCTGTATATCATTAACAAAGGAAGATACAAAACTTGAAAACAGATCCTCTCTTTACATTAAGTATTATTATGGATTCCGGACCATCGCGATTTTGTCCGGTGTCCCAGCAACCTAGTCCGCTTCTAATCAACTAGATTAAATTCGGGCTACTCGGTTTAAATAACTTATTCTAAATAAATTTCTCTTTACAGTAGTGAGGATTTTAAGTGCGCAATTTTTTATGACCAAAAATGGAGAATTGACGTGTTTTCTGATTTTATTGGAAAGGAGAAGAATTTGAAGAAAACTGGAAGCTTAGAATCAAAGTTAAAAATCCGATTAATAAAACAAGATGCTTCCATATTTTAGTGATGAAGAAACGTTTACCTAATTAGATTACAAAAATTTAACATAAAAATCATAATAGCTTCAAAATAATTTAATAGATCAATAATAAAACTTAAAAATGCAAAAAAAAGTCAAAAGTATCTTTAACAAAATCAAAACCTGTCTGAAGCCAAAGAAGCTTAGAAAAACGTATTATTATTATTATTATTATTATTATTATTATTATTATTATATTTGTATGTTTCAAACCTTGGGTTTCCCAGCAAAAACAATATGGCGGGTCAAGGACCAAAGCACATACTGCCAAGTGTAAAGATGTGTGCAAGAATGATTAGGGATGTGTGCTTGTGTCCATAAATTTCCTAACTATGCGTGTAGTGTTGAGTACCACAGCCTTCTGCAGTTGTGCATAAGTGTTTTTGTGAAGTCCTAGTGTGCTGAGACTGTGGTGCAAAGTGGGAGGCACCAGACCAGTGGCAGACAGAACGATGGGTACAACACGTACTCGATCCTGCCTCCACTGCTTCTGGAGCTCGTGTGCTAGATCAGTGTATTTACTGATCTTGTCTGCGTGAGTTTTCTGCATGTTCTTGCTGATAGGCACTGCAATATCAATTAGATAGGTCTGTTTGTTGACCTTATCAACAAGTGTGATGTCTGGTCTATTGTGATGTATGGTTTTGTCTGTGTGAATGGGGCGGTCCCAGTATAGTTTATATGAGGGTGATTCTAATACGCTTTGTGGTATGTACTTGTAGTACGGGACCGTGCTCTTAATAAGTGAATGTTTGTTTGTTTGTTTGTTTATTATTATTATTATTATTATTATTTCCAAAGCAAAAATTATATTATAATATTATATTGCAAAATTACTATTATATATTGAAAATAAAAAGATAATATTATACAAAACTGTAACTTAAGATCTGAAATTCATATAAAATTAACATATCCATAAATAAATAATAGTTAAGGAATAAGAAATGTTAATTATAAAATTGAAAACTTTATTAATAATTTAAATATAAATTCATTTGAAAACAGTCAACATATTTCTCTAGTAAAACAAAATGTAAAAAAAATGGTTAATTGAAAATTTTTAAAAATATACATATATAAGAGGTTTCTCAATTGAATTTTTTGGATTAAATGTTATTTTTTTTTATGTATAAGGCATTATACTACACATAATTGTGTTTACTTTTATGATTAATTTTCTTTTCTTTTTTATAGTTAAAACTTTTAAAGATTTCATTATATAATCTACATTAATATTATCTATCAACTACATTTTTTATTGTGTATGTTTTATATTATGTTTGTTTTGTAAAATTATTTAACTCCAGAACCCGTCTGATAGGGATTATTATTATTGAAGAAAGCTTTCATCCAATTTCAGACCAAAACCAGAAATATATCAATGTTAATTTTAAGTAAATTTTGGGATTACGTATGTGAAAAATAACAACTCATTTTACTAAACCATAAAGGCCATCAAATATGGAATGTATCTATCTATACAAAAGAAAAGTTGAGTTTTCCTGACCATATCTCCTCCGAAACCATAAGACACAGAAATACAAATGAGGTATAAAATGTTAGATAAGTATTGAGGATGCTCACATTTTCACTTTTATCTACTTGGGTCAACCGGAAGTCACATGACTTACGATCAAATATGAAGTTTCCAGAGAAGTTCACCGAGACGCCCTGGCGGGTTGTGAGAAAGCGATCGCGGTCACGGGTGGTGAGAAAATTACCTCAGGATCCAAGATCGCGTGATGACAGATTTGCTAATTTCTTTTAAAACGAAAGTTAATTTTTGATTTAAAATCTACGTATTAAATTCTTATTTCAATTATTGCTTTTATTTTGCCCTTTAGAGGGTTTGTTATTTATTTGTTAATTTTTTTTTTTTTTCCTTTTCCTTTTGTGGTCAAATACCTTTTGTGGTAGCCTTAGTGCTGCCCAAAGTTTTGGAATCCACATTTTGTTCTTGTTTTTTATTTTCTTGATTTTAGTCTTTGAGGGGTCAAAGCTTCCATCAAGTATTCTTAATACTTCCCCTCGTACGCCTTTTGAGTCCTGCACTAGCTGATTACCTTTGGCTGAGGAGAGCCTAATAAGCTCGAAACGGCCGTCCCAGAGTATCAGCTCGACTCAAAAGGCATTCTTATTT
>JAFIDM010000003.1:35385486-35449298 GCA_023159025.1 Thereuonema tuberculata | reverse complement strand
CCAAGAAAAAGCAAAAATCTTGTCGGAAATGTAAACCTAATAACTGGCCAAGATACATATGCTGATTTACTGTATGTCCAGAGTTCAGAAGTTCTACAACAAACACATTATAGAATTATTCGCGCCCTCTCAGAACTCGTCCATGTCTTCTTGAGTGTCGCGTCTCATAGATTGAAAACCACTGATTTACTCTTTTAATGTGAAATAGAGAGATTACAATATACATACGTTCTTTTGTTTTTTTAATTGTGTCAAGATAATTTAAAAAAAGCAAGTGTAATTTAGGAAATTAAAGTTTGTAATACTACAAGATTTGTTACTGAGGACTTCGAAATTTGCCGGATAGTTTAGTAAGTAAACATCAATTGGCAAATGTAATTTAGTTTATTTGTATTTATTTATTTTTTGTTTTTGTTTTTAGTTTTTTTATAAAATTAACCTGCATTAACATTTATCACAAAAATGTATTATCCTTATATGGGTGTTTGTTAAATGTTGTACACACAAATAAATATTTACGTATATTTACGAAATTGAATTTAGTTGTTTGCTAGGTTAATTGCTAAGTTATTAGTGTTTTTTTTAAGATAGATAAACTGACAACAATTTGATAAGCCTACAAAAGTGCCTTAAATCGTAAATGTACATCTGCTCTTTTCTTCCCGTTAGATTTTATTTATTCTACATCGTTCCCGTGTTTGGCGTAAGATAGATCTGATTCCTGTCTTAACGAGAATACTCTACGTTCCTGCAATTCCATCATTACACAATCACAGTCACTGACAAATCCCAAATAAAGAAACAATTGTATTTGGTTGCGGCGGCGCCCAGGAGCGCAGTGACTGAAGATTAACATATGCACGCGACTCGCCCTCCTTCTCCCCTAAACACTACGGTTTATTCGTAGGAGAAGCCGCCTATCATCGAATTTCATTGAAACATCCATCTTGCGTCAAGTCTAGGAGGTATAAACGGAAAATAGGGGAAGACGGGATCGACTCTGCCGTTTTACGAGCAAGGGTGAACGCTTATTGCTGACCCGAGCTTAATTAATGGAAGTCTAAAGTGAGCAAAAGGAGCCCAGGCACTGAGTCATCTTAACAGACATAAAAATGAGCCAATTAGCTGAGGAATATGCATCCAGGTTTAATACTGCTCCTCCAAATAGGAATTTCGGGAAAGGAAAAAAAAATATATAACCCCTGAGAACGCAGGGCAGGAAAGAATTTCATTTTTTTTTTGACAATAACAAAGCAAAATGATGTTATGTTATTTTAAACAACCACACATTTGCTGTTTCAGATTTTTAGAGGCATTTCCACAATATTTAAAAATGTCGTTATCTAAGATGATTTTTCGCTCCCGGTCTCCTTCTAATAAAAATAGTATTAAAATATTTAATAATAATAATAACAAACAAGAGTATTAAATTTATTATTTAACATTTTTGTTATCGTTATAATAACATTTAATTAGGTGTTTATTAATGTTCTTATTTATTAATGTAAAAATCAAGTTTTGAGATGAAATTATATAGGCCTAATAATAATAATAATAATAATAATATATATATATTGTTAGTTAAGTTCTGGTAAATTAGTTATTTAGCAGAATTATGTTAACACATTTTAAGCAGAATCCAAGCATCTGCAATTTAAATTTAAACATCTGTAATTTTTTACATCAACGATCATTTATTTTAGGACTAACCTAACCTGAATTGTCCTTGCTGTAAATTATTCCTTTTCTCTTAATATAATTTATTTATTAAAACGTCCTTTTTCAGTATAAATACACACCTTCGTTAAATATCCTTCTGCTGATAAAGCTCTCCAAATATATCATATATCTCACATTAACAACAGCAGCTACGTTTTCAATATTTACCATTCCCGGTATTATGTTTTGTTTTGTTTTATCGAAGTTCCTATCGTCTCTACATTACACGGTTTCATTATTACGATTCTTTGTTTATAACAATGCTTTTTTTTTTAAATATCATTATTCCACTTCACTGACAGTTATTTTCTGATACTTACACAATGTACATTTTAAGTATATAATTATTTATTTTTCAATCAACATTCCTAAATATCTTCTACGAAACTGTCTTGAAACTACAGAGTTTTTTCTGAATCATTCGATGTTTTTAGTAACTTGGTAAAGTAAGACTAAAAAACGTATGACATTCTATAATATATCAAGTCGAATTCTTTTCATACAGAAAGGATAAATAATAAGAACAATTTAATACAGCTTGTAGTAACTTAAATTTTTATTTATATGATAGTTGACAAATGAAATATAGGCTTCAACCGATATTCAAAGTTTGTCAAGTTTTATTTTAACGTGCTTATGAAATCAATGCAGAGATTTTAGATTCTTTTTTATTTAAATGTTTGTTGTTTTTTAATCAATCGCTTACGGTTAAGTAATTGTTACTTATTATTTCAAATCATGTTAATTTCACTGTTAATTTAGCCTTACCTTTAATGTTTTCATGTAATTAATTACATGGTGTGTTATCATTGCTGACAACTTACCAAACAAAGCCATTCTATAAATGTCATCTTTGTAAGCAGTACAATACTGTACAATACTGCAATGCTCTATCTAAAATTGATTGCAGTTTATGTTTAGTAGTTGAAGTTTTAGTTCAGGTTTCTAAGCAGTTTTTAAATCATTACTTCTGTTAAAAAATTTCGACAATCCAAACTTCCTGAGTCATCGAGTGATTCAATGACATGTGTTGTTTTGAAATATAGGCAAATGGCAAAACCTTGACTTAGCCTAATTAATAACAGGTTTCTTGCCCTAAGCATATGCTGTTCTTCGGAAATTTAAACTGTAATATGTTCGAGGAATTATTCGAGGCCACTTATGACGATACCATTGTTTCGTTGTCGCTTTCATGGATATAAACTTTTACAAGCATATTGGTATTGTACCAAGACAAAAAAAAAAAGGCTGTTACAAAAGTTCAGAATTTTACTTCATTTTATTTGAGATTCTAATATTTTTAAGGGAAAAAAACAAACTTGCTAGAAGGAGGAGCCGTAGTCATGCTCATCAACCTAAGTTTTACTTTTAACGTCTTTTTCTATATAACCTTCTCCAGAAATGTACGGTATCTTTCATCTACTATTACTTTAAATAATAACATGAATTGTTAGAATTATTCATCTTTTTAAACACAATTAATCTTTAGAAAGCCATATATTTATACTTATGAATGCTATTTTTGTTGTCTAGGTTCAACTCCGAATATTTAGTCAAAATTAGAGAATCATCTCCATAAAACTGGAGGTTAGTCAGCTTACCAGTGCAAATATTATGATGTTTCTTTTATAATAATTTACTATATTTATTATATTTTTTTCTATTTTTTTTTTTAATTTTATATAGTAAGCAGCAGGTGTGCATAAAAACTGTAACCTATACAACGACTAGAACTCATATACTAATCTACCTTTGTTATTATAAAGATATAAATATCTAACAGCTAAAACATAACCATATAACTTAAAATTACTCAATTTTATAAAGGTATTCTGACCAGAATATTTCACAAATTACTGATTAAATTAATTACTAAAATTAATCATAATTCACAAATTATGAAATCCACAAAGTAAGTGAAGATCAAGAGCTGCGATGAACTTTTATTATTATTATTTGTTTTTTGTACGAGAGATAAGAAAATCACCATTTTGAATAAAATAGATATACTAGATATAAAATAGAATATACTTAAATAAAATAGATAGAGTAGATCACTAAAACAATGGGGTTCCAAATTCAATGATCTTGTTGTCGAATAAAAAAAAAGTAAAAAAAAAGGGGAAAGACAATAGGGCTAATTTATTCGTTTTGAGATTTCGGAGGGGGGAAGGCGGAAAATCCTCGATTGCCCTCCCCCCCTATTTACGCCAATGGTTCCAACGATACTCTGCCAACGAGAGTGGTTTAAGTCGGATGGTCATTCCGACGCCCGCCCGCCCATCTTTCACCCCTGTGTGAGAACTCCGGTACCTACTTGACAGAAGGCTGGGTGAATCTAGGTCCGTCTCAACGAGTAACAACCGTGGAAAAATCCTTGAGCACCGCCAGGATTAGAATCCAACTCCTCCAGTCCGCGGTCTAACGCCTAAACCACTGGGTTACCGAACCCACTTTTCATTACATAAAGAAGCAAAAATTCGAAACTATAATAACAAGAAAGTTTTATTATTTTGACAATGATATTTGAAATAAGTAGTGTTTTTGAATTATTGTTTCTAAAATTTCAGTTGTCAATAGAGGTATTTTGTTTGTTTGTTTTTTTTTTTTTTTGTTTTTATTTCAAAACTTGCTCGGAGTTCGGAAATGAAATTAGGAAGTTACGACTCTTCTCGGGACGAAAATTTCATAATAAATAGGAAATCCCGTGCCACAGTTCCCTAAAAGCAAGTTATGAATTACAGCACCGGTTACTCCGATGTGAAACACAATACACCAGCCACGAGAAAGTGTAAGTTCGGAAGGATAGCACTACCGAAGATGAATACCAATAGGGGAGCCGGGCTGGACCACTGATATAACGGCATCCGCCAACAACAATTCCCGGTGATTGGGTGTGCGTATTGCACGTGCCAAGAAAGAAGCTCTCCGAAAACGAAGGACGAAGAGAGAAATGGAAGATGATAAAAAAAAAAAAAAAATATCTGACCGGTCCGAGCGGGGTGCATCATCCTCTCGCGTCGGATCAGAACGCGTCGGCTTCTTAATTTGAAACTCGGTCTCATATATGGACAGCGGGGGCGAATGGACACTCGGTCTCCGTGAGAGATAAGAGCCGAAGCGAACACAATCAGGAGAGTTTTATATTCCCTATCGACTGGAATTTATTGCGAGCGCTGCATTTCAGGCCGCAGTCCGCTTCTCCAATATGAGAGGGGGAAAATTATCAATGTCCTTCAATGTCCATTTTTGAAATGGGATTCTGCAAGCGACGTGGACTCGAGTCTCCGTTTACATCGAACTCAATGAAGAACAACGGAAATGAATCAGTATTTGGGATCCATTTTCCTCATCCCTTCAACTTTCCTTCCTTTCTCTCTCAATCTTTACTTATTTTTTTTTTATTTTTTTTTTTTTATTAGATAAGAATGGAAAAGTTTTAAATTTACGTTTGCATGATTTCTGTCCCTGATTCTACAGAAAAAAAAAATCAAAGATAAACGCCAAACTGCAATTGCATTTAATGCAGTTACTCTTCTATATATTTGAATGCATTATCTACAAAATTAGGTAATCCTCGAATTTTGTACGTTTGTCTCTTATAAGTTCCTAAAATGTATATCAGGTAAAAAAAAATTACAAAAAAAATAATAATAATAAAATAAAAGTCATCAATATTAAGTTAAAATATATACATTAATAACTGATAAAAAATACATGCTGTATTGCAGAAAGGTGATTTATGAATTGTAGGTGCTTAAAATTCGAAATGTTCTTTAACTGTTTAAATTCAATTTTGTTTACCTTATTCTTCATGAGCTTAATACATTTTTAAAAAGGCAGAGATTCAATATTAAAGAAATATGAAATACAATATTAAAACATAGTTAAGTTGAATAAATTTTCTTATAGTCGATGAACGTATAAAATACAGCGTACACTTCGTATTGAATTAAATTAATATTTAACGTGCGTAAAAATATCATAATAAGTCATTAAGGCCAACACACAAATATAATTAAAAACATTTATACATATTAAAAATGACAAACGTTTTCAAAACGTTCTGCGTCTCGTTGTCGAGTAAAAATAATAATGTAATAAGTTACTGAATTTCTTGAAAAACATTCATTGTGCTATCGATGTATGCTTTTTTTTCCTCTTTATTAGATCACAATAATGAATTATATGTATCACTTTTATCACGGTACCCCAAATGAACTGTATATGTTGGGCTATAATTTATGAATATAAGAATGAATATGTAATATAGGTTCATTAACCATTGCAATGTTTTTATCCATTGAAGATGTTGTGCACAGTTAGAATCAACAATGATCATAATTTGTTTAAATTAACAAATTATAATATTAATAAGGAGAAAGATATTAGATAAATAAAAAAAAAATCGAAATTACAAGACGGTATGAATCTATTATTAGAATAGACTAGAAAGTTTACAATCGTGTTCCTCCTTCAGTCCCTCAATTAAATACAAACTTAAAATTTGGTTTTTAGCAAATTTAATGAAAAAACAAAAACAAAGTAAAAACAAGGAATATCATCAGCATCAAACTAGTTTTGAAATCTAGACTAATAAATAATAATAATAATTAGATAACATAGACTATCTATTTATATTAATCTGATAGTTCAGCTAATCTGTAGTAGATGTTTAACTAGGGTATATCGATAGAAGAATGTACATTAGAATACATCGACAGAAAAGATTTGTAGCCTAAACAATCTATATTTAATACTGCTTAATTCTGTTGATACTTTTATTGCAATATCTAATAAGAATTATAGACTAAAATTTAGAAAACTAGCAAAATGGCAATTGGAAAAACTTCAGTTACATTATTTCATAATAAAGATTTTTTTTTTTAATATTCTTTTCTAAATTTGCTAACTTTCAAATTGCGATAATTATTGTAATTCAGTATAATTGGACTTTATTATTGAAGTTCTTAATATAATAAACTTTTCGTTCTTAACTTTGTTAGTTTCTTTTCGTTCCAATTTTTGTTCCGTTCTTCTATTTGTTAACATTTATTGTCATTTTGTGCTTATTTTTTTTTTTTCGGATGAGATCTCGTCCATCTGTTATAAATTGGCGTGTCGAGGTGGGCGTTCAGACCACCGGGATAAACCTCCCAATTGCTGAATTTCAGATTGGTCGAAGCCATGTGGTGACCGTGGTTGCCTGCGAGGTGATGGCCGACCCGTCATATTTCGGGAAAAACCTAATGAAAATGATTATGGCCTTCGATCTCACACTGACCCGTGGCCATCCATTTATCAGCAAAGCTGCAAAACCGCGCCCTAACTACTTCCCCCACCCACCCTCCAATTTCTCTTTTTCTTTCCCCTCCTCCTCCCCCCTTCTTTTCTCATCTCCCAACACGTGCCATCCACAAATGGCAGTTACAATAGCACTGTCTTAATCCGAAGCTCTCTGAAGGCACGAGAGAAGATTGGTAGCCGAAGGGAGGGGGGTACGGAGGGGCGAAGGAAAAAACACTGGGGTGGGAGATGTTCCTGCATGCGCCTCGTAGATGTTGTTAATGGTAAGGTGCCTGTGGCTCACAACCAATCTCTTCATTAGCAACTGCAAGCATTGTCAATCCGGGTATAGCGCACCTGTTAGCAATGGCTTCCTTTGGACATGGTTGTTGCTCTGAGCTGAGTTTTCACGCATCAGCCGCAATTAACCGAATTCGATTCCATATCGCTTTTCTAAGAATTTAATTAGGAAAAAGAAGTGGAAAAACCTATACCTTAAGGGAAAACAAAATATAAACACATGACAAAGAAAATAACAATAAGCATATGGTAGATATACAAGACAACTGTGATGGCCTTACAACTTCTGCTGCTTTTTCCACCTAATTAAATTCACCTCGTGTTTCCTTCACGCTTTATCACGGTTTAATCTCTGGTTAAATAAATTATTCAGCTGCAACTTATTAACAAGTGTAAGTTTAATAATAGTCTAAGTTATAGTAATAGTAAGTTTTATAAATCAATTTAATAAATAAAAGTTATAAGACTATCAAAATAGAATTTAAAAAAAAATCGATATCATATAATGTAAAAATATTATATTTGTTTCTCCTTTGTAGCTTTTATAGAAAAAAAAGTTCTAGACTAACATCCCAAAACCTTTTTAAAAGGAGACACCAGTACATTGTATAATAATGGAGTTTAACAGTACTCAAATATATATTTCAAGAACATATATATCGCTCTTAAATTGTTTTATGCTATGTTTTATGCAAAGTTTTATTTAAAATAAAAGGTTAAAAACAAACAATGTTACTAAGTTAAATGTAATTAAGTCATAATAAAGGAATAAATCAATACAACAACAACAAAAAGTTATCAGTCACCAAATTAAATTTTAAAAAAAATCATATAAAAAAAAAGTTTTATGTTTACAAATACATTTTATGTATAGCCATTATTCGCTTGAATTAAAATTAAAGAATTTGGCAAACAAAGCAGTTTCTTGTTTTTTTTTTTCTTTTTCCTTAATTAATTTGTAATTATGTTATTTATTCAGCTTTGCCGTATACAAAAGCAATCTCTGTAATAAAATTTGTAATAACCTTTTGTAAATGCAATATTTGCTTTTTCGTTGCATTTTGGCTGTTGTATTTCGATGCAACAAAAGTACATGTCCTAACATTCTAAAAAGACTTTTACATATTGAAACTATGTATCTTGTAAATTTAATGTAGCAATTTTCTTTAGTAAAGCATAGGAATTTATGTTTGTCTTCATCACTAATAATTTTAAATTTAGCAAATAAAATTTTTATAGAGTATAAAGTCGATAAGACGTCTTGTTCTATAAACAAAATAACCGAACTTAAAATTTGTATTACATTCCACTTAAAATAGGAAAGTATTTCGGAGAATAATTATTTTGTGATTAATATTGTATATTCTATTTCGGAAATTTATGCATAACTCACATTTCATTTTTAAAAAACTTAAAATCTTTTATTTTAGTAGCATATATCGGATACAGACTGCTGTACATCCTCTACTCTTCAATACAGATGATCACCGATTTATGTAGATTACGGAGTTACGTAAAAAGTCCGTAGAAATTAAAAATAAATTGCGAGTAGCGCTATCATAAACACCGGAGGCACTCTTAAATGTGTACGCTACAACTTCGTACCATCCGACCAGTTACTAACTTGTATCTCATTGCATAAATTTACGGTTTCTGTCTTTTCTGTAAAGTGTTTCAAATTTTTCAATTATTTCTACCAATAATTAAACGTCATGGTCAGTCAGAAAGCGACCAACTGGTGAAAAAAATGAATCACGCAACAAAATCCTTTGTAATTCGATATATTACGGATAGTATACATATTTTCACTGCATATTTTTTACTTGAAAGCCATGTTGAGAAGGGGTAATGTAATGTAATGTAATGTAATGTGGCAAGTGTGACAGGGAAGCCGAGCACCGCGACCGTTGGTCTATTGTGCTATCCCAAGGAAAGAAGGACAGATGGAGAGAAAGACTGAAAAAGTATGGTGGGAGAAGTACAGGGGAAATGGGAGAACCCCGAGAAAACCTGCCCAGCGCGGATAGTCCACCATCACGAAACTCACATGAGAACCGAATCTCGATACTCAGAGGTGAGAGGCCAATGTTGAGAAGGGGTACTCCGACCTACATAGGAGTCTACAGAACGGAATCCTTACATAAGTTGAGGACTTTCTCTATTGTGCAAGTAAATACATAATAGTAAAGATAAGTTACTTTTCTTTGTTTTTCTTCATGAAGTTGTACAATTCCAATTAACTCACAATAAGATTGCGATTATTTCTTGCTCTATTAAGGAGATCATTATCAACAGTCCTTTTCTTGGTTAAAAAAATGCTACAAATAAAGTCGATTTCGCCTCTCAGATATCCTGATACGTGGTGAACATATTTAGCTTCTAAACATTGCATTTCAAGATTAATTAGTCAAATATCTTTTTTTTTCTGTGCTGTTGACGGGCTATGTATTCATTTTGAATTCAAGTGTTCACTCGCTTCGCTTGCAATAATCTACGAATTACAGAGCAAATTATATTTAAAGATTGTGCAATGGTTGTCGTATCATTGGAAAGATCAGATAAACAGAAGGAATAAGGTTGAACAACTAAAAAGGAAAATTAAAATAGAACTGAAATGAAAATAAAATAAAATGAAAATTGGAGTTGAAGAGGGGTTATTGTGGACTGACATAGTTAAAGAACTAAAATTTCATATTTGTCTGCTTTTTTGCAATTAAAATTAACATTTAATCACTTACTGAATTTTTGAACTTTTTTTTTTTTTGTTTTTTTGTTTTTTTGATAGAAAATGCTCTGGAAAGAGACAAAGTCAGTTTTCGATAAACGAGTGACCTACGAAAAACAAAACAGGATGTTTTCTCCAAAAATGTATATTATCCGGTAACCGAAGTAAGGGACCGTTCAAGTAAACTTATTACGTAAGCACATTTTTAGTCATTTTAGATCCCTCCTGCCCGCTTGTAAGCAAAAATAAGCAGATGCTCCCCCCCCCCCCCCTTTGTGCTTACGTGAGGTTGGCCAAATGATTAATAGTAAATACCATTTAACAATAAATTAAAACAGTCAAATTTACATGATATTCACTCCTGAATTAAAATGTACTAAATTAAATATAAAAGTACACATGAAATCCTGAGGAAAAAGTCGCGCAGCGCACTCTCTCGCTAGCATGTTTGTCTGTCTTACGTAGCATTGCTGTGATCCCCTTCCCCCTTCTTGAATGCTTACATAATACTTGAACGGTCCCTAATGCAGAATCAGTTTGCTCTAATAATCGAGATTCAACTACAATCCCTGTATTAATCTTACACTAATATAATATATTATATATTTATATAATATAGTATATATTATATAAAGCTGAAGAGTTTGTATGTTTGTATGTAACGCACTAATCTCAGGAACTACCAGTCCGATTTGAAAAATTCTTTTTTGGGTTAGATAGCCCATTTATTGAGAAAGGTTATAGACTATATAACATCACGCTATGACCAATAGGAGCGGAGCAGTAAACATAAACGTCAACCAACGGGTATGATGGGGAGGCTTCGCCGCACGACGAGAACCGAACATTACCGAGAAGGGCCGAATTTAACGCGGATGACATCGCGGGGCACAGCTCGTTTTTAATAAAGTTAACCCTTTGATAGATCTATATCTATTTATTTATTTATATACATTGTTTCAGTAGAAATAACGTATATAAATAAATATAATTGAAATAACAATAGTACTGCTCAGAATCTCATCCAGTTGAGGAGGGGGTGGGGTAACATAATCATTATATTTTTTTCACATATATAATATTCTAAGAAAATTATTAAAAGTAAGTAAATTATACATTATTGCTTGTATCATTGATGGAAAATAGAGATAATAGTCAATAGCGAGGAAGCAATGGGTAAATTAGAAAATAATACTTAATTATTGTATGTTTAATTTAATGAAATTCAAATCAAAAGAGATGAAGTAATTGAAGACTTTTTTAAGACTTTTCAAGTCTAAGAAAGCTGAATTAGGCGTCTAAGTTCGAAGTTTTCTCACAGAATAGGTTTTCGATAGAAGTGTTAAAATCTTCTGCGAAATTTCCCATCCGCTTTAAAAATTCCTTAAAACGAATCTTTTGTTTTCCTTTGTGCGATGACTCAGGGGATGTGAACATGTGCAAGAAAGTGTATACTTTTCACACGTCTCAAACCTGACCAGAGGCCCTTCTTCACAGGGCTTAAAAAGGAATTCCTGTGTTAAAGTTACGCACGGTTCAATCCAGTTGTAACGGCAACGGCAGAGCGCCCAGGAATCACAACATACGTTGACACACACTAATGCACCTCTCTCGCTCTCCCCCCCCCCCTTTCTTTTCTCCCCCCCCCCCCCTTCTCTCCCCATTGGTCAGCAGGTCCTTCACTGCCCAGGAACATCTACGATCGAATCCATCACAAATCAAGAAGCGAGAAAGACTTACACCGAGATCCTGAAAGAATTAAGGAGCCTCCTGGGGAGCAAAAACCCATTTCTCGACCGTCGCAATTAAAATGGGATTTTGGAAGTTGCGACAGATCAAGTTGAAAAATAAGACAGGATAATATTAAAAAAGCTAATGAGAAACAGACAGCTCTTCTAAAAGATTTTGTTTTTTCTTATAAAGAATTTCTTAGGCAAAAATTTGAAGTAGATCTCCACAAAAGATAGAACAAAAATGAAGAAAGATAAATTAAAATTGAATATAAATTAATTTAACGCTTTTTTTTAATGCAGATAATAAAAATGACATTGTTAAAAATAAAACAATATTAAAAAAAAATCTAATCTAAATAAAAAAATTAATTAAAAAAGAAGTTAGGTTATTTTTGCGCATTGAGATGAAATTGATTTAAATGTCCTTTTGAAATTGATTTAAATTGAATTTTTTTTTTTAAATAAAAAGAAATTTAAACCTAAATAACAGCCTAGGGTGCTAACTCCTTTACTTAACTTTGTGCCTTACTTTGACATTATTTCTTTATTTTTTTTTATTTCAATAATTTTTTTTTTTATTATTTTATTCTCTTTTTCTTGGAGCAAAATTGTATTCTACCAAAAAAAAAAAATTAATTTCGATTTATATAATTATGATTTTTAAAGAATATACTTCTTTAATGTATTAAATTACAATATAATAAAATTTAAAAAAATCTTATTTCTTAAAATAATTTGCTTGATTTTTTTGTTTTTTTTAATTGTATTTCTCTGCATAGAAGGGATTTTTAAATTTATAAAAAAAAAAACATAAAAATAAAAAATTAATAATTAAGAAAAAAAAGAATCGCAAAAATAAAATAAATTCAAATACTTTGTAGTTTCCAATGACGGTAGTTCACAAAAATCAGGCATTACACTTTTTAATTGTTTTTCGAAAGTAGAATTTAAATTATATAGATGGTAAAATTTCTTTAATCTTGAGCCAAACGAAGTGTTATCGAACTCTTTTTTTTTTAATTTCTCCCTCCCCAAGCCCTCATTCGCATAAAGAGCATTTGCGCACAGCAGAATTGTTTGATGCTAAGAATTGATTATAAATATACGCTTACATTTAAGAGCAAAAAAAAAGGGAGGGGGATTGGCTGGGAAAAGCAATTCAAAACGCACATTTGCACATTGTAGCTTTAATCAGACAGGATTGTTCATAATTCGGATATCTCCCAAAAGTAAAATAAAAAATTAAAAAAAATCTTAAAGATAAATTTTAAGTTTGGATACAAGCACGATATTTATTTGACAATTTTATACTCTAAATCAGTGGCTCTTAATTTTTGCTGCTACCAACATTCGTGTGATCCTCAAATATGTTTTCGCATCCAGTGTCGTACAAATCCAGTGTCGAGATTGCAAATACATCCTTAGACCCGACTTCAGGAAATGTGGGTCAGATTTCAATCTCAAAACATGCAAACAAAGAAAAAATATTTTTCAAATTTTCTTTGAAATATTGTCGTTCATTGGCCCATTTTATCGATTTTTGAACAGTCTCGCCCTGGGCAGTCGCCCCCTACTCCTTTTCCTAGCTGCATTACTGCTGCATCCTTATCTATTTCAATGAGTTCCTTTTAAGTTATAATTAGAGAACGATACAGAAAGAATTGTACATTTATTTCACTTTCACCACAACATTACGAATAGATGAAAAGTTATATATATATTTTGTTTGATAATCATTAAGAAATGTAGCGATGCATTTGTGGGTTTGGTGATTCTATCTGAAGAAAAAAAACTGGTATCGCAGCTTTAGACAGAAGATCTCATAACAGAGATTGAAAATCACTGCTCTATATCCCTAAGTGTCCTTTCCCTAATCGATTTGAATCATAGTTAATGATAAATGTGGGTTATTTCTATAGAGTTTTGTGAATGTTAATTGTTTAAGACTAGCCGGATACCGTCGCTTCACTCGGGAACCCTTGCATACAAAGCATAAAAAAAAAAAAAAACCTATATTTATTTAGCAAATTAATATCGAGATCGGAAAATATAAGAGTTCCAGCCCGTTCCCAGGCCTTCTCCGGATAACTCAGATGTATTGCGGGTTGGCGCCACAACCTATATATCGATAAGACAATTTTAAAGCGAAAATATAAATCCTCTTTATTCCCTATCCCGTGGGAATTTAGAAAAATCCGGCCTTATTCCTTGTCTACATCATAAAGGGAACCTCTGTGCAACATTTCAGCTTTCTAGGTCCAAGGGTTTGGGCTGGGCGTTGATGAGTCAGTCAGTGAGTGAGTCAGGACTTTTCTTTTTATATAGGTAGATGTAAATCACCCTAAAATAGCAAATATATATTAATTCATATCCTAAATACAAAAAAGAGAAAAGCTTGATAATGGAGAACCGAATACAAATTCTCTGTCTAGCTTCCCAAAATAAATAAAACAAAAAATAAATTTGAAGATGGTTATTTTTATTACATTCTCTCTGGATAAGAACAAAGACTATATTGCTTCATTCTAAACATATATTTTTTAATTTATATATATTTTTATTATTATTTATAGAATTTTTATATTTGATTGCGGTAATTGTAAAATGTTTACATAAATATTTTAATTGTTGATGACTTCAACTGTTTTCATTTTTATTTACACTTTTTAATAATGATAATAATATGATAATAAGATATTTAAATGTTTTTATCTAATATTAAACTTTTTTTTTCCTCCAATAAAAAATTCCCCATATTCTTTAAGGTGAAAACTCTCGAACAGACATTTCTCAGTGATTCGGAAGTACAGTGAAGAATGTTCTTGTTGGCAATCGTATGACTGTTGCCGTCATCTTTTCGTTGTAAATCTCTTCTGATCCCAGTGTCATTTCGGAGTATTCTTCCGTCAGTGCATTTAAATGGAACGTGGTATGCGTAGAATTGTACTGTCAATTGAAGGAGCTCTCGTCTGGCTTGTCGGGAAATACCTTCGCTTCGGCCTTGACTTGAGGATTTGAATACGAAGATTTGGAATGGAAATTTATCGAGCTTATATGCATGCGCAAGTGCAACGGCGATAGGGTATAGGGAAGAGAGACGGAGGGAAAAAAAATCTAACATAAGGGAATCCTGGACTTTTTTTTTTTTTTGATGGAAAGAAACTTTATGAGGCATTTCCAAAGTGAATAACCTTAATTCTTTCTTTCTTTTTTTTTTCAAAGATATATTAATTGAAAAGTTATCGTAACATTTGCCTTTAAAGATGCTAAAGATGAATATCACAGAAATTCAATACAGATATATCTTTTTATGTGTGTTCTGAAAGACCGACAAGCGATTCTTACGTTTCATTTTGAAGTTTGTTTATAGTGAATTAAAGAAGTGACCGGCGTTGCCCGGATTAAATATAAAACAACACTATATTTCTAGTGTAAATGGCCTTCAAATGCATGCAAGTGAGACCTATCAGCAGACCACATTTCAAATCAATTGAATGATGTTGGAGGCCATAGTTAACAAACAATCAATCGGACAAACAAACTGTATTTTGTAGATATTAAATAAATAACTCGATTCCCACTGGACCAATTTTAATGAAATTTTTTACCATAATAATAATAAAAAAAGAAAACAAAAAGAAATAGATTAGGCAATGCACAGTATTTCTCGCCTGTTTTTCTTTGCCCTTACCTACCGAATATTGATAATAATTTGAAAATTGAAAATTTGTTCATTAGGCTGACGATAGATAAAAATCCAGAAACAGGTGACTCGAAGTCAGAATAACGAAAAAAATTATCTAGCCTAAATTAAAAACTTAGAATTATACAAGATTACTGAAATTAATCCAATAATCCCAAATTTTATGGAGAACGGATCAAAATTAAGGATCGATTTTTATCTTATAAAATAGTTTTATTTTGAGGCAATATCTGATTTCAGATTTGTCATGTTCACAAAAAAAAAAAAAAAAAAAAATTACCAAACTTTGGAACTCGAATATTCAAAAAAAAAAAAGAAGGAAAGATATTTTAAAGAGTGGACAAGTACACTCCAACATCTTTCAATATAATAATTCAGAGATTTGAATAACAAGATTCCTTTTCATTTATTTATTTTTCAATAAAGAAAATTCATAGGTTATTCCGCATTTTATGAAATCTTTGAGATTCTTTAATCCATTTTTTCAATAATGAAAATTTAGTTTGTATTTCAATACACCTATTATATCTAAATTTCATTAAAAACTTAGAAAGTAACACTCGAAACAGCTTTTCCAAACTTCAAAAACATTTTTTGGCTCACATTTCCTTACAGCCATAATGAAAGTAACTTCACTCACTTATCTCTTCAGAAAACACAGAAGTTGAGTGGGTTAATGGTAAAAGTTTTTCTTCTTTATTCATATTTTATTTGACGTATTTAAAAATTTCTAACTTGGCAGCTACTTAAGTATAAGAGTCTATTCGACATAAATACTTAAAATGATACTTTTTATTAGTATTTTGACAGTAAGTGCTTTGAAAAACTGAACTTTTTAATGTAAGAAGTCAACATAATTATTCAACGTAAAAAAATTATTATTGCTAATTATTAAAAAAATAATTCACGGAAAATTCAAGGTATTTACAATTTTTACTCTTATACGACACTATATTTCAGCTTAATAGCTTTAAGATGCTTAAGAAAAATATATAAAGTATAAAAAAAAAGTGCAGTAAGTAAACTTATGAAAAAAAAAATTTCTGTTAGAATCTTGTAATTTAAAAAAAAAAGAAAAATAATAATTTGAAAAATAATAATTTAAAATTAAGCTTTTTTTTATGTTAATTTTCAAAAATTATTTTTCTTTTAAATTTTCTAAAAATTAATGTTTTTAAAAATTTTTATAAATTAAAATGTTTATTCTTTATTTTAATTAATATATAATAATATAAGAAAATCTTAAAATTCTTAGATTTTTAGATAATATTAGAGAATTTTTATATGATATTTTTGTTGAATGTTATTACTCATTTTTCAAAAAATTTATTAATTTATTTATTATAAAGTAGAATATGTAAAACAACATCAAAGTAAACTACTGTTTTATATTCGTATATTTTAAAAATCTTTTCTAAAGTAACTGCAGTTGGGTTTGTATTTTGGTTGAAATAAGGGAACGGCAACTGTAAAAATATCTTATCGAGTTCTTCTGCCTGAAAAGTTTGGATCTGGAGGTAAAAATGGAATGAAGCAAGTCTTTTTTATTATTAAGGGCTTCAGGTTCCCAAAAATATCTTCCCGTTAATAAAAGATGGAGAGGTATCGTAAGACGGACATCCTCCCAAACATCTCAGAGTCTTTCATTCCACAGATATAGGAAAGGTAGATTGCCCCCCTCCCTCCCCCCTTTCCTTTCCACTTGTTTCCGGGGGGAAAATCATTGGAGAAAGTAGAAGAAAGGAGAAGGAGTGCCTCTATTCGATCTCTCCGATATTTTGGTGCGGTCCAATTCGTAGTTGACGGTCCTGCTACGTTCAACGTAGGGAACGACAGAGAGAAAGAGAGATGAGAGAGAGAGAGAAAGAGAGAGGAAGCGGTGGCGGAGTGGGTGGAGAACGAGGAGGGTGGGGGATGAATAGGAGGTAGTAGTCGAGTAGCCACCACATGGTCTGTAGAGAAGGCAGGAGCTGTGGCCGATCTGAGTGTAGCTTCAGCCTCAGCTCGGAGCTGCTCCCGGAGTCGAAGGTCAACCGTTCCAACGGTCAATTACGACCAACACCGCCGTTCCAGAACTCATCGCCTCGCCGCCGGCACCAAGCATCGCGGGTCTTCGGGGTGAGTAGAAACATTCTCATTGGCAAGTAATTGACACGTGGCACGAGCAAATAAACTCCCAGTCCCAAATGAGAAACTGAGCGGCAACTTGTGGCATCAACATACAAACTTAATTGGTCGCAACTTAGAACAGCAGCTCCACAGGCTTTCTTTGTACTTAATATTACTATTTAAAGGAAAAATTACTTTAGAACTACAAATTAAATAACAAAAAAAAAAAAAAAGAAAAAATTAAAAACGCTGCAGAGGTTATCTTCACATGGTACTCTCAACTTTTTTTTTAAGTTGATTAAAAAGTTTTTTTAAAGTTAACAGAAATACGTCACGCTGTATTCTTGAAATATATGTCCCTGCATTATTTAAATGTAGTGCTGTTAAGTTTTAAAGATGTACCTTCCAACATCTCATCATCTTCATCATATTGATTTTGACTTGACACACCCCCACAGCTTTTAAAAATATCTTTCCGACACAGTGTATCTTCGGGGCCATATTGCTCAGAACTTCACAAAAGATTATCCCATTGGTGAAAATTTATTTCTAATAACTTTTATTGCGCCTTTTCAAAAAAGAAAATGAAAAATATGAGGAACTTCACTGCTTCAAAACAGAACCATAAAAGGATGAAGAAGGAAAAAGAAGAGAAGATAAACTATTCGGAAGTAGAGGCCAAAAACCTTACTTCCGGTGCAAATGTAAACAAGGATTTGCATCCTCCAATCGCGAAGCGTGATTTGCCACTTAGAGTCAGATTGGGAAATAGAAGAGGGAAGAGGGGATGGGACTGGGGGGGAAAGAAAAAGGCTAGTGGGGTTGGGGGAGGGGGTAGAGTTTGAATTGAAACTCGTAACATCCTCGAGGAAGATCTAAGCAAATATTTGACACGGTTTTTAGCAGAAACCGTTATTCTTATGGAATACAGGGTGAAACGTCTCATCATCTATTTTTAAAGAATGAACACAGGGGTAGAGTTGGTGCCCGCCGTCGAGCTCCTACGATTCGCTGCCCGCTGCTTTCGCTTCCCCGCATAACACTCTCCCTCCTGCAACACACCAGTATAGATTTTATTCGTTTTTTCCTTTTTTTTTTTTAATCCATCTCAACGATAGATTATGTGAATTATTTAGACAACCCCATTTTCAACGTTACCTTCTTTTTGGGGGTTATTTTTTTCCCCTTCCCCAGAAAGACAATACAGTGTAAACACGGCAATAAATATATAAAATTACATCTTGTACATTTTACACTCGCATTTTATTTATTACCCTGACGTTTTATAACACACACCAACCATGAATAATGTCCGTTCTCGAGCCATTAGCAAATTGGATGATGCCACCATTACGAAAGAATCAAGTTGATCTGTAGGCATGAACTCAGCCGCACTCGTATTAATCTACAATAAATTGTGTAGATTGGGGGGAAAAATCTTTATTTTATAATTATCAAGTGTTTTAATTTTATATTTGCAGAGAAATTAACAAAGCCAGAGTGTATCTTGAAATTGTCGTAATTGTTTACAAATTTCCGTAATTTTGTTTTTTCCAGAAAGATATATTTTTTATGTCAATAGTGGCATAATTTAAGAGGGTGTTATTTTTTTTATATATTCCAAATTTTTAAAATTACATGAAAATTGGAAATGCATGTAGTTGGGTCGATAAAAACTTAAATTAACTTCTCCCCCATCGAAATAAAATCGTAATTACTTACTGATTAAAATATTAATAGAATACCAAAATTTGAAACGTAATTTAAACAAATTTTAAAACATAAATAGTTATAGTTGCATTTACCTCTCTATAAATAAATAGTTGAACTTAATATTTTTATGTTTTCTGCTGGACAATTTTAACCCATTTCAAGAATTATCTGGACTGATTTAAAAAAAAAAAAAATAAATAATTAGAGGTACAATATCGTAAATTCTTTAACTATGCCATTATCTTATTTTTGTCGTAAATTCAAATTTTTCTTTGAAAAATTCCTGTTCATTATACTTACAGTTTATTGTTATAGTTTATTGTTGTTAAGAATTGACGTGCAATTTGTAGATAAAATCATTACATTGTTATATTTGGCTCAGCACGCGCTGATTATTTCCAAGCTAATATGACTTTATGATATTCAATTGCTGTTTCAGTTTTGAATAACTTAGCGCATTGTTGGACCTGCAAATAATGTTCTTTCAAGATGGAGGTCAGGGTATTCTCCTACTTAACCTCTATTGACAAATAAGGATTTGCTGTTTATATAAAGAATTCCTTTATATCTTCTAAATAATTTTTTGTTTAAATGTCTAATTAGTCTGCTGGACTTACAGGATTGAATCTAAAAACAAAAACTTTCAAATTTGAATATTAATGAAAATTTCCTAGAACTGAAAGAATTTTTTCCATATTTGGAGGTTCTGAAATTTTTTTGATAAGAATTAAAACAGTAGCTACGAGACAAAGAATATTTCGTTAAAAATGTTTTAGAATCCTATCTGTCGTTTGTTACCAGTTTTATTTGGTCTATTTACGCTTGTACCTTTGAGGATTCGAGAAAAATCCCCAATCTTGACATACCAGCAAAGCAATGACATTACTTTCTCATCAACAAATTACAACAGACAGATATTAATACTTTCATTTTTACACTATTTATCACGTTCAAATTATTATTATTATTATTATTGATTCTTCAAATCTATCAATAATAATAATAATAATAATACTATAGGTAGATTATAAATAATTGTTTTTTTAATAAAATTAAATAAATATTCTGTAAATTAAATTCTGTATATAAATTTTTGGTTAAATATCTGAATTTATCAAATATTGCTGTTATTAAACAAATATCTACTTTAAATATATTTGTCAATTTTTGAATTTCTATTATAAAAGCTATTATAATAGTTATACGAAAATGGTCACATTTATTTGGAAATAATTCAACAACTGAGAAATGTGATTAAGAATGAAATATGTTTAAATAGATAATCAATGAAAAATAGACGTGCAATTGCATATACCAACAGATATAAGTTTTTGTAATATAGATTTCACTTTAGCTTTGACAATACTATAAATAAATAACTTGATGGTGTTAAAAGCCTCGAAATCCTGCCTACAAACATTTCGTTGACGCTTTGCTTCATTTAGTCTTTTGTTTCTAAAGAAAAGGAACTATTTTAACTTCAGTCCCTGACGTTCTGAACAGTAATTAGATTTTTACATGAAAAAGAATTGTAGAGGTTCCTTCAATTCTTTGAATCAATTCCCTGGAGAAGCAGAGGAGAGGTGGTAATTCGGTTTTGGCGATGGGTGACATAAAGAGAAGCAATGATTGGTGCCAATACTGGACAGAAAAACGAAGGACAGAAATTGGTCAGGGAAAAAAAGATAAGATTTAGGGAAAAAAAATGAAAATAAATATCTTTTTTATTTATATTTTATATTCTTATAACACTTATATTTGTTTTTACAAATATAAGAATTCGAACAATAATTTTTGAATAATTCATTTTGTAATTAATTCTCTGAGTAAAAAATTAAGGAAAACCAAAAGAAATTGATTAGTCGTAATGTGTCATTAAAACTAATTAACTCATAAACTGAAAGTTATTAACAGTGTAGTTATCAATGTTAGCAAAGAATTATAATCCTTGTAAATTATGTTGACGTAATTAATATATGCAGCTAACATTGTGTTAATGTAAACATTATTATTTAATATAAATATAACATTGTACTTCCATCAGATGGTTATATTTAAGGATTTATATTACTTTTATCAATTACAGATTTAATACCGATTTTCCGATAACGACTAGTCAGGCAGCTTTTTATTCCGAACAAAATTGCGAAAACGCAAAATCTTGATTTTTGATTAAATCTTAGTTTTATTTTATTAATATTTTTAACCATAGCTATGGCATTTAAGCAAGAATAGTATGAATACACTTCATTGTAGTAATGGTGTAAAGCAGAAGTCCTTATCGATACTAGATAATGTGGAAGTGTTAAAACCAAATTAATTAGTAAGGTCAGAGATGTACTAATGAATTACTATTTCCTGATTTCTATTGGTCCGGTAATCCGGCAAGGCTCTGGCAGTAGGGGTATCGAAAATTTGTGATTAATCTTTATAAAACCTAATAGATAGATAACAAATCCTTACTTTTCACTGAACTATGGTAAAAAGTTTTCCTTAAAAGTTTTGTATACATTTAAATATATAAATATATAAAATGTCTTAATTATCAAACAAAATATATTTCTCAATATATATTGAAACACGAAAACATTTGTTTGTTGATCAAATTTGAAATTTCAGAAAATTTTTTCTAGATACATTTTAGTGAATCGACTTCATTGGGTGAAATTACGACCCCTTGCCTAAAGTAATTTACTTGATTAAAAGAAGATCGATGTGAAAATGTATTCACGAGTAAAATACTAAATCAGTGTGTCAAAATTGGCTCTTCGTTCACGTGCAACTCAACAAAATATGATAAGCAATCTCATTTCTCAGTGTCTTCACAGAAACTAATTCAACAATGTAAATAAAAAAATTTACTCGAGTTCTAAAATTTATAAAAATTAGATAATTTTATTTGTTATTTTTTCAATATTCCTAAGTCTGCATGTTATCTTTTTAATTTCGAGGGTTTTTTTTTTTGGGGCAAGAAATGGACCTGAAGTAGTCTTACGTTAATTAAAAGGACAACCGGACAAATTTGATGTTTCCGGATAAAATGTTATCCGGTCATCAAAACTTTGCTGAAATACCATTTCGTATGAGCGTAAATTCATATTAGGCATTCTTCGTATACTTTCCTTTAATTTATGCTATTTTTTTTTACCTCACGAACTAAAACTTTATGAAAACATTAATGAATTCTCATGACTTTTTGTAATTGTTTGAAACTATGAAAGTTCATCTTCCATGTTGCAATATGATTCATACTATTTTTCTTCTTCCTTTAATTAAGACTTCGAAGTTTCTTTTTAGAAGCCAATAAAAATTTATACCTCTTTCATATTCTATACCAGTAAAGATTACATTTTATTCAGAACACTTATTAACTGCATTTCACCTTCACAAATAACCTTTGATTTTCCAAACCCTAAAAAATAACACGAATTTATGGATTTTGTTTTGCATTTGTTTTGAGTGTTCTTACGAAAGAAGAAATTTCACATTAACTATTCTGTGCCAAATTTAACTTCTCTGTTAATAAATTACAAATAATTTTCTGTTATTAATGTTATTCGACAAGTCACTTGAATACAATATATGTAGTTGAAAACTGCAAAATATAGTAAATAAATATAACTTAGTAATTTATTAATAATATATTTATATTATATATACTAAATTATATTATACATATATCAAATATAGTCTGTAAAATTATATAATATATATTTATATATATATATATATAATAAAATGTATACTATCCAGTAAAGATAACTATACTAGTAGTCTATGTAGTAATCATATACAATCACCAATCTTTCGTTAGTTTTTTTATACAAGAAATAGTTAGATAGATGATGTAAAAGAAACAAGAATTAAAAAAGGATAGGCTACTTAAAAAGATCATTAAATAAGAAAAACGTTTAATCATATTAAAACAGACTGTAGATTCTCAGCACAATATCTCCTGTTCATTTATAATTTATAATTTTAGATCAGTCTTTTTTCTATTAAAAAACATTCAAGGATTCGGTAATAGATGGATTTAAGATTACATTTGTTTCAAGGAGGAAGTGGAAATGATTTCATGTTACAACAGATGGGAATGTGGTCAGAAAGCGGCGATAAGAGTAAAAATAGTGAACGTTGAGGAATAATTGCAGATGTGGTAGAGAACTCATTTCTTTTAAGCTGAGTTAACATGAATTCGTCTCTTTACTCCTTATCGCACTGAGGGGGCAGTTTAACACCCTCCTGACAGCATTGCCCGAGTCGAGAAATACCAAGAAGTGGTAGAAGACACTGGGTTTTCTGTTAGACGTGAAAATCATCAGACAAGAAATCCCTTTTCCCTTCGCACAAGCGATTTCCAGGGCTGTAAACTGGAAGAGAGTAATACAGGAATATATTTAGCAAAGTTGTTGTACCAGGCGACGAAAACGACGAAAGGAGGGAAGGAAAAAAAAAAAAAAAAACTTGTAGGAGGGGGACGTAGTGCAAGAGGAGGGAGTGCCGGGAATTGCAGAAATACGATCATACGACCATAAGCCCATTAGTTAGGAGTGAGAGAGAAAAAAGAAATACGAAATCGCGGCCGATTTTTAGAATGATTGCCCGAATTTATTTGCCGAGTCTCTTCCATCTGGGTTGGTGAGAGAGACTTGCGTGATCTCCATTGGGAGACGGAGACGATGGTAGATCACGTGCTCCCGTTCCACTCATCGCGCATGCTTAACTGAGAATGGAAGAAATAGGGAGATAAGTCTTCTTTTTTTTTTAACCCCTTCCCCTCTCTGCCTATAGAAGCAATTAAACATCCTCATGATAGTGCAACAATGATGGTATCACGGTCCGTCACACGCCAACCAGCAAATAGACATCTCTGAAGGATTTTCACTGCCTAAATGTGCCTTTCATATTTTCTCCATTAATTTTATTAATAGCAAAGCTGCAATCCTGAACATTGAAACAAATCTCAAGGATAAAGAAGATTAAAGACAGAGATAAACTTAAAAACTGTCAGAAATTGTATCTTACGAACAGAAAAAAGATCTGGTATAGAAGTATCTTCAGTTCAAAATCTAGAAATAAGAAAAATAACTTTACGAATCAAATTACGGGATTAAACATAAGATGGCTCCACTCTTTAAGATAATTATCAAAATGATTAATAATAATTTATGCATAATTGTCAAAATAAAGAGAAATAATAATAGGATATACATGTAAATTCCGCTACAGCAGACGGATGAATAGGAAAGTGGAATGATAACAGCTTTCTTTTTACAGATTCGTGTTTACAAATAATGAATCATATCACATAAACCTCCTGTTAAATTTCATGATGAAATCTTATCCAATCATTAATCGAAAAATTGTAAAATAATTTCAAAAGAAATAAAAAAGAATTTAAAAATCTCGACTTTGGTAAAAATGTCTTGTAACTGTTGTAACTAATTGTTTTTTTTATTGTGGAATTGCTGAGAATTTAAAATTTATTAAAGAAAAATATATCTTATAAAGATTTCAGAATTAAACAGAAGAAGAATAAAAAGGCATATGAACACATGATAACGAAAACATACAGATAAAAGATGAAAAGGAAGATCTTATAGTTAAGAGATTAACAAACGGAAAAAAATACACAGCATTTGTTAATTTCATGAAGATTTCTTTTGTCTGAATTACTGGAATTTTTAATTGAAATGTCGGGTGATGCCATATTGACAGCGATTATTGTTTGGAAGGCGAAGGAGGGCTTTTGGCCAACAGGGAGGTGTGATTTTTCACGGGAGAAGTGAAATCCGTGCCGCAGGGAAAAGATCCGATCCACTATTGGAGAAACCGATATCAACATTGAACTTTAACATTTTTTGAACGTCTGTCTACAGTTTGCGGAATCAATGCGAACATTCTTTTAAAAATAATTCACAGACATTAGAGGAAACCGTTGACATCATATATCGGAAAAACTATACAAAATCTTCGTTTTATGCTCTTTGCAAAACAATTTTTTTAAATATATTGTAAATATTTGTGTTGTTGCTTTGAAACCATACTTTGGAGCAAATTGCCTTAACTTTTCCATAATAACAATTTTTACATTTTTTTTTTATTAAATGACGTAAAGATTTGTTAAGGTTTCTAGGATCTAATATTCTTAATAATGCATTTATCAGTGGCTTTTAACTCCAGCAGGAAACGCTTAGTAGATTTATATTTTTAAGCCAAGTTTAATTAAACCTGGTAGTGTTTAACTTGTCGTATTTTACATTCTAAGATCCATCAGAATTTTTTGCCTACAGACTCTTACTATATAACTTAACAATTCAAGTATAGAGCAAGCGTCTTTCATCTATTGCTACAATAGGAACTGTCTTACAATAACTCAAGAAGAAACAAAATGGTATTTCTGAAGGAATAAGTCTTAACAGAAATCTGCGTATGTAAGCCATTTCTTGGACATTGATTATTTTTATTTTTACATCCATAAAGAAGTAAAAGTTGTCTGTGGAGTTGGTTTAATATGAAATTGATTAGAGTAGATGCATTAGATGCATTCGAAACATCAAAACACATTTATGTAAATTTAGATATTATTTGTAGGAATAGTTAGAAAAAGCATACTTAAAAACCTATATGATTAAAGGACCAAACACACCATAACATAAACAGAAAACACTTTGTAAAATTAAGCATATTACATGTTTCGAGGGATACCCTCATCATCAGATAATGAAAGACACTCACATTCTCTGATGATGAGGGTATCCCTCGAAACATATAATATGCTTAATTTTATAAAGTATTTCCTGTTTATGTTATGGTGTTTTTGGTCCTTTAATCATTTTGCAATACACACGATGAACGGTAATTAAAAACCTTTATTTACTTTACATATACCTTATTTATTTTACTTTATTACTTTTTATTTTACTTTATTTTGCATTCGTAAATAATCAAGATTTGATAACTATGTGAAAAGTTGTCCATTACAGAAGCACTATTATAAATTAGTTTTTATTTATTTCTTAAAGTAGCAATATTAAGATTTCGAGATCGTTGCATTTATTGCTGACTGATTTTTTGTATATAAACATCAGCTTTTCCGCATTAACTATGAGAAAACGGTTTGATTTAACTGTTTAAATGTTTTGATTACGTTAAAAAAAATAGAGATAAGTTTATTTTTAATCCTTTATTATTACTCCGTATGTTATCATAAATAAATGTAGTTAATATATTGTTCAAAGAAGAGGAAAATAAAATAAACTAATCCTCTTTGAGTCGAAATATCTTGAGAGTTTGAAGTGCTTTGTAAAACTTAAAGATAAGACTTAAATAAATGTAAACAAAACAGTTTTATATATGGAAGATTAAAATGTTATCATTGTTCATTATTGGTGAATGATGAAAGCAAAAATACTATAATGAAAAAGATTAACAGTACTATCTTGATTTTAAATTCAAGATAATAAATAAGTAAATAAATAAATAAATAAATAAATAAAAAGTGTTGTAAAGATAATATAAGTGGCTACTTTATTCATATTAATAAGTAATCTAGAAAAGTAATTGTTAGGACAAATCTCATTTCCGTGAAAATGTTTTGTTATAATCACTCGAATTACTATTAATAATAATTAAAATGTATTAATAAAACCCCGGTAAACAATGTGATTATTGAATCTATTCTTTTACATTGTATTAAAAAAATATTTTAATTTCGTTTTTTACAAAACGAACGATATAGAAATTGTGCGAATTGCAACTTTCTTAATGTGGTGCACGTGATTGAAAGTAAATTGTTTTCAGTGAAATCTTTTCCTTTCTGACTTTTAATTCTAATCCAATTTTCTTTCATTTCATGCTCTTTTTTTGTTTTCATTTCTAATATCAATCGGCCTTGCAATTTGCCTGTCAACAACAGATGCCAGAACATCGACACAGAATTTGCAAAATGGTCGTAGTTCTGTTGAAGTTATCTATCGGTATTGCTTAAAACACTTAGAAATAATAGGTTTGTGATTATATCCAGCTGCTGTTGAGGTATTTATTAAAGGAAACGAAAAAGCCTCATTAATTTGTAAGGGCCGTAGTATTCTTAAGAAATTATCGGACTAGAAATAATACAAAACAACTTTTCTTATATCGTTACAGTTATGTTACCGTAATAATGATTTAGGTTATACATTAACATTCTGTTACTTTGTTTAAATAAAAATAGGATTGTTTACTTGTGTTGAAAGTTTGTTTACTTTGAAAATAGTTCATCTGTGTTTTTTTAGATAAGCCAATAAAATGTATTGAAATTCAGGAGATAATCTCTTCTGATAATCCATCTTCAAACTACTTAAGGATCAGCGGAACAGCCTGTAAATAGAGTCCATTTCTATGTTCAAAGTTATCTGAGAAAGAAGATAAAACTTTTTCTCTTGAACTTGTTTTATAGTTGAAGCTTGATTATTGTAATGGTAATTCAAGGTTTGGAGGAGTTAATTTCACTTCCATTTTCCTGAAGCTGTTTTCAGTGTCGCGCGCTGTAATGGCAGAAAAACTTGCTGCACTTTGTAACTTTCAATGGCAATTCGCTCTCCCCCTTTTTTTCTTCACAATTTCGGTATTCTGGTTTGTGCTTTGCCGGTGTTCCCTTCCGTGGCGTAGTTTCCCTCAGCTAAAACCGGCTCTGCCTAAAAGTCTTCTGACTACAAAACACCAACAGAATGTGTGGTACATAGGAGACATGCAGATGAGACGGCCATCTCTATTTAAATTAGGCCTACGGTCCATTACAATCAAGGGCCTTCCTTCCGTATTTTATGAAGCTTTCACGAGACTGGGAAGTTTTAAGTGCGAGGCCCGGGGCTGGGCGTGGGGGGTTATGGCCCATCGTCTCGGTAAGAAAACATGGGCGTACATCACAGTTTCACTGTGCTTTCCTCTTCCGAAGCCCATCGTCATCACTATCAACAACGAGACCACCGTTTTCCTCATCAGCATCATTAAAGGCTTTGGGCGACCGTAAACTGGCACCTGCTAAACTTCTTGCCAACAGATCGTGACCATAAGACCGGAAAGAAAATGGCACCCGTCGCCTCTTAACTTCTCCTGAAGATTAAAAACACTTCGTAAAATTGTTTCTGCCTAAGAAATAGCGCAATGAAGAAGAGGGGGATAGGAATGAGACTGTAGTAGCTGCTAACAGTGCATAACTAACATGAAACAGCAATTTTCTCTTATTTCTTTTTACGGTCGTTTTATCTCTGAAAGAAAACAACTTTTGAAAAATAATTAAAAAGTATTGGAGGTTTTAAGAGATTTTTATTTTCAATAAAAACCAATTGACCAATTCTACACAGGTCAATAAAGTACAGAAGTTAACCAGTTCTTTTTTAAATTTTAATTGAAATGTGGTAAAAAAAAAAATAAACTGCTGTTAAAGATATTATAGATAAAAATACATTTTTTTATATATTTACACCCTATTTTTAAAATAAATAAACTATGAAGAAAAGAGGATTGTGAGCAAATTACGAAATGACCAGATTGTATAGAATATTTTAACATTTTTATATCGATATGTATCTTTAATTTATTTATTTATTACCAAGTTAAATTTCATCAATATACTGTAGTTAGGGAATTGACTTCCGCGACCATTTCGTGTTTTTTTTTGTAGAATTAATTTTGAATTAAGTCAAAACCATTTGCTAAATTAATTCTTTTCTCAGAAATGTTAGAAGACGTTGATGTCTCGTGAGTGAAACATTCACCTTGAAAGTATTATGAACTAGAAGACTCAACAATCATCATAAGTATAAGTCTAGAAATAACGAGTTGTTTTTTTCTGTTCTTTTTCGTATTTTTAGGTTAAGATATTATTAGATTAGATTTAGATATTAGATATTTTTTTTCCACATTACATTGAGATAGGAAATGTTGGCTATATACATGTCCTTTTTACTTTTGCTTACTTTCACTTGATATTTCCATATTCCCTAACAACAAAAACATGGGGGGAAAAAAAATCAACAAAATTTTCCAATTGATTTACTATAAATAAAATAATTTACATAAACTCCGTATTTACCGTATTTCTTCTTTGATAATTAAAAGTGATTTAATATATATAAAATTTAATAAAATTTAAGCTGAAATAAAATTCAAGAAACACATTTTTGGTTTCTTGAATTTTATTTCAACTTGAATTTTATTAATTATTATTGACACACGAAAAATATCTATCACATATATAAAATTTACCAAGCTTGATATAAACTTGAGAAAGTGTTAGTAAATTTTATCCACAGAAATTTTGCAATTGAAATTTTATATGATAGTAGAAACTTTTTTTTTTTCTAAATAAAAATCGAAATTAGCTTTCCTAATTTTTTTAAAGGAATAATAATAAAAAAAAAGTAAATGTTTTTAAATGTTGATTCCTAAATAGTTTTTAGAAAAGCAGAAGGGTATTTTCTTGAAATATAGCAAATAAAATTAAAGTTTGAGATCACTAAACTTGCTTTTCGACAAACATCCTCAAAAAAAAATAAAAAAATAAAAAAATACCAAGATCTTTACGACCGAGAATTTGCGACTTCTCTTTGAAATCTTGAATAGTTTGCTAAATATCTCAGCGGTTTCTCAACCTACAACAACAACATGTTGAAAAAGTATTTACGCCTTCTAACATGTATCCTTCTTATTTGCACAGAAAAGAAACCTCTTAACAGCGTTTTATTCCTTTCTAACTAAGCTTGCTGTGAAAAGCGGAGCCTCCCCAAATTCTCATCAATTCAATCGATAAATCGATGCTATCTGTCCAATTGGAGGCAGGAAATAAAATATCAAAAATAAAAAGATGTCGTTCGAGATTTATCGAATTACTAGTACGGTATTAAATATATTTTTTTCTTATTGTTGTTATTCTTTTACAGTCAAATTTTAATAATTACTGAGAGGTTTTCAAACTGTTAACGAAATTTACTTTTCCAAGTAAACTTTGAAGAATAATGCAATATAAACAGAAGTATAATGACATATCCACATAAGGGCTTTTCATGGGACCTCTACAAAACAAATAACATTTAAGAAACCAAATAACTGGAATTCCATACTTATGACCAAGCTATCTTGATAATATACGGACATTTCTGAGAGATAAAACCAGATTAGTATAAAGATTACAATCATTGCGGAGCCAGTAATAAAAGACTGTCTTCCGTGTTCTTATAAATCAAACTTCTTTTTTTTTTTTTGTAATAGTATATTTTTTAAAACAGAATGTATATGCATATGTAACTTATAGATACATATAATTAACACAGTTGTTAAATCCTTTTATTTTGAACATATTTTCGCTGCACCCCTTCTATCACGTCACTAATAACAATAATAATGTTAATGAAAGTTAGAAGAAATCATCATATGCATACAACAATGTTATTAAATTATAGTAGTAGATTTCTGTAATTATGATCCCACAAACATTGACATATCAATGGCATATTAATAATTTCTTGTTATAAAAAAATATTTTATTTTTTATTGATAAAAAATTAAACAATTATTTTTATTCTTTAGATTTTTGTAATTATAATGATAATAACAATTCTAATCATAATATTAGATTCCGATAATGAGACGAGTTTTCTAATTATTTTCAAGTGTATGAAGTATTCTGTGTTTTTATCAGCAATTAACATTCATTTACTAATGCTTTTTACTCCTTTTCATTTATTTAAGTAAGTATGGTTTATTTTCGATAGAAAAATGTAGTTTTAATGTGTCTTCTTGTACTTTGATATACAAACGGACTAAAACGTCTTAGACACTAACTAAAAATTAGTCATTTAATTTAAAAGATCAATGATTCGTAATTGAGTATGAATAATGCCAAAGTAGTAGTACCGGTAATAAAAATACCTAACCTTTATAACTTTTTAGTAATGCATTTTTATTAGTTGAGCTGAAGAACTCATTACTACAAGATATTGAAAGAAGTTCTTTTCAATTAGGTTTCCACGACACCCAATCAGTCGTCGAATCTTGGCATTCGTTATTTATCAATATAAATCCTTATCTATTTGGGAAAAGTAATGCAGAATATGCCTGGACATATAACGAAAGAGCTCCTGTAATAATAATGTTTTCGCTCTGTCTTCCCATTGGGAGTTTCAACTTTGAGTTCATATTCAAATTTTTCCATTAAAAAGAATGTCAAATCAGAACATGATGTGCAAAGACAGAATATATTTCTTTAAATAGATTCCAAATGTAAAATCAGAAAAAAAAATGCAATCGTGATGTAACAAATACAGACATGACTCTTAAAGATCATTGATCAAAAGTGAAAGCCGTTGGATTAGGAAAAGTGCAAGAAAGAAAAACAAGGAGGGTAAGAAGGACTTTCATATCCCTGAAACCACCCCCTTATTTTTTTTTTTTTTATTAAAAAGAAGAAAATGCCTGCAATAGGGGAGAGGATTACCTGAGAGTTCTCATCGTATTCCGTTTTAAATGTCATCTCCACTGCTGCGCCCAATTAAAGCTTTTCGGCTGAGGTCCAAAGGCAGTGCCTGTATTTATTGATATGGAATGAAATAGGAGGTCGTCGCCAAGGGGAAGAAAAAGGTGAAAAGAATAGGAAAACGGGGACTGTATTGATTTTTATCAATCAATGAATTTTTAATTGCGCGATGAAGTGTTTTGTTAGATAATTGATAAATAATAATTCAATAAAAATTAAATAAATAAAAAAAGCTGAACAATAATCGTTTTGTTTTTAGCAATCTAATATCAAAATTCCAGAATCCCAAATCGCTTATTAAGTTAGTTTCAGTTTTTTGAGACTAATTTCAATTGATTCTTGAGGTTTTTGTTCTTAACCATCGAACAAAATAGTTGCCTATATTTTATTCCAATTTGCTTCAATAACATGTTACGTAATATCGTCAAAATTTACGAATATGTAATGTTTAAATTTTGCCAGTGTTAGTTTCTTTTTATTCATATTTCATTTAAGAATGGCTACTTAGTTTTACATCTTTTATTTTAATACGAAAAGATGATTCATACAAACTTCAAACAAAGTTTTTCATAAAAGCAAATTTCGTTTTTAACTTATATATAAGATTACGTAAGAGATTCGATTATCCGGGATCGGATTAGCCAGAAATCCACCCTGCAACTCAAAAAAAAGAAAGGCAAACGAATTGAATAATAATAAAATATAATAGAGATAAATAATTATAAATAAATTTAGTAACAATGCAAACAAAATGCTTCTTTTAAATCTGCCATTTTTTAACTTAAATGAAGACAGTATTTTAGATTTTTTTAAATTTTATTACAATATCAAATATGCATAATAAACGAATATTGCAGTATGTATGTTAAAAAAAAATAGAAAACAGGTTTTTTTTTATTATTTATTTTTCTTTTTATAGTTGTATATGAATCAGGAATTTAATTTTTTTTTATCATTGGATTAAGAGAATGTTTCGATTTGAAATTCTAGTACTTGATAATTTTAGAAAGTTAAAAATAAAAACTATTGATAAATCGGTTTTAAATTAGCATTTGACATCTTTGTTATATCTAGGGTAAGTGTCTGTAAGGTTGATTTTGGAGTTGATTTTTATATTTTTATATTTTTATAACAATTTTATGCCAAAATTTTTGTTCTTCTTCTTTTATGTCAGTCTGATGTAATAGTAACTTTTTTTAGCTGTTATATGAAATGAAACAGCTCGGGATTTACTAAATACGACGCTACGAAAACCAAACTAAAGACATACAGAAACTAGAAAAGATGGAAGAAAATGAACCCGAACTTGAGCTACATCTTCTGTAGAAACGCTGACAGAGAGAGAGAGAGTGTAGTTATCTTTGTAGATACAACGATAACTAGTCCGTCTCCGATTCAGTCATGCTTCTTTCGCCCCCCCCCCCCTCCTCATTCGCAGTCAGAAATGACATCTTGTTAGTCATAGCGGCAGGTGCCCTGAAGGTTTGCGTTCTGAGAAACCCGAGAAGTTGTTTGTATGTGACCGCGAAGGAACATATCGACAAAAATAAGACTCCCGTTCTGATGAGGAATCTGTGACATTCTGTTTTATCCGGACATCGATACCAAGAGAGCATGTTATCAGAAAAAGAAAAAAAAACGCGTTTCAGATCCTACTTGAAAAGCAATCTCATGTTCTTAGCTAACAAAATAACTAGGGAAAAAAATAATAAATCTACCCTCTATGAATTCGTTGAAGAAAAGGAAACAAAAAATATATAGCAATTGTTGTCTTATGGAAGATTCATATATTTCAAATTCATACCACCAATATGACATTGTTTTGTTGCAATTTATCTTTTACCATTCTTTGGAATTTTTAAATGAGTCTTAGGAACAAGACTAAATATTGCATTTTCGGCTCTTTGAAATCAAAATAAATGGAGTTCTTGTTATTTTTCTCATGCGAAACACAGACTGACATTTCCTTATTAAACCTCCTACACAGCAACATCGAAAACAGTCCTACAAATATTCATTACCTTTGAAGAAAACAATCATGGAAAATTCTGGAAAACAATCATTCAGTTCCAGGTCCTGATAATTAAAAACAGGCTGTTTCTGATATTAAAAAAATAAGAAAACATTTGGACTACTCATATCTTAAGAACTGAATGAGAATAAAGGCTGATGTTTCCTTGAGCCAAAAAGCCAATAAACATTGTTGTTTTCTATGAAATGTAGTAGGATTTGAAGATAATATTATTACAAGGAAAAAAAATATAGAAATTCTCTAAAAATCACTTATAGACTACGATTTAAATATTAATAAAAGAAAATAAGAAATGTTTTGTTTTTCATTTAATCTTTTATTAATTAGAAAAATTGTACAGGTAAATATATTTTAGCGAAACGAATTATGAAACAATTCGTCCTGATTCCAAACTTCACTGCAAGGCATCGGAATTTTAGCACTTCAAACGTAAAAATTTAGAAAATTTTGCGCAGATAAGATAAACCAAAAAAGATATACGGATTTAATCAGTTTTTTTTTTTTTTTTTTTAATTTTATTGTCAATAATGATTTTTAATTGTAAAATTTCTTCATTGTATCTCTCGATTTATTTAATGCAGTATATGATAATTTTTTTTATTGATTTTTGCTCATTCTTCAAAGGGGCGAGAATTTTCACACCGTTTACAAAAATAGGAACGGCAGAGAAAAGAAAAATTCACTTTTTCACTCTAGAAAACACAAAATCCGTAATTATTATCGTATAATTGAAAACGGATTTGTCGTTTTGTTAAGAAATAAAAAGTCAGCTTTTTATGAACCTTGCAGCAGAAAACTATTTTAGATTAACGGAAAGTAATTATGTAAATTAAATAGATGATTTGTTGAATATATTAATTGTGTAGTATATTGTAAAACAGAAACAAAGATATATATAAAACTTCGACATTAAATATCTCGAAATATTTATATAACTTATGGTTCTACATTTTTTTATGTTTTTCTATTTTTTTAAAATGTTTATGCTTCTTTTTTTCTTTATTTATTTTTTATCAATTATGTTAGGATATATTGTTAATAAACCATATCTATCTATTGCTATCTATTGCTTTCAGTTAATGTATTTGCGTAATTATTGTGATTATCCTTCAATTTATCTATGTGTTTATATATAAAAATAAATAAATGTATTTAAATATATAATCTAGTGTTTATAAAACTTTATGTAAAATATATATATTTTTATATCCTTTTTATTTTTATATTAAAGAATATACCGGTACATTTTATACTTTACTTATCCTTAAATTATCTGTGTTTGTACAAATACATAGATAAATTAAAGGAAAATCCCAATAATTTTTATGAAAATATATTACTATACAGAAACCGGTTAGAAACATGAAATTTGCAAGATTCCAATTCAAAAACCATATTACTATTTCTGCAACCAATGTATATATTTCATCATTTAGTCAATCTGAACAATGTTAAGTCGCGGTGTAGTGCAACATCACGTTTGTAATTAGTATTATAAAGCGGTGGCAAATAGAACTATGTTTTTTTCCGAAGTGTGACTGCCGAGTGTGGCTGTAGCTCCTCCCTGGCACTGGGTCCGCCGTCGCCTTTAAGCCGATTCCCCCTTCTTCACGCTGCAGACCTTCACCAGATGATATCACGGCGAAAGGAGGCGGAGGCTCGCGAGACGCCCTCCTAGACTAACATGCGAACGATAGATGGATAGAAAGAGAACGAATGAAGAAAAAAAAAATAGAACGAAAATCTACGGGAAAACCTCCCATTGAGCCAGAACTCCATTCAACTGAAGTCTCCGAAAAACGCCAAATTTGGAGCTCGAGCCGAACCTGACTTATCAATCGCTATTACAGTGTCCTAATTTCTACATTCAATGCTAAATTTAAAAGCCTAATTTAAATATGTAGATACAGTAGAAAACATTAAGTTTATAATAATATAAAATATCCATTTTTTTTGGAATATTAATTGTACTTATTTTTTTTTTTTCAAAATATATTAGAATATATTTTAAGTAAATCAACAAAATGAAACAGATGTATATTAGACAGTTTTTAAGTAATAACACTACATCTGCCAATAGTTCAGATTATTTTTATTTTTATTTATTTATTTATATTTTGCTGTGGTATCAGGATATGTCTTCAGTTAGTTCAATTGTCTTGCAGTAATATTTTATTACAGCGAATATCGCTATAACGAAAATTCCTTTATTTTCGCTTCGTAATTCTTAATTTAGAAAGAAATTTTTTACAAAGAAATAAAACCATTCACGTTTTGGAATGTTTTCAAAAAATTTTTCTATATATAATTGTTTTAAATATTACAATGTAACTTTCCATCTGATTATCCACTTTTATAATTAAATCAATACAAATATTTTTCTGAACAAATATTTGTATAAATATTATACAAATATAATTCGGCCGTTTTTGCTATTTTCTGCGCCTTATATTTCTGTAGTGTGTTTTCTTTCGTTTCAAGTAATTCTTAAAATCTCAACAAACTAATTTTATAGGTTATTGTTTTATTTCAGATTCGCATTTAACAAAATGAAAAAAAAAAAAAAAAATTAAATCAAATTCGAGAGCATTTTTTTTACATTAATTTACTAATTTTCTTTTCTACATTTTATACTTACACATATATCATAATCTTGTTAGAAAATCTCACATCATAACTTTCCATTGTTACTTATAAAACAATGTACACTATAAGAATACAATATTAAATAAATTTATTCTACAGGGTAACCAGAATTACAGATAGTCTATGCAGTTCCTCGACAACTGACCTTATATTTAAAAACCACAATTTAAAATATAATTGCGTATTCCAATAGAATTACTGCATTTAGTTTTTAACATTCTCCACATCAATTATAAGCGTAAGCTATCTTTATATTTTTATTCAAGTTTGGTAAATTTTTAAATAATAACAACAAATTATTATTATAAATTAAGAAAGAGACATCGTTGTTGAAGTCTTAAATGATTAATATATTTTAAAAATAGAAAAAAATCATGAAAATATATTAAATTTATATATATTAGCTACTTTTTTCTTTAACAAAACCGGGATTTATTTGTTAGTAAAAACTAAGTTGCTGCATATTGTTTTTTACATTCCATTCTTGTATTGTTAATTTACCATTTTATATTTTATACTATTAAATTTATTTATGAATACCTGTGTGATGATGTCTATTTTAAAAAAAGCATCGGAAAATATGTATCTATTTATTCGAATATTTATTTATCTTATCAGTCAAATTGTTCCTTCAGTTAGGACTTTTTAAGCGTATTATATTAAAAATAGATTTAACATAAGATTTTTCGAGGATTTTTTTGGATCCCAATTGATGCTGTAAATTTTTACAATATTGATAGTCAAAATTGTTTATTTCTCGCATTTTTTTTTTTATCTTTAAAAAAAATGGGCTTTTTAAAATAAGAAAAACACAAAATTAAAAGTATAGTTTTTTTAAAAATATTCTGTATTTCATTTAAATGTTAGTTAACGATATCCCTGCTGATGGCCTTCAATAGCTGGTATATATTGGTTAATTTTAGTTGATGACAGTTTGTAAATGCAAATATGTTATTTCTGCTTTTTTGATTTGTTCAATAACTTCTGAATTGATGACTCAAATTTGTACAAATTTTGCTGCTATTGTTTTATATATATATTTGGAGGCATTATGATTTGGAAATAAAATAAACTATACAAAGATTGCTGTTTGCAGAATGAAGATTGCGAATGTGTAGGAAGAGGATTTTTCTTTCTTTCTCTTATTGGAAACATTTGCTTACTCTTTATTCTTCTTCTTAAGGATTCTTTTGGAAGTTGACCGGCTGGTTTTCAAGAATCTCTCGTTATCTTTTTCAAGTTTATAAAAAAATATTGAAAAACTTCTTCAAATACTGCTAATGCACAGAGACACAAGAAAGGTTACTCCATCAAAACTCACTGTCTTGCTGTTTGATTCTTCCACGTTTGACCATTAGAGACTTGGGTCTTCCTTATTTACCAAACTGAAAGGAAAAATCAGGATAAGAATAAATAAAATGTTGAAGTACAAAGCACTGGTTTCGTTTTAGGCTTAAAAACTTGTATTTCGATATTAATTCGGTTGGAAATAAGAATACGTCCGGAACAAACAAAGGATACCAGAGTTCAATCAAATTTTGAAAAACAGTTAATCGGAATCAAACTGTGGTAAAATCAATTAAGATTTCATCAATAATTTTGATTTTCATAATAATGATAATATTTTTATTATTTTGGAGATTTTTGTTGCCAGTTTCATGACGATTTCTTTTAATTCTCGTATCTATCTATTTAACAAAAGAAAAATTACAGTACAATGATTTTATGCTGCTAAATTGCTATTTTGTTGGTCTACTGAAAAGCTGAATTACTGTCATTTGTTTTTCTTCGTATGACCTAATATATTATTAGACCATATTATTTTTGAGGAACTCCTCGTTTCATTCTTGATACACTTAAAAATTTATGTTGCTTAAAAATTATTAAAAAAATGAATTTTATTTTCATGAAGAGTAAGTGAAATTCTATAATTCAGATACAGTAGTTATTTTATTTAAGATTTTTTTGTTTGAAATCATTTCTATTATTATAATTGCTGAAATCAAAGTAATAAAAATATTGTTGTTCCAGTCTTAATGACAAATAATCCTTCTATCTCAACAGTGCCTCAATAAACAGTAAAATATACGTGTTTTTCCACTTGCTGTTTTGTATATGAAATTTTGTATATGTCTATAAACTATATTATATTGTGATCGGTTAATTCTTAGAATGTACTTTTATTTACTGCGTAATCTCTCTCCTGTGCAAAAATAACTGGCCCTAAAATAACATACAGCAAAACACATAGTTGACAGATAGGGTAAAAAAAATAATAATTGAAAATGATTTTAAAAATGAACATTAGTAACGTCTTCGACTTCAATTATGGATTAGTTTTATTCATGTAAATTACCATATGTCTTAATATCTAAAAAAATAAAAGGAAATCCGCAATAAAGAATGCAGGTAAAAGAGACGTATCAGAAAAAAAAAACAATGACTGAATTTATTCCGCATTAGATTTTAGCAAGGATCCATGACGTCAATGACAGAAACATTATAAAGCATTTCCAATTTTCATCGATGGATAACTAATTTCAGTCTCAAGAAATGTTCTAAAGTATAAAATGAGCAATTCAATCATTTTTTTCCTGACTTATTTATATTAAATATTTTTCTGTATTTTATACATTTGAGGCTAAGTGTTCATCCGCTGGTAGGTTCGAAAAATAATTCAGTCATCCATCGTTAACTTTATTTCCGAGATAGAATATTTTCGAACAGTGAAGCGAAAGATTATTAAGGCTCAGATTATCTTTATATTAAGTTATCTCTTGTTTAGATAGAAATTCTTTTGAAATTACCTTGCTTCAGGATCAATAAATGAAAGTAATACACTCCTTAGTATAATACCGCTAAAAATATAGTTTAATTATATAGCATTTATTTTTTTTCTAATTGCTGTTACATAAAACAATAAATGACTTAACTACAATTATATTCTAAATTTTATGAACCAACTTCAATAATTAATCTTCAGTTTTAATTTTAATATCAGTTAACAAGAAACTGTAAAACTTTTAACATTAAAAAGCATTAATTAAAAAAAAAGCATTGTATTTAGAGGTTTTATTTTTAGATTTGTTTTTGTACTGAATGTTGTAATTTGTCCTTAAAACTACTACAATTTATTACAAATAATTCCTATTTGTTTTTTAATATATTACTTTTTAAAAGAAAAAAATGTTTTCGAATAAAACATACTTTCTGTACAAAATCAAATTTTTCTATTCAAAAAAATAATTAAAATAAGAATTAAAAAATTGTTCCCTTAAATTTATTTTTTATCACACTGTGTAGGTTGTGCTTCTAATATTCAGCTTTGGAGTTAAAACAAGGAAAGTGAAGCTTGCCAGAAAAGCAAAAAAACAAAAGAGAAAACCTACATTTGTTGTAATTGTAGCTGTATTTTTTTTTTTTGTGCCAAAACTTATATACATATATTCTTGTTTTATTGTCTATGATTTATCAAAATACTTAACTTGCATTAGAATGTAAATGCATTTCTGTAATTAGGTTCTTAAAAAAATAGCGCCAATGTCCTTTAAAAAAAAAAATATCACAAAAAGAAATGAGCCTCTAGGAAAGAGGATGTGTCAGGGCCTGTTTGTTCCTTCATTCTGTTCCCACTATTTATCTGTCCATCGATATGGCGGTGGTCCAAATGGATCCGCTAGTGTCGGCATGCATGTTGGCCTAATGCTCTGACTTCTTTTAACTCAGTTAACAAGGAGGGAGGACCACAGCAATTTTCTGCTCCTGTTTCGCATTCAACCCCTTCAAAATCCTCCCCTCCTCTTGCATGCTAAACCTGCTTTGTTTTGTTTGCATGCCTGTTTTGGCTAGGACCTCTTTTTTTTTTTTTATTGTTCTCTCCTCCTTTCTCTTTGATCCCAAAGCATCTCTACCCTTTCAGTCATTTTTTTTTTTACACGTTCGTCTCCCCCTCTCCGCTTTATTAGTCGGCCGCTTCCTGACAGGCCTCGGCGAGAGCACGGCCGCGAAGCCGGTTCCTCTGCCCGGAAGAGTCGGGCGCAACTCGGCCCGTACGATTCCGAACTTGAATCATTGGGTATTTACGACAATTTGATGGCGGCACTATGCAAATGAGTTGCTCGCCAGCACAATAGCCGCGGCGACCCGAGCAGCGGTAAACTAACTGTGTTACTCTATACAACACCCCACAGGGTGGGGGTGGTTGTTTCTTGCCCCCTTGTAGGAGAGCGTGTGCCTAAAGACGAGAAAGAGAGGGGGGGGGGAGATCAAGGGGGGAAAGAAAAAAGAAAGGGAGGAGAGGGTTGGATTTGGAAGAAAAAGCCTTCCACTTCCATTCCCTCCCTTAAAATCCGTGTGTAAAGTTATGTTGTATGTGTAGGAGGAACGACTTGTGCTCAATGAAGCGGACGAGTTTGTTTACTAAAGGGATGCATGTAGAGGTGAAACGAACAAGAGCCCCTTCTTTACTCATTCAAGCCAATACAATATGCATCCACTTAACCTCCACATGCAAACTCAATAGAGGTATATCACGCCTTTCCAAAGGATAAAAAAAAAGACTAACCTTACAGCTTAACTTCACCTTAGCGACATTATCCAAAACACCTACAATATAGATAAAAGAATTAACGTCACAATGTGTTGTCATCAAAAACTAAGTCTATTTTTCCAAATAAAAATTACTCACAAATTTCGGCATTTTACAAAGATAATTTAATGGATATTAAAAAATAAAATACTGCTTACAAATCATATTTTACTCACTTTTTTTAAAAAAATTATAATTCAAGGTAAAAATAACTGGAGTTGAAAAACATTGAATTTATATAGAAATAAAAATTGCAATTTTATATGATGATAGCATGTCATGTCTATTGACGTCTGACATACAAATAAAATACAAAATTTATCAAATTTAGAAAATGAGTCATTTTAAGTTAAGGATATAACTACAACAGTAAATTTATTAGATTCTACATATAATATTATTCTTACATCAATGAAACTTGAACTATTAATTTTGTAAATTTGATAACTGTATTTATAAAGCATGATATAGAAATCAAATACTCAATTTCGTAACATTTATCCAAGATACTAATTTAAATTATTAAGTATAAATTTTTAGAATGACTAATTATCTTATTATTGGTAATTATAGGATAAAAATGGTATTACCATTTTTAAGAACTGAATTTAATTATTTTTTTTTAACAATATAATATCTTTTTTATAGACTTTTAATGCAATTACTAACAACATTGCAAAATTGTTTTTGTAATTTCCAAAAAAATGTTTGCAACTTCTTCAATATTTATATCTTTATTGTGAAAAGTTATTTAAATTTTTGATTAGGATTGCTTTTAATAATAATGAAAAATCAATCGTCATTACAAAATATGCCTTTGTATTGTATATTTTTATTTCTAATGATTTGCTGCTTATTTCGTTTATAGTATTTCTATAGTTATATTCTTTCAAAGAAAGTTTCATACATTGCAGCAGATAATTAATGGTAACATAAGTAATTTGAAGATGATTTCTCTTTGTAATCTTTTTCAAAAAAATATTAAATAACATTTAATATTCAAATATTTTAGTTTTGTTTATATTTCCTAACAGTCTGTTTGAAGGTTAAAAAAAAAAAAATCATCGTTTTATTCATATCTAGGATCTGTTTCAAAGAGTTTGATCTTCAAGATATAGTTATGGTTGATCTTCAAGTTATAATTAATTTTAACATTTATTTCTTTTATGTTCACATGATTCGTGTGAAAGTAAAATTTAATTTTCTATTATTGAAATAAATTCCTCAAAATTTTAGTGTATGAATAAACTAGGGTTTACGAATGAGTTTCGTTCTAAGATGTTGTTCGTTATACGTTTTATAAATATGTATCTTGCATTCCTGAGCTTTTACAATACGTATCGTACACGTTAACAAACATTTTAAAGTATTAAAACCATGTACTAAATACTGAATGGTCTGTACAATACTTTTATGTCATAATGTAGTTATGCCTTGTTTATCTTAAATAAAACAAGAAAAGAATAAAACAAACAAACAAGATATCGTAAAGAGTTACAAAACAGAAATACAGATTATATATGTATATACATATTTATTCGACTTTTACTCTTCAATATCTTCATCAGAGTTCATTTTTTCACATAAGTGATTAATTTTGTATAAATTGTGATATTCATTATAGCGAATATTAGAAAGTCGAAGGTTCGTAAACCGATATACTTTATAAAAGATTATATTTTTATTTTAAATTTTATAAGGCACAAACCTAAACTCATCAAAAATAACAGTTATTACAGATAACGAAAATTTTATATTATTATTAAATTTCTTAAACTAGAAGTAATATTTACTTAATTTAAAATCTCGTAGAATTATTGTATTATGACTTTGAAGATATATATATATATATATATATAGCTAGGTTCTTTAAACTGCCAACTTTATTTCTTGACAGATGGATTGTTCCAGAAAGCTATTCAACGGCATCAACTTGATTTCCATCATGTCCTTTGAGATATATTCGTGTCTGTAGGGTTTGCTTCAGACCAATTTTACGTAGAATTTTTTTTTTTTTTTGCCCCTCACATTTTCTCGTACAAAGATAGACAGATAGTGACATACACCCATACCGAGACACCTTAACGATATCGCGGCAGAAATGAAGACGTAATGAAGGGAAGTCTGAGTGCTAAGAAGAAGGCATCGGTTAGATGGACTGGGGGCTGATTTCCCTGGTGGAGGCAGGTGATCATCCCATTGCAGTAATGCAACATCATCAAGAAAATTAGTCGCATAAATCCTTGACCACTAACTGCGATGACACCGTCAGCGGAAGAGCACTGCAATAAATAAGCAGAACAAGAAGAAGAAGAAAAAAAATTCTCAGCTTCAGAATTAAAATCAAGGGAGCGAAATGGAGTGAAAAGATTTGCTTCCCTATACATAGAGAAATGCCATGGATAGGCATGGGATGAAACAGGTTACACTGAAAAAGCAAATTAATTTTAAGTTATTTAAAGATTTATTGCACTGGGTTTCCTTTTTTATAGGTTATGTGAAATTTTTATTTCATTCTTTACTTGACTTAATATCATTTTAATAAAATAAAAGTCTTATATAAAGGATGACTGCTAATTCCAACGCTTTGAATATCTACCTCATAATTTAGACAGTGATTTTTTTTTTCTAGCAATATCTAAATTAACAGAGGCTATTTATAACAATCCTATGATTCTTATAAAAATGAAATTGATCTTAGAAACGCGAATTAACGCAATATATAAATTAAAAGCCAATTGAAAAATGAAATCAATAAGAACTGAATAAGTTATCTGCCTCACAAAAGAAAGAAAAATGACAAAATTCACGATTACGAAGTGTAATTGTTGAAAGTCATATAATTAAAGTAGAATAAACAGTTCATTATTGCGTTCTTGTGTAACTTAAATGGCAGCTTTTAAATTTAAAGAAATGTTTTGATTTATATTACAAAGGAAATGATGTCTATAGTAAAGTCATTAAGCAGATGATACTAATGTATAAAATATTAAACACATAAACATATATTGATATTAAGTACCTACAAATATTATAATTCGTGAGTTCCAAATTTCCACTTTAATTCACGGTTTAGAATTGTAATAGAAGGAAAAAAGGATTTTCAAGAGGTAAAAAAAAAAAAGAAAATTTGAAACAGCTCTGATAGAATTTGTGCTTATATTTTACGCCTTTGTTATTTTTTAGAGGTGCCGTACTAAGATTGTTGATTATTTAACAGCAATAAAATTGCTACATTGATTTAAAAAAATTGAATTTTTATTTTTCATTTAGGTTATAATATAAATATCTAAAATTTTATATATTTATTTTTAAATACTATTTTACTAGTACAAAAATTGCAAAAAAAAAATACGAAATTCAAAAACTGATTAGCAAAATACATTTGATTGATTTAGACCAATTTGTGAAGATTTTCAATCTACAAGTTTTCAGATCTCTTATGTTCATTTTATTCGAAAATGTATGTAGTTAAAGTTACGAATTTTTCTTACACAGAGAAAAAGAAAAACTTGTAATCATAGATGATACTAAAACACAGAAAAAAAAATTACAAATTACATTATTTCCTTAAAAAAAACAGAAAACTACTTAACTTATGGAAAATGCAATAAATATTACATTACATTTTGTACATTTTGGCCTCGGTCAGTAAGCACGAACTTACTTTGGAATTCGTGCAGATGAAGATTGTCTTTGTTGATGTTGATTTAATTTGGGATACAACAAAAACCCTGGCAATTACCCTATATTCATGTTAACGCTGCTTCTAATCTCATTGTCTACGAAAGAAGAACAGAAAAACAACAACGGAGAGACGGAATAAAAACAAAAAATAAAAATAACTAAACTTAAATTCACACAATCTACTAAATTCCATTTTTGTGACCCGTACTGTTGATCTTGCAGCCAAGTTAGTCGTGTGATCACAAAATAGGTTTTCCTTGTTTTTCGTTATCTCCAGGGGATACTCCTTCAGCGAGACTGCAATCTAAGCAAACAGATCCCCCAACCCATACCCCCCTTACCCTCATCAGATGTCCAGGTTAATTTGCAGCCAATGATAGATCCCGGCACCAATTACAGTAGCAGAAGCTTCTCCATGAATAGAATTGTACGAAGGCCCGAATATGCCTACAGGGACCCCAGTGAGTTTTCGTTTGGATTTGAACATCGTGCACAGGCAACGAATTCAGATCCTTAGGCCTCACTTAACTCGGGTTGGTTCTCCATCAGCTTGTGTGTGATGCTAATATTAAGCAAACAAGCAGTAAGAAGACAGACAAATACAGCTGCTCGCTCTTCTGCAGTTCTTTTTTTTTAAACTCTATCTTCCTTTCTCAAATCGTACGGTATCAACATCGAAGATACGAATCAAGTCATCTGAATATGAGACGTAATTTTGCTGTTAAGGACAAAAAGAAGAAACAGAACAAAAAAGATGAAAAAGAAGCAAAACAAACGGAATAGCACCTCTGAAATTTCTTCCAAAAATGAACCTAAACTAGTTCTCTTTTTTTATGAAGAACTTCTACTTTTTTTTTTAATCACAATTATGTTCAAATTTTAATAGTTTTACATTTTTCCGGAAAAATGTGATTTAATTTTTATTTTTGTTGGAATATAAATATATATTTTTAAACCCATTCTTAATATTTGCTTGCTAATCTTCTTAGCCCAGTTACAATTAAAGTTACGGAAGAGGTATAAAACTACCCATTTTAAAAAAATTTATTTAAAAAAAAAACCAAAAAAAAAAAACTTTAGTGAATACTGTTTTCAAAAATTAACCTCATTGTTAAAACAGGATAATCCTAAATATATTACATATATACGTCATAAACTGCATGAATATTCACTAAGACTTACAATTTTATTTGGAAAGAAGGAATTCTATTTATTTTTGTGAACATTTTGTCGTAAAAATTAAAAAAAAAATCCATTAAATCCAGATTTAATTGACGACATGATAATTAAAAACTTTCAAGATAAAAGTTATATATTTCTATAAGCCGTTCTTGTTACAAAGAACAAAAAAATAAGAACAATTTATGATAGCTTTTATAATCAATTGTTACCTTTACTCGGTACAGAGGAAGATTTTAAAGAAAAAAGAATTTCCAAAAATATTTCTAGATTTTTTTTTTTTCGAAAAACAAAAAATCTAACTGAAAATAAAAAAAAAAACCAACAAATTTATATTTGTTCAAATTTGCCGAGGTGATTATATTTATCAATGTAATTAATGATTTTGTGAAGAAAAACTGTGGTCATCTTACAAAATGTCTTAGATTCCGCAAATAATAACAACATATCGTTATTTATGATGTAATTCACGAAGCCACTTTCAAGATCAATTATAATTTCTTCCTTTCGTTTGAGTGAATTCGTAATCTAAAAAGAAGTATTATCAGTATTTAAAGAATGACTATAAATTGTAAATAGATTGTAGTTCAGATAAAAATTCACCGCTGTATATCTGTTGTTAAATACATAAATATCATTTAGAGAAATCGTATTCCATCATTGTGAGCAGTGTATCTCTTACATATTGTAAACATTTTTTTATTTTACAGTTATAAACAAAGGGTTTCAAAAGCATTTTAATAATGAGCTTTTTTTTCTTTTTTTTTATAAGTGTACATAAATCTCAAAACATATAATTACTTTTTAAAGATTTTAGAAAATAATTTCTTCGAATGCAACTTTATATAAGAAATCAGTACCTTGTGCTTTCCTGTGTCTACTGTAATTCCTTGACAAAAGATCCAAAAAAGGACAACGGACAGAGATTTCTTGTTCTTACATTGTAATACCCCAATTAAGGGCTTCCGGACATGGCTTGAGACACAGATGAATCTCCTTAGAGGATGTAAGAGCTTAACACCACCGCTTCATTGACTTCTAATTCATTAGTGTCCGGAGATGGGGTCTTAATCCCTGATAGATTTCTTTCAATTATTTGCCAATTAAGGAGCGACTTCTACCACAATCTTGTACAAATCTCTCAAGGGACGGTTTGTTGCTGGCTTCCGCACAGGATGTTAGTGGAAGATTGGGTTACATTGACCAAATCACGGATCCGGTGTCGTAGAAATTCCCTTCATCCAATGTATTGGCGACTAACACAGGTGTCCGGTTTGGATCACTGTGTTCTACCTAACACTGAAGGAAACAGGTAGAAGCCAAACCGGACACAGAAAATATGATTAGATATAATTAATTTAAAATTACATAATTTATCGGACACGTGTTTTTAAAATTGAATGCCTATATATATATATATATATACAGACTATATATTTGGACATTTTTTTTTTTACTTACATTATTAAAAAAATGTGATTATTCTTCTTTTAAAAGTTTTATCATTTTGTGGCTAAACTATATAACTTCAAAATAAAAATTATATATTAATATCGTTTGTGACGCTAATATTCTTTTATTTTTTTTTAATATTCATCTTTCTAAATTTATTAAAAAAGGAAATACTAAAAACACACCAAAAGTTCAATTTTAAATAGTTTTAAAAAAGATTAAAAAAGTGTACAAGACGAATATTTAAAAGTATTCCATGGACAGTTTCAAAGGCACATCGGCCTCTATCATCAGAAATAATTTATATATATTTTTTGAATGTATTTCAATTAAAAACAAAAGATTATTCAACTAGATGTATTAACCTATATCTTTCTAGCAGTAACATTAATTTAAACTCATTTTCCACGATTTTTAAATTTTAATTAATCAAATAAAAAATTTTGAAATGTCAAAACCAACTAGGTAACAAGTTTATCAAATAATAACTGCAAAACGAAGAAACAAAAATCTATTTTTGCTTAACCATAGCATATATAGATGCTAACGTTATCGGAGTTTCTAACAACCGATTTTACCTCTCTCCAATCTCACACAATTTTGGCATTTAGTTTTCGAATATTATTATTTTATAATTTTTTTACATTGGTGCTTTTTTCTGTTGTTTATTGTCCCATTTTTGTAAATTTTCATTTTATATAAATAGCAGATTTTCTGTGTTTACGTAACCTTTCATTCATTTATGTAACCTTTGATTATTCTTTTTTTAAAATAAATGGATTTATTAAGAATATCTACCCTGATACAGACAGGATTTTGTAACTACTTCAGACTATATAGATGTTACAGAAACTTCAGAAACTTCAGTAGTTTAATTATTAGAAATTTTGATTCCTGCATTTTTTTTTAACGAATTCGAACTATAATTCATTTTACTATGATTTTCAAGGTTAACCATCAAATTCCCCATATCCACTAATTATTTATTTTAATTAGTTTTAGTTTATTTGTTTTAGTTAGTGGACCTTTATTAACTATCAAATTGCTGTAAATTCAAAAAAACCATAAAAAAAAAAACAACAAAAACCAATAACATAAGACTAAGAAAAACAATTAAGTATAATATGGGCTTTTCTTTTTGTTCCCGACAAAATTTTGAAATCTCCAAAATTCGAGTAGTATTATACTTACTGACTTTTAACTAACAATAATGTGAATCAAAATTGACAAAAGCTGATTAACGATTGAGTAACATTCTTTTGTAAAATAATTTCCCAATTGTTAAAAATTCTGAAAATTTATTTTATTTTTATTTTTCTCAATTTCAATTTTCTATTCTCATTTTCTATAAATATTAAAAAAAATATGGAGATAAATTAAGTGAAATCATCACAATAAGACAATTTTGAGCCTTTAATTATAGTGATTCAAAATTTCCCATAATCATAGCTTTAACTAAATAGAAACTTAATTTAACCTAAATTAATTTTACAATATTTAGAAATAGAATAAATCCTATAATATTAGAATTATTCTATCCCTATTTTTCGTAAAATCACTTTATGTAATCTATGTAGTTAAAGCTATCCTTATGGGAAATTTTGAATCACTTAATTTAAAGCCAATGTTCAAAATTATCTAAATGTGATTCCTTGACTTTTCTTAATTATTATTGATTAGTGGGTTTCAAAACCATCTATTATCTATTTGATTTTAATTGATAATTACTTTATTTAAGGTATTTTGTATTGAAATTTCTTTGATTAAGTTTTTTTCTTTCTAATCTGAGGTAAGGAAGACATTTAAATTTCTACCATTTTATTGTAGAACTGTTGTGTAATCATTCATCAATGTTTCGTCAGTGTATTCCTTTTAACTTGGGATTGTTCTAGTCTACAGTCTTTTCTACTGTAGCTAAAAAGCTTTATAGAATGTTTCTTCGCGGTTTAAATTTGGAATTGAAAGCTTGGCCTTTTTTTCCCCCTCTTTCTTTCTTTGTAGGAAGGAGTGACAAACTCCCACCAGTCTCAATTCAGGTCCACACCAAAATGTGGATCTATTTCTTCTAAGAAACAAATTGGACAAAGTGCAGGACCGCGATTCTTCTTTCCTGAGAACCCAGTTGTTCTTTCTTCTTGCTCCTACCCCAACCTCCCCTCCCCTCCACCCGCATATTGGCTAAATTGGTGTTCCGACTTCTCCACCAGAATCTGGCAAACGAAATAAGGAGGTTAGAAAAATTTAGGGCCTTTCCTTAAGTGTATAATTCGTTTGCACATGTATGAGCTTCTCGGCAGTGCACTTGGAGTGGCGGGAACTCCGTAGCGCAATGAGCTGGACGTGCCTGGCATTCTTGCTCCCCGGGAGAAAGGCAACGTTTAAAGACCTCACAGAAAAAGCTAGTTCTGTGCAAAAATTAAACCGGAAATCCTAAGATATCTTTAAGACAGAGACGAGGACGAAATAAAATTTTAAGATTAATCATATGAAATATCTTTTTAAGAACAGAAAACGAATGCAACAACATTATTATTGATGACAGAATCAATCTTTCCAAATCAAGCTTTTTATGCTTGTATACTTCCTATCTTTATATTCATGAAATTGAAGATAAAGAAAATGCAGACAAGATTTGTGAAAAAAAAAAATGTTTATACTATTTAAATCAATTACTGTTTTCTTTTTATATTTTTTTTTTTTTTAGAATCACTGGAATTGTCATCTTTAAGGGAAAGAGAAGAGCAAATTGGAATGTAACAAGAAACTTATCTTAGAGATTTTCTTTGTTGTCGTAATAAAATAATTCTGACATGAAACCCGTTTCTACCTTAACAATCTACCTGATTCTTAGTTTTCCGATATCAGAGACAGGTAATGCATCAAAAAAAAAAAAAAAAAAAAGCTTGGTAAAAGAAACATCTTTCATTTTCACCTTAAGATTACTTGATTGTTTCTACTGGATTCTTCCAAGATAAGTTCTCATTACATTTACGGAAAAAAGGGTCAGAAAATAATAATCTTAATTTTATAATGTAATTCTAATTCAATGACAACTTTTTGTTTATTTTAATTGTAATAAATTCTAATTCCTAGTTAAAAATTTACAAATAGCAAAATATTTTTTTTTTTAAATGGAAAATGTTAAACAAAAAAAATTCTTCCCCCCACCCCTATAAAAGCAATAATTTGTTATTTCTTGAATAACAGAAAGAATGCAAACTGTATCGAACCACGTAGCCTTTTCAATAACGATTTATTTTTTGATATTTTCCACCGAAAATAATTCCAAACAAAATTTTGCAGAAACAAACAGACTAAGTTTCCTAAAATTTTTATTCCTAAAATTTTGCAGAGTTGTTACATTACCAATCAAATTCCAGTTTCTGTAGAATTGGCAAAATCAATTTTGACGTAATTTTAGCAAAAGATCAAATTTCAAAATTTATGTTTTAATACATTACGAAAACCACAGTGTTTAGAGTTTCCTTAATTAATAATTTCTAAATTAAGGTAGTTTAATTTATAACAAATACTCTAATGTATATACCAGAGCATTCGTTATAAATGAACTTAATTAATAAATTTTTGCTTAATTTACAAATTAAGCAAAATCTCTTAAAACACTTTGTAGTTTATCAAAATATGAATTTTGACATTTGATCATGGATATGTATAGTTCTAAAAAAACGAATAAAAATTAAAAAAAAAACTTTATACAAGCATTAAAATAAAAATAATTTACTTATAAAATGGCTATATATTCTACTGCTTACCTATTGTGTAAAGTTTCTTTTTCTTATATATTTTTTTTCATTTTTTGAAGCTATATGATGAATCAATCGGATATATTTATTTGTGTAAATAGAAAAGCAACATGAATGAAAATGACATGCATTGGTATGTTTAAAATTTGTATATTTTTCCTTCAGTATTCGAAATGAACAGGAAATTCTTGTGGAGGTTTTGTGAAGATAAAAAAGGACGACAGCCTTGAGTGGTTTCATTTGGACATTAAGTATAAATTTTGCCACGTTCGCAAATGACTTTCGCCTCCAGTTCCTCCGAAACCTTAAGTGAACCAACCATTCCAACAAATATCCACGTTTCTGAAATATCTTTTTATATACATATATGTGTTTTAAAAAAATGCTCTCGTAAATTACCGGTGTAATTGCCCGTTTCTTTTAGCCCTGGGGTTTTTCCATTTGCTGTAACGTTCCCAAAACGACACAACGTTCTGATGACGATGCGAATTAAAGCCAAATATATTTTGAATCATGTTCAACTCACTCATTGCCTCCGATATCAGTGCAAGTATAACGATTATTGCTTCGCAAACTCAAGGCTTCCAATTGGACTGAAGAGAGAGAGAGAGAAGCATTTGCAGAAGAAGAGTAGAAAAAAAAGAAATCACACCTTCCAACATCTTTTGGTTTCTTTAATTCATATCATTTTTTCATGTTATCGAAAAATGCAGAATTTCGTTGGTCTCGTTCTAATGAAACGTGTTTCAGCTATTTTTTTTTCCAAAGAAATGGGGGTGGGATTGAATTGGAAAACGAAGGATTGAACTCGTTTGAAAAATTTCTAGGGAGAAAATGAATTGTTATCGACTAGTGTCAGACATTTATTAAATTTTAGCCAGGCAATACGTTATGCTATCACAAAGTTTGCGTGAAATATTGGGATCAAGATAGGGTTTTATATGGGACAAAAAAAAAATTTCAGCGTCTGAATTTTATTTTTCTGCTATTGGCAGGTAGACGGAGTTTCAAAGAGAATTCCTATTTATCGAGAATAAAAATTGCGTTGCCAAAATAACAGTCCTTGGAGGAACAACATTTTAGATATTCTTTGAAGTTAATTCAGAAAGAAAACAGCAAGTTTTTCCACTACGAACACAAAAGAAAGTCAACTTCTATAATAGCAAATCTTGTATAGTAATATTAACAGTAATGTTTTTAAAGGAAAAAAAAATGTAAATTAAGCATTGCTTTTTCAACATGAATATAAGATAATATAAATAATAAAATGTTGTAAAGATCTGTATAGACTTTTCAACATCTATACTAGTATTAGAAACAACATATTTCGAAAACACCCCAAACTAGTTTTTTTTACATTTGTTTTTTACTACGAAAATTTTAAACTAAATTATTTTATGTGTTCCTAGGCTTTTCATTTCACACGTCTTAATATTTTCATTTTATTTTCTATAGATTTTCGACTATTGTTTTTGTAATAAAACAAAAGAAAAACAAAAATGTAGGAGTTGCAGTAAATTAGATAATGCCACAATTGCTGACAAAACTATTAACAACACAAATAAATTGTTAATTAAATATCCCTAATTTTTATTTATTTAAAAAATTTAGCAAATGAACGAAAAATATAGACGAAAATGAACTTAGAAATTGAGAACAATGCTAAATGTAACGAATAAATACATGTGACAACATTATTCTTCTTATCAACGTAAAATTATAATTAACAATACATTATTATTAACAATAAAAAAATTATAAATTATTCTTTAAATTCTCATACAATTTTAACGTACCGTTGTTTACAACTTAAATTAAAAGTTCCATCACTTTTCGTTTATACAATTGTAATTTTTGTGTGTTTGTAATCTCGTATTCGGACTCTTTTTAATATAAGATCATATTCATTCTTTTGAGTGATATGTTCATTGTGGGAACGCTGCTTATTTGATAATATTCAAATCAAGGAGATCAAATATCTTGAATACAGCATTATCAAACTGTAAACTGAGTTGTTTACAACATCATTTAAGTACTTCCTCTTACATTAAGACAAGTTATCGGTTATTTTTACTTTTTATCCGAATTTTAAAATGTGACATTTAGCAGATATTCAAACATTTTGGCCGCATTCGATACTAAACACAAACGTCTGCCTCGCCACTTTTCATCTTCACTTCTCTGTTTTTGCGGTTAAAATATTTCTCATGAATGTATTAAATTTTACTTTTTATATTAAGTTCTTAGTTAAAAATTTAAAAGAAGGCTGGTTAGAATAAGATACAGATAGCGATTTTTCAATTTCTAGAACTCAGTGTAAACAGCAGTTATGTTAAAACTTAATTTCCATAACAGGCCATAACAGCATCAGCTAAGTCGCATTCAGTTCCCCTCGAAAGTCCGTAGGTTTTCAATTTCAGATCTGATTCCTCAAAAACAAGCTCCCTTAACATTAACCCTGGTAGTCTATTTCTAAGCCTAACATAGACCCCAAACTGTTCTTCTGTGTGGTATCAGTAAAAGCCTAGCGATAGGAGGGGGACACTAAACAGGAATTACCGGTTTTCCGTCCATCTTGATCTATTTTTCATGAAACTTCCTTAATCTTAGACCTTTTCAAGTTTCCTCTATAAAAATCAACAGCCATCATTGACGGATCAGAGTGATTTCATTTCTAACGGTGCCCCCTATATCCGTACACGAAATGTTTTTCAGAAAAGGGACAGTATTTCTTGGTCTTATAATTTAGCTCCAGCTGTTGTTATTTTACTGTGACTCATTGACTTTGAAGCTTTTCTAATCCTTGATTATTTTCAAGTTTAAATAAAATACGAACAAAATAATAATTAAAAAAAATACTGAACACCCAAAACGAACAGTAAATTAATAAAACCTAAAAATTGTAGAATACATGAATGGTTTCAAAAAATGTATTCACGACTCTAAAACTAAATTAAATAATCAAAGTAGAGATTTAACTATAGATTACTGTTCGTGTTTGTTTATTTTATTCCGATGTAATCTTGAAGAAAGAAGTAGTGTATTTCTTTTTTATCAACCTGATGAAGGAAAACCGGAAAGGTTTTACGAAATATTGTTGCTTAATGAGTAAAGAAGATTAGTGAAGAATATTATCATGAAAGTAGATATTTGATTGTTGTTCCATACTAATAATAATAATAATATGTAATAGGAAAAAAAATACAATCTTTAGCATTTTGAAATTATCTCTTTTTAAGACTTATTAATAACAATTTACAGGTATTAATTTACAAATATTATTACTTAATAATTATGTTCGAATCATATTATAAATAAATATATAATATTAATTGAATAATACATCCGTATTACGGTAGTGCTTATTCAATTAATAAGTTATGATTAATAAGTTATGAATATTAATAAGTATGAGAACTAATAAGGTCTTAATGAATGTTTATTAGTCTATAAACCTGGATTTGTTTTGTTACGTTTGCCATTAAACAAATGCACACAGAATGAAGAAACTTGATTATTCGTATAAAGAGTCGTTTCATATTTCTTTATTTTAAATCCAATTAATAAAAACTTAGTATATAAAAAAATAATAAAATTATGAAGAGAAAAGCAATAGTATTTATAGGTAAACAAATTAATTATAAAATAAATATTGCAGTTGGTTATGGATGAAATCTAACATCCGAAGCTATTTTATAATGTGTAATTTGTCGTCATTTATATATAAAATTAAATTTCATATAAATAAATTTTGAAATAAATACTTAAATTTATTTAACTAATGCAAAATTTAAATATTTATTTCAATTATTTAAACAGTAATTAATACAAAGACTAACCAACCCAATTCAACTCAATTTTAAGGTACTTCATATAAAAACGAATTAAAATTACGATAATATCCAAAATAATAATTAATGTTAGTATAAATGGTTTTTATACTATTACTATTACTGCATATTTTTACTTCGTTTTTTTTTTTTTTTTTTTTTTCCAAAATCTGTTGTTAGAATGCAAACCAAATTTTACTTAGACTACTGTTAGGAAGGAATACTTCATTTTTAGTGTATGTTAAGATTAAATCTTCATTGGGAAAAAAAAAAGAAATTCAATTCAAATTATAACATCCTTAACTTTATGCTTCCTTTTTCCTCGTATTTCGAATTTTAAATTCAACAAAAAATAATCCGAATTTTAAATCTCCAGTAAAAGAAATGTTTATTTGATTAATTTACAAAAATAGAAGTTTTTCACTAAAGAAAAATTTTAGTCGTTGAATCATGTTTCAATGATTTAAAATTAAATAGTTATTTTTAGAAAAAAAAAAAAGTTAGATTCAAAGAGGAGTGGAAAATATGACATTTGTTCTGCTAATAGTTATCCAATATTCATACGTTAATTATAGTAAATAATTTAATGAAAACAAATTATTTTATGACGATAAAGAAAAGTAAAAAAAAAATACAGAGTCAATTTACCAATTCTATTATCAATTACAGCAAAAAAAGAATTGAGAAGAGAGTATTTTTTTTTTATCTGAAAACAAGTTTGATTTGCATTTTTTTTTTCCCTCTGAATGACACATTCGATTTGATTTCTGTACTAATGGCGACTGCCAGCACCAAATGTCTTGTACGTCCGTCCTTTGCTTCATTACTGGACGTCACGTAGCCATACAGCATTGGTATACTATTACATTGCTACCGTCACGAATGTCTAATGATTACGGCTTAAAAAAAAAAAAAAAAGGTTGATGGAAAGGAAAAGAAAAAAAAAAATTCCAGGAGAATCTTTCAACTGGAAAGTCTCTTTTTAAAGTATATTTGTTTTTTTGCTTTCTTTTTGGAAGGGAAATGAGACACAAGGAAGAAGAAGAAAAAAAAATTGAAGAGGTAAGACAGAGGAGACAGAGTACTTGGACATGTAGTCTCTGAACATCAATTTAGAATGGAAAGTCAGCCTTGGAGAAACGAATATTAGCTGGAAATTGACATACATAGAATTGGAATGACTGGCTGTCTTGACCAGAATCTTTTATATTTTAACTCTTAAATTTTGTACAATACGTATTAATGTAAATTTAACTACATTACATTATATCTTTATTAATAGATGTAATTAAAATTGCTTAACTTAGAAGTTAACTATAATTAGAAAACCGACTTTTCCTATTCTTTTGTTGTATGAAGTGGATCAGGATTTCTGGAATTTTCTGTAATATTTAGCGATTTTTTGCTTTATAAATTACTTTCTTTGTATTTAGGTAAATTAGCACAAATTAGAAATGTAAAACTAATAAATTACCTAATCGGACATTTGAGGTTTTATATATTCTTCCAAAAGAAATTATAAGAAAACCAAAAATCCAAAAAATACGATTTTCAATTTTTTTTTTACAAAACTTCTTTGTGAAAATTCTATTAGTCTAATTTAAGTTGAAAGAGACCCTGAATAGGCATTGAAGTATAAAAACTATGTGTATTTGTAATATCTTTAAATTTGCAGTGCTTGATTTATATTTCATATTCTATATAAAGTAAATTTTCATTTTAGCATTTACTGAAATTTTGGAGAAGCAATTTCTTTTAATATTATTACGTCGTTGTGCTTTTCACGAAATTCATTCACGAAATTCTTTTGTTATTCATAACAAAGTTATTATCATAACAATATTCGATTGTTATTATTAGTGAAAATTTTGTGAAAAGGAAAAAAACGAAGAAACGAAAGGTAAATGAGAAACTTTTCTCGAAAACACTTGGAAGCCTCCTTACAACATTATTTAAGAAAATAGTATCAAAACAAAAAGAAAAATAAATAAATAACTATATAAAAATATTTCAAAAATTCATAAATCGAAATACTAAAACTGATTTTCGTGAATATACATAACTTCTAACGGTTTTCATACAATTACTAAAATAACTACTCACAACTTCAAACTTGAACCAATATTTCGTCTTTATGAACTTAAGACTTTTTCAAGGTTTTTTACATGAAGTAACTAAAACGAAAATAAAATAAAATAAAATGAAAAAGAAGAGAGAATTCCTCTTCTTCTCCACACATAATAATAAAGCCATATCACATTATAAACAATACAAACATATCAAACATAAATAATGTTAATCCAACAATCTAACCTTTGCTTAAATGCAACAAAATAACAGCAAATAAAGCAATAAATGAAATAGAAATAAACGGCCATCTTAAATAGCTATGTTAATTTTAAAATTCCTTGAAAAAGTCTTAAGAACATAAAGACGAAATATTGGTTCAAGTTTGAAGTTTGAAGTTTGAAGTTGTGAGTAGTTATTTTAGTAATTGATTTCCGTGAAGTTAAAAAAATGTAACTAGACTCAAATAATTTGTTTTACTGTTTCGTTTGCTGTTGTTCTCGTATCTTGTTCACTATATTTTTTGGGTGAAATACAACAAAAATATATAACATTCGAAGAGTGTTTAGATATGTAAAATTAATATCACTGGCTAATATAAATTATTAAAAAAAAATAAAAATAATGCGGATCTTAAATGTATAAAGAATTATTGTATTGAATTAGAAATTTTGATGTTTTTGTTTACATTAACGAAAGGCTGAGTTTGTTTGGTACCAACATGGATGCTGATGTCATTTATTCAAGTTTAGGTGAACTATCCATACGTAATGACGTCGTGAATTCACGAAAATCCAAAATATGGACGAAAGGGATGAGGCGCACTCTGACGGGATTTCCTCGAATTAGAATGTTTTATTAGTCAAAGTAGGCCCAAAAAATGATGAAGCGAAATGCCCTATCACACTTTTACATGATTTTTATTTCATGAAAGTGATTCATTGAGTGTATCTATAGATTTTAATGTTTCAGTTTTTGAAAGCACTTTCTCCTTTTTTTTATTCTGTCATCATTTGGGAATATGCACAAGACGACTACTATAAATGGAAAATGCATCTTTTTTGAAACAAAATATCAATTACCAAAGTAAATACTTTGTTTTTCGGTACATAAACATTTATGACTACTTTGATATATTATAGGAAGAATATAGTGCGAAGAAATCGTTTTTCATATGTTTTTTGTTATTCTCTCTCTGTCAAAAACATTCCGTTTTGTTTTCATCTTATTTATTATTCTCTTTCAGGAGTTTAAGTGTTTCCTCAAATATACATTTCTTTAAATATAAACTTTGTTACTCGTTTCAGTAAATATTTCCCTGAAGGCTGATCTTAATAGGAGATTTTCATTTTTTTACTTCGTAGTTGTATTTCATTCCTCTTAATCATTTTAAGTAAATGTATTCATATTGAGCAAATAAAATTTTGCAGAATGAAAATAAATAAACCAAGGAAAAAAAATTCAATTCCTAGTGTAAAAATAGGAAAAAAACCTTTTTTGATTTGTTTTATATGAATTTAATGTAGTTTATTAAGCTTTAAGAAGAAAAAAATTATCGCGAATTTGAAGACTATGTTGAGTTATTTTAGATCGTAAAACGTTTTCTATTTTTACCGTTATTTTACGGTAATCTTTGTGTCATCTTTCTAAGCTAAAAATCTCCTCTAAATAACTTTTTAACTCTTGATTTTTTCATTGAATAGAAGAGAAAAAGTGAAGGCGACAATCCTTTCCACAGCGAGACGTGGAATGGGAAGGCTGCTTTTCTACCCAACACCCCCGCACCACGAAGTGCAATTAACGAGGCCTGCCTCTGACTAATGAGACGATTTCAGATTACGTGCTATGCGGCCGGCCTCTTGTCATTGGCTGGGGCTTCATTTTAATGGGTTTTCACATTTTCTCTGTCGTTCAATGTTAACGAATGAAGGCGCCGCAATGATGGCACTGAGGAAAAGGGCTGTGGGGGCGTCGGAAAGATGCAGCGCCTACCTTGGGGTTTTTTTAGGCCTAAGGCGTGTTCGACTAACGCTATTAGGCCTATGTCCCTGCGCGGCGATTCGTGTTTGTCTTTTTTTTTTTTTCTTTCTCTCTTTTCCCTGACGCCCACTCCCTCTTTCCCCGTGACCTCGCTTACCTTCTCGTGTTGATAGCAATGGGAGAGTCCACTTTCTTCTGCCCCTTTGCTCCCATTTTCGTTCTCTCTCCTGCATCTTCTGCATCCTCTCTCCGCAGTCGTGTCTGTCGGTCTGTCGCTCGCCTGCGATCATTCTATCGCTCTATCCGATGCGACGTTGCTGCAGTCTGCCGCTTAAGACGAAAAGGAACCATACAAGCACAACGGGCACCGTCACGTCCTCCTCGTAAAAGTTTTCGCAAAGAAATCTCCGTCACAAAGTTTTTTTTCCCTCGGTTTTAAAATACAAAAAGTATCATGAAACGTATTCCGACCCGACTCTTTTGCTGGTCAAATCTATCTGACTCGTAATAAATCCGTCCCCCCATTTGTCGGAGAGCCTCGGGGTCCCTATTCCACCACCCACCCACTTTTTTTACCTTTTTACCGAGCCGCCTCCTCCCCGAGAAGGCAGACGGCTAAGGGACCCGGCCAGTTGGACGCCCTATAGCCTATAAATCAGCAACGAACAATCGTGGTAGCTTGGTGCAAAATTTCAGATTTCTGTATTGTTCGTCGGGGCGTGTTGGCTGGGGAACCCCCTATCCATTGCTCGAGGGGTGGAAAAGAGATATAGGGACCGTCACCAGCCAGAATTAAAAACTGGAATAAAAAAAAAAAAATCTTAGGGATGGTAAGGGAAGGTTTTTATCTACCTTTATTTCCTTTTTCTTTCTACGCTTTCTTCAGTTTTGTCGTCTGTTAACACAACCACAAACTAAACTGGGGAGTTCCTACAAGATCCGACCCGCGATAAGAAAGGAAAGTTTTTCTTGGTTTATTTTTGGAAAAATCTACGTGATCTTTAAAACAGAAAGTGTAGTAAAGCAACAGTTTAAATCATAAAATAACAAAAACTAATGAAAAAAAAAAAAAAAAAAACACTTCCCACATTTGCCAGTCAAACTTTGAAGTATATAGGAAAAAGTAAAAATATATTGAATAATTTCATAAAGCTAAATATCCTTAAAAAGAAAATCCAACAATAACAGGAGAGTTAAAAAGAAATGTTGTGAATAAATGAGAAGAGTTTAGAAGGAGTTTAGTACGTTGTTTAGTTTATGTGTTTTTATAAAAATTAAATAATGATAGATTATTTTTATCTTAAGAGAGTGAGATATTTTTTTTTTCAATCTAACATCACGTGAAGGTCCATTTCTCTAAATAAAAAATGAGCTAATATATATTTGATTTAAAAGAAAGTATGCTTTTTTTTCTTTTTCGGAATGATTTAAACAAAAACAGTTGACGAATAGATATTACAAATGGATTAAATTTATCTTTACTCTTACTTTTATTTCGGTGTAAATACTTCAGTGTAAATTATTGATAAAAGAAAATATTCTGACTGGTGAGAAAGCTTTTTATAATGACAAAGAGATAAAAAAAAAATAAAATAAAGGAAAATGCCTTTATTACCAACCCAATAATTATTTGGTTTATATCTTTAGGTACTAGCTGTACCCGGCATGCAATGCCACTCAAAGAAAGAAAGAAAGTGTTTATGTTTTAATTCTGTTTATTGAAGTGCTTTTGGATAAACAATATTTTTTGTTTTTCCGTCCGGTGCACACACGAATAAATTAGAAGGTTTTCCGACGCGTGAGCAGGCCACATACAGCTGTCCAAATTTAGTTCACACACTTGCAGCGATTGTCCCTGTGCTTTGTTGATGGTCATTGCAAATGGGAGTCGCACCGGAAACTGCAAACGTTGAAACCGGAAATACAGTCATTTGTTGAAACGCTCCGCGCACCAGATATTGTAAAATGGTTCTACTAATTCAGAAATCTTCGCGGGCGTGCGCACAACAACTCACCAAAGTTTCATCGCAATCTGATGAATGGTATAGGAACGCATACGGGACAAACAAGCAAAGAAACATTCATTTTTACATTTTAATTTTTTTTTTTTTTTTTTTTTTTTTAGCTTTAATTATTAGAACTGTAAAAACAAAATTACTCTTGCGTTTGATTTGTCCTTCTGTCTATTTGATAAGTCAGTATTCTGTCTCCTTGTGCACGTTCTGTCTAAAATCTTTTTGCTGTAATAACTTCACACTTACATATTAAACTTAAACGTATTGATTTTAGTATTTCTTTCTGTTTATTTCCGTTTTCTAAAATTATCGATTACCTAAATAAGTTAAACATTAATGCATTATTTCAAATTTACAAAGACCTGAATTACAATTGGTATATATTTTTTCCTCTAACTGAATCGTAACAAAACAGAAAATAGCTTAAGAAACTGTTATGGAAAATTTCTATGAAAGAATTCTTTGACAGAATTGTCAAGAGTAAAGTAGAACAACACTTTTGGGAAATTATTCCTCTTAATTGAAAACACGACCTGTATTACACTCTGACATGTTATGAAAATTTATTCTAAGCAATAACTAAAAAAAAAATGATAGGCAAATACGAGAAAAATAATCATGTCAACTTAAGTTATTTTGTGTTTTAATAAAACTAAGAACTGATTTTTTTTTACATAGTTTTTAATTAGAATAGCATTTAATATCTCTTTTTTATCACAATAAAGCCTGAAAGTGAAATAAGCAAAAATAAAAAAGACTACTTCTACTCTCGAAACATTAAAAAATTATATTTTTAATGCCAAAGAATTCTCGAAAGCATATCTTCCTTGTTTTCTTTCTCAAGTTTGTTTGATAACAATATGATTTCAGGTGAACTTACATTGCTTATTCATAGTTATCAACAATCACAATAATGCAATAACATCTACATTCTCACGTTAATATTACAATCATTGATAATATTAACAAAGAACTTAAATTTCAATAAAAGTAGTGGCTTAGAAGTAGAGAGTATATTTGTAAATTTAGCTATAGAAATGGTAAAAAAATGCTTCAAAGGAAACAAAAAATCTGTAATAATTAAGGAATTCAATGAAATGTAAATTATCAATTATTGTAATATTAACGGGAGAATGTAGATGTTATTGCATAATTTTGATTGTTGATAACTATTTATAAGCAATGTAAGTTCACCTGAAATCATATTGTTATCAAACAAACTTGAGAAAGAAAGCAAGGAAGATATGCTTTCGAAAATTCGTATATAATTTTTTAATGTTTCGAGAGTAGAAGTAGTTTTTATTTTAAAAATAAAAAAGGCTTATCTTTACTTTCTTACATACTACAATAAAATATTGCAACAAAATTAAGCAATAATAATAATAATAACAAAGTAAGTTATTAAATTGTTATTTTTTTAATTGAAGCTTACCATCATTACTTCAAAGACAAAAATGATCCATTATTATATCTTTATTTACTAATTTTAAATTAATTAATTAAATATTTGAAGCATAAATAACATTTTTAAATTTCATATGTTTATATATATATAAAATATATTTATAAGTTGTTTTTTTTTCTTTTTGAAGTTTATATAAAAAAACAAGTTTAAATAAATTTTATGAATGAATCTCCTAATGATTGCATCATAATTTTTATCGAATTGAATAACTTCACTATATGTTTAATGAATTCTGACAGTACTGCTTTTTTTTTTTCTGCCCAAAAAAAACGTTGACTTTTCCTTTTTAATGAAAAAGTGAATTACACGAATCCCGTTTTTAAATTTATTCAAAATTCGGGCAGATGTCGCAAGTCCTTCACACAATGCTTACAAAATTGAACGATCGGCACCACTGCTCAAACAAAAAAAAAAATCTTTAAAATATTTGGCAGCCGGTTTCCCTGCCTTCTTTTTTTCTTTCTTTTTTCCTGCGAACGTTCAAAAATATATAAATAACCCCCCAGAAAAAAGGATAAAAAAATTATTCCTACCATCCCTCTTAATAAATGGTTCCGTCTGAAATGTACCGGTGATACCACCCCCAAAAACTGGCCATGGCATGACAATACCTGTGGGATCAAAATGTCTCCCCCCTCCCCCAACTCCCTCTCTTCTTTATATGACCCCCACTCTCCTCCCCCCCCGAATTCAAAATGGATAAAACGGACTGTGATTTGTTCAGTGATAAGCTATTCATGGCAGTGGCTACTCTTATTACGACAGAAAATTACCTCAACGGAAACTGTAAATGTAGAAATGGCTTCACAGATGACAGACTAGCAAAACTAGTTGCACGAATATCACGCTCTCTGCTATCACTTTCCTTTGAAATGCATTAAAAGAATTAAAAGCTCCGCAATTTTGTATTCATACGCTTCAAGTTTTGTACTAAGTTTCAATTTAGTATATGCACTAAAAATTTTTTTGGGTATGTTTGTTTGGGAAGTGCACTTACTATGTAATCAACTCCTTCTATCTGTCCTCAAAACAAAAACCATTATTTTTCTGATACTTGTGTCAGAAGCCTTCTAATCTCGGTTTGTCCGTCTGTCTGTGGACAAGTATCATTAAAATATTAAATTATCATTAGCAACAATCACAACAACTGTGTCTTTTGCATGCGCAACAATCACATTTATAATACAGCTCTAACACAATCACAACAATCACAATAATCGCAACAATTGCACCTTTTGCATTCGCAACAATCACATTTATAATACAGCTCTAAAACCATCACAACAATCACAATAATCGCAA
>JAFIDM010000003.1:35328414-35352395 GCA_023159025.1 Thereuonema tuberculata | reverse complement strand
TTTATATTGTATAAATATGTCAGTTATTTTACTCAGGTGTATGGCTATATTATTGCTTTCAATTATTACAAAGTGCAATTTAAACAGATACTCACACGCACGGACACACAAACATAGATATACTGATTTTTAATATCATTTCATTAAAATACTCAAAAAAAGGGACACCTTCCTAAATTAAAATCACAATATTTTGGATGTGAAGGAGGAATAGGCCATGTTTATTAAACACATCAAATACTGTAATTAATTACATAAACTTTTGTGTTATTATTTACTCAAGTCTATGTTTTGGAGCGAATGATTTCGTGATCTTCTTGACCAAGATTACAAACACTGAAGTCAGTGAAGAACTTTTTGTAATACGGCTCTTAAACGTCTCCTGATGAAGGCTAAAGCCCATTGTACATGGATCCGAAAATCGGTCTGTCGGATCCATGTGCAATGGGTTTAAGGGGAGCGTTTGAGACCAAAATTACTGAAATGAAAAAAGATAAGGTAAATGAGGGTGTCTTGGAACACAATTTAAAAATAGGGTGATTCAGTCCAAAATTTACCTATTCAAAACACCCTCATTCACCTTACCTTTTTTCATTTCAATATGATAATTTTGGTCTCAAACGCTCCCCTTAAGCCCATTGCACATGGATCCGACCGACCGATTTTCGGATCCATGTGCAATGGGCTTCAAGGGACCTAGCCGAAAAATCGAATTAATTTATTCCTCAGCAGGAAAAACCTCTCATAGAAGCTTAAATTATTTTTTTAATTGAAAACCAGTTTCAGTTATGTTCTAAGTTTTTAATGTTCTTCTAAGCAAAAAAGAAAAAAAAATTAAAATAAAATGAAATAGAAAAATTGCAAAAATTATTACACATTTATGAATCCGTCTTCATTTTAAATAATGAATCTTCCGCAGCTTTTTGTTACCGAGTAATATTTTTTTAAAGTTGAAAAGTAAGCAGAGAATTTAGTTCTAACGTAAGTGATTATTATTATTAATGCTAATACTCATTTTATTTAAGATAAATTTATTTTCAGATACACTACTATCAGATATATTATGTTATATTGAGTAAGTTAGGTAATTTTTTATTCTCCTTAAGAATGATATCTTTGCAAAAATGGACTCGATTTGGTGATTCTGTAAGTGCTATATTTGCTATACTGTCACCGCTTTTACAACAAATAAGAAGTAAAATACAGTTTTTCCACGAAATTAATTTTCATTATGGAGAAATTACCAAATAATAGAAGAATTAATAATTTATATTCCCTAATTAATATTCTTAAAGTACAGTAGAGTAAATAAGACAGAAATAGTTTTATTTTCCCTTTATACTCTTTAGTTTTTATTCCTCTTAAAGCTTTTTTTTGATGATTTTATTTCTTAATTAAATTGTTTTATTGAATTGTGCGGATTTGGCGGAAAATTTAATTCCGTGACTTTTGATACTTGTTTTGAAGACTTAGAAATTTTTTAAGTACTTTTGTTGTAACTTTTGGATTACGAATATCAATCGACCAGAGATGAATTTTGGGTCAGTCGTTAATTTCCCTAATGAACTCAAAACAGCCGTCCTTGAGTACAATTCATATCAAAAGACATTGTCTTTAGATTAGCTAAAAATGCAGTTTTTTCTGCATTTTAACCAAGTAAGAAAAAACAAAAATACAAAAAGGAAAGAAAAGAAAATTGATAAATGAATGGAAAAAAAAAAAGAAAAAATATTCCCTATTTTTTCTGTGTTTCGGAATTTTTCCTCTTAAAGATGTTATAAAATAAACTGTCAAATATAGATTTACTGTACATACATCGCTGTCTATTTGATATTTTTTTCATTAATGAAGCTTTAAGTTTAAAGTTAGTATCAAATGAATATTTTCTTTTATACATAAAAAAATTAACTATTGTTAAATTTTATCTTACAGTAATTTTATCTTAATTTTACATTACAGTATACATAAAGATAAAAAAATAAAGATCTGATCAGACAAACTTTCCGAAGCGCCATAAATGTAATAAAATAAAATTCACATAGACATTTCAAATAGAATATAAAAATGAGTTTGCAAAAAAAATATTTTTAAAGCAGTGGTTCCTAACTAACTGACATTCATGCTGACTAATACTTAGTAGAAATACCAAATAAGCAATTGTTAATAAATTCTTAACTTTGTTAATGCATAAGTCTGTAAAAGTAATTTGAGAGAGACGTCATTATAGAATTTTCACTATAACTCCTTATGACAACTTTTCTCATGGAAACTTTTCTCATGGGAACTTTTCTCATAGAATTCACAAACCAATTACACAGGAAATTAGATACCTTTAAACTAATATTTACCATACAGCTAAGTAATTAAAATAGTAATTTTAATATTTTAATAAAAAAAAATTAGATAAAAAATTAAAACTTAGTTTTTTGTTCTAAACACAAACTTTGCTCACAGACTTCAGAAAGAGTTAAAACTGTCGTTTTGGTTGGCTTTCATGAATTTGTTAGGATTTGATAACTTAAATACTTTTACAGAAGGATATGCTAAAGATTTTTTTCCAAAATACAGAATTTTATTAGTACATTTAACATTACCTATATTCTTTTTTTCAATTATGTATTTACTGACCTCTAAAAATATTCCTCTTCAGAATAAACGTAAAGTACGTGAAGGGATGTCAAATTCGATGCCTATAAAATACGGATTTTACTGTCGTTTTCATGACTAATTTCGTTAAGAGTTTTCACGTGTTATAAAGGAGACTGCAGTTGACTTAAAATGAATCAAATTACATTTATCTAATAAGTAGATACAGATTACACAAACATAGTTATCTGATTTAATGGTGAATGAAAGGCCGAATCTGCCCTTTCAGTGAGTTAGGGGAATTGAGAAACGGGAATGAAAAGTAAAATGGTGGCTTTTCAGCAATACACGCCATCCTTACAGGAAAGCATCCAGTGGCGGTCGATTCGCTAATTGATGAAAATTCCCAATCGGTCATTGCAAAAAATTGAAACAACTGTTTAGTTGCTCATAAAAATTAAACATGAATTGATATCCTGTAGTTTACTGTTGTGGATACTTTTATTTTACCTGTAATACTGCTATCGATTTATTGCTTCATTCAAATTACGCCATTATCTATTATTATATATTGTAGCATTTTTATATATTGCATATTATATAGTTTTAAATAATTTTAGTTATTAAAGTCACTACATCATGTTAAAGTCTAAATTTACAAACCTTGATCATATCAGATTCTTTTTGTTTTTTTAATTCGTTCGTTATGGAACTTAAAGCTTAAATTATTCAAAGATACCGGAAAAGTCATAGAAATAATTAATGTTTGAACACTTTTCAAAGGGAACTAAGTAAAATTGTTTGAAACTGCTGAGGTTCCAAAACTTTAATTACCAATTTTAATTAGAAACATTTCAAAATTACGTTTTGCAACATCAATTTCGAATTTGAAGGATTTTTATGCTAAGGAAATATAATAAGTAATGATGGTTTTAATTTACGAAATTCGATGTAACTTTACCTAATTTATATTTATTTTTTTTAATAAATAAATAAAATAAGAATAACTTATATTAGTAATTAAAATATTATGAAATAAATAAATTATTAAAGTGGAAGTTATAAATGTTCTTATTCAGTGACATATAACGTGACATATTGTAACGTATCATTTCTTGCGAAAAATGATGCTACGTGAGCTAATAAGTGAAGCCGAAGGGAGGAGAATCATGAAGCAGAAAGGTCTAGAACCGCCTTAGAAAGTTTATCAAGATGCTGGAAAAAGCAATAACTTTGCTATATCATTAAGTTCTCAGTCCTAGTTGTTCCAGCAGAGATGAAGGAAAATGGATCATATTTCTGTTTTAGTACAGGGATATTGATGCCCTGGAATTAATATTCAAGCACTGGCGAGTGGTCACTGATAGATGCACCCTCGCCCAAGCGAATATTCCTAGGGGGGTTTCAGTCGTAAGTCCCGGGTGTGGCAGCGCAAAAAGCACAGCGACTTCCCCTGTTTTCTTGACGTGCTGAATCGTATTTATCTCGGCTCCAGAAGAGAGGGAGTAAGGCTGTCAATTTGCAGCGAGCAGTGATTGAGTGTCTTCTATTAAACAGCATTTTCTGCATTACAAAGGCATGTCCCCACGCTGCAGTCCAAGCCACTCTCTACGATTTATTAAGGTATTGTTGTGATAGGTTTCTCTCAACCTCCGCCTCTCTCCATCACCATGACATGGAGCTTGGAATGTTTATACGGAGAAATAGCAACAAATGATGGAGGTAAGGCATCAAAAGCTCTGATTGGGAAAGAGTACGTCCGAAGATTATTGTTTCCCGTCATGCATTGCCCGAAATGTGGAAGATCAATATTATTTTTAAACAAACAAAAAAATCTCAAAAATTCATATTTGGACATTTTATAAATTTAACGAATGAAACTTATTCTAAAAAAAAAAGTAGTTAACCTACAGCAACCAAAAAATTAATGTGTATTCGTGTTCCTTAATGAAATATTCTTAAGCAACTTCTTCAATTTTATTTATAGATTAATTTTTATTTTCCTTGAGAAACTTTCTATTTGTAATAATACTTTGAAACTTTTTTATATAACAGAAGAAAATCATTATTTAGGATATTACATTATATAATTATTAATTCCATTATATAGGAAATTACAACAGATAACTTTGTTCAGGAAAAAAAATCAATAATTGTAATAAATTTAGATATAAGCTAGGAACAACGAAGCCTAAAATTTTCTTTAATTGAAACAGTTTCACTTAGCTATGATAACGGATTTTTGCAGCTTTGCTAGTCGATTTGTTTTTGCGCTGTTATATCATGTATATCTATGAAGTGATGATCATGTGACCGGGAATTAGGTGATAACATTTTGAAGTTAAATAAAAAATTCACTAAAAAAAAAGAAAAAAAACTAGTGTTTCAGCCACTGAGTTATAGTTTATTCTTTAATTTTTTCAACTATCACAGAAAAAAACAGAATACATAATGAATTAATACATTAGTTCTATAAATGGGAACTTTAAAATATATTCAGCAAAAGGAAAATGGAAAATAAAAAATAAAAACTTGAACCTAAATCCAACACCATTTAATGGTTCAGCTCTAACTGTATCTAAATTTCTTTTAATTTTCTTCAACATCGTGCAAGGAACTCTAGGAAGCAAATTGTCTGAATTTTTTAGACAGATTACTAAATGGTCATTTAATTAAACTTTAAGAAAAGATTAATAAAATTTTTTTATTAATTTTTTATTTTTTTTTTCCTTTGAATCAGAAATAAAATTACTTTTTCTTTTGATGAATAGTAAGAACAGGGCCTTATTTGCTAATCATTCAAATTAAAACATCACCATTCTTTTAGACCCAAGAAAAAAAAAGTTAAAAAACAAAGTTTGACTTAATTAAATAACAATGATCATTCAATTTTATTTAACTAAATCATTTTTTATCTTTTTTTTAAAAATTTGAATGATGACATTTCCTAGTATTAATTCGTACTGTTTTACAATGATTTGTAATTTATTTATTTATTTATTTATTTATTTTTTTATCAACTGTTGGTAATGAGGTTTTTCTTTGATTTTTTTTAAAAAAAAGTAGTGATTCATTTTACTTGTTGCTCGGTTGTTGTTTTTTCCTTTCGTGGAGTTTTAAGATAGGTTTTGGCCATTGCTTTGTGCAATTGATTGATTACAATGGATCTAGAATGGGGGGAGAAAGGTAAAGCAAAGAATGCGAGGTGGTCCATTCGTCTACTACTGTGGACAATGACCACTGAAGCGTCAAAGTCAGCAAGACAAACATCTATGAAATGGTTTGTTATGTTGTTTCAGTTTGGATGTCAACACGCCAAACGACAGACAGGTGTGATTGAAGATATCTTCGTGTTAAGCAAAATAAAAGAAAAAAAAATAAACACTCAAAAAATATTCTGCAAGAAAAAATTTAATAAATATACGTAATTTAAATAAGTCGTATTTAAGGAAAAAAGAATCAGAATGATTTTTTTTTAAGAGAGACAAAATAGACTCACATATGTAAATTTAGTTCTATATTCGCTCAGTTTTAATTTAAAGTAAAAAAATTAATATGATTAAAAAATAAAATAAAAAAAATTTTCATTTTTTTTAATTTTTACTTTAAAAACATTCCGATTGTTTTAACATTTTTATAATTACATTAAAAGTTTATAACAAACAGCTTTTAATTCACCTAAAAAAGCTTATGTAAAAATTCTTTGATTTTTTTTTTTTAATATTTAGAAATTCCATTACTAATTTTCTTATTTCGTACTTTACTAATGTTTTCTACATTTTTTATTTATAGATTTTGTGCAGTTAGATTAAAACTTTATATATAAAGTTGATTTATAAGCTTTTTAATTTTACGTTTTAATTTTAACTGGTTTTGATAAAAAAAACCCAATTCTATTTCTTAAATATGAAGTTTGGAACGATCTTAAAGATTCCTTTTGGCGAACGAAAGAAAAACCAATAGCAAAAGAGATGGAGGAGGAGGGAGACGAAACAGAAATACGAGACTCGATATAGGAGAGATGGAAAGAGAAGGAATAAAAAAGAAAAAGATTTCCATTGGAAATAGGAACTTCATGGTGAGCTCCGTCCAAGCTACCGGTATGGGATAACATTGAGGGAGTGAAAAACCCCGAAGGAGAAAAACAGTAGCGGAAGTGATGCGGGGAGGATGAAGGATTGGAAAGGAAAGAAGAAAAAGGAATAGAGAGAGGGCGAATAAGGTCATGCATCACAACCGTAATGGCCATCTGATACACTTGGGACCAAGTGCACTTGTCCTGGCAGTTATCACTCTTCTGCCGAGACCTCCGTGACCTGTTTTGCCCATGTCCGGCCTCAAAGAGCGCCGTATGGCACGAGGCCAAAGGGTCGGAGGCTAATTCCCCCGGTAAGCAATGCGTTTCACGGAATGACTCTTCGGGCCGACCACCGCACACCGACCGCAAAGGCGGAGGAGTGACCATCCCCGGAACAAAAGCCTCGCTGCCCACACGCGAGAGCATGGGTTCGATCCCCATCGCGGGGGTCTTCAACACCCCCCCCCAACCCCTCCACCCCCCCGCCCTCCCATTCCACCTTCCCGAACCGATCCGATTGTTTACCCTCCGTCTCTGAATGGGCAGTGCACGGGGAGGGAGGGATTGGTTCAGTCAGGGAGGGGGGAAAAGCAAGTATGGGGGTGGTTGGTAGGAATGAGAGAGTCTGTCGCGGCGGTCAGACTGGAAGCAGAGTCTCGAAGAAGGGAAGAATAAGATCAACCAAGACGCAAGTGCTCGTGCCTACATCGAGGTATGAGATCCCTTTCTCTTCTTGTTTTGTTTTTTTTTTAACTCTAATCTCTTGTGTGAATGTGGATTATTTTTACCCCCTTTTCCTTTTTCTCTTTTCTTCTTTCTGAATCTATGACTGTTTTATCTGGAAGTTGCGTTTTCCGAAAAGGAGGAGAAATTTTTGAAGGTGACCCTTTCCGGAGATTTGTCCAAATCGGTCTAAGGGGGGGAAGCCAGCCTCCTTAAAATTCGACAGGCGACCGGCAAATTATAGGTCCTTGATGAATTTTATAACAACGGTCGCGCAGCAATTCTAATGAGAGGAGCGAGTGGTCAGAGTGCGGTCGACTGAGAAATTCTCCGCCAATCCGTCGTAAAGGACAGAGGGCAAACAAAAGAACGCAAGCGAATCGGTTATCTGTTCGGCCAATCACAGGACTCATTAATTATACAGCTGCGACGTGCAAGCTCCAAAACGAACCTCCTGATTGGCTGTCTCTTCGCTCTCTCTAATGCACACGGCATTTGGCAAGAATTTAAGCCAGTATTCTGAAACTTTTATTTTCAGCTGGGTTTCTGGAAGGAGGGACGATGTGATGGGCGGATAGGTAGGGGAGGGAAAGAAAGAGAAAATGGAAATTAAACACGCGTGGGGACACTGGTATCTGCCCTCAGGGATACCAAGCACCGATGTTGTATTCAATCCAAAAAAAACCAATTAATTTTTTTTTCTTACGACAGAAAAAAAAAATACACTTAAATGGAAAAAAATGAACGCTTTTAAAGTGACCAATCACAAGCAACTTTTCTTAAACTTTAGGCAAATTGATTTAGAAGTAAGAGTCTTGTTGCATTCAATTAGAATCGTCTCTTCCTTTTTATTTTTAATAAATCCATTATTTTCTTTTTTGCTTATTCAATTAGTTCTTTTAAATGAAAGGTTTTTCTAAGGTTAATTTGTCTTTTTTTTATATTTCCAGTTTATCTCGATTTTTCACTATAATTGTACACTGTATTTTTGGACTATAATTCACTTAGGCCTATTTTTGGATTAATATTCTTTTTTCTGACGTTCTTTCTTTAAAATAATTTTTAAGCATCATATTTGCATAAAATCAGATTGATACTTATTTTAATTAAAAAAATAAATATTTATAATAGTCTATATAAATAAATATTTAATAATTAAAAATACATACATATTTATTTTCATTAACTGTTTTTTTTTTTTACTTAAAGAAACATAAATAAAATAATTAAGTAATAAATAAATAGATAAATAAATTTAGGTTGTGCTTATTTGTTTGTTTGTTATTTTTTATTGTTTAATGTTTAACTTGGATAAACTATCGTTTTCCACTAACATTTTCCATCAGATATCGAAGAATTTTATACTGCAAATTGTTAAAATCTTATTATTATTTACATGAAATTCTTCAATAAACAGCTACTACTAAGTATATTTTGATGTTTACTTACAATCTTACGAATTAATAACATAAATAATTGTAAATCTTTCTACTTGAAAGTTATTTAGATTTTAGAAAGTAGAGAAATTTCTTGTACAAAAATGAATGTTTATATTATTATTCTTATTAAATATTAGCTAGGAGAAAGAAAAATAAGCTAGAAAGTCTGTTTCTAAATTAATAAACAAAGGCGTAAATAGTCGTACGTTTTTAAAAATTATCGGAAATGAAAAGATAGTAACTTAGTAATAAAAAGGTTACGTAAGTATTTTTATTACATTTATTTTTAAATAACTTTTCATATAAGTTTTGATAAAAAAAATAAAGAAAACTACAGATGTTTTATTTGGATAATGTAATTTTTGTAGAAGTTAAATCATTCCAGCAGTCACTGAACCCTCTTTATCAGTGTAAGCTTGTTACAAAAATATTTTAAGATATTAGAAACTCATTTGCTGGAAATAATAGAATTATCTAAATTTTTCCGAAATATGTCAAATGAACTGTTTTTATTTATTTATTTATTTATTTATTTATTTATTTATTTATTTATTTATTTATTTGTTCTTTCCTAACTCTGTTGTTACCATAACTTTCGAACTAAAGATCTTGTATAAAGATCATTTAAAAAAAAAAAGAGAAATATTTTTAATATTCACCAATTTCTAAATTTGGAGTCATCTTATTTCTAAATAAAGAATCTGATGCATTCTTGTCTAGTTGATAGTTTCTTTTATGAATTGTGTTTTCTTTTTCTTCTGCACTTTTCACACGGTAGAAAGAAACTAAAAACTTTCATGTTCTTGTTCTTTGAATAATAGTAATAATAATAATGAAAAAAAAGTTAAATAATATTTTTCTATTTAAAACTTATTTTCAAATTTCAAATTCAAGAATTATTTTTTTCAGATTACTAGAAAAAGAAAGAATTGTAGGTAAAATATCAATTATTACATTAATAACAGTAAGTTTTATTTCGAAAAGTAATCTTTCAGTAAATTGCTATGTTACCTTGTTATCGGTTAAATATTTATTATTAATTAATATTTGTTTATTTTGTGATTAGCATTTACTTTGTGATTGTGCTTTGGGACTTGTACTTTTCCCGATTTTTTCATTTTCCATCCTTCTTTTTTATTTTTTTTTATTATTTATTTTTAATTATTAGAACTTTTACGAACTAATCCACATTTTTATTTTAAAAGTCTAATATCAGACGAAACTTAGAAATGAACCAATAACTGAGGTTATGTTTTCATGGTGATGGGTTATTGAGGATAGATATGTTTCTAGCATTGCAGGGCCAAGGGGAGGGATAAATAAGACGAAGATAAATTAGGAGAATAGTGGAGTCTTCGGTAGAAAATACCGCATGATGATCGTTCGAAAAAAAATGTCTTTTCGAGACCCCTCCCGCCTCTGATTTCCCCCCTCCAAAACTTAATCCTCTGCCGGACGTTGATTGCACTGACTCGGCTGCCATATTCCAGCAGTCCGGTCCATAGCTATCGTTATGACCGCTCCAAATGCCTGGGCTCACAATTCATCGCAATAATCATCCTCCTACGCGGTCATCGCGCTACACTGATAATCATTATCCTCTGGCCCGCACGACTCTTCATCAGCGCCCGCTATTATTGCCGTTGTACGAATCCTGTGACTTCCATAGGAGAGGTTATTGCTATTTGGCGGAGATTTTTCCATCTCACGAGAGGATTATAATATGCACTTAATAATTACATTTCTATCCCTCCAATTCCTGGGATTAAGTCACGACGTAGTTTCTCTTTTAATATCGCTCTAAGCAAAAAAAAAAAAACAAAAAAAAAAAACAATATTTATTCAGAAGAAACATATTACGTATAACAGTACAACGCCACACAAATAAAAAAAACAAGAAAAATTGCTAACAAATCTTCAAATAGCCAAAGATACAACAAGAACTTAAACGCAAAAATTTTAAGTTCTTTTTAAGAAATAAAAACGAAAGAAAAAAAATCAAGTTTTTTTTTTCCTAATTGTTTTAACACGAAGCTTAAGTCACAAAGATAAGTATTTGTTTCATAATCCTTTGTTACTGAATTCGAATTTTGAGTTTTCCTCTCTTTTATTTGTATTTTTTAACACTTGATCTGAAAAATTAACTTAAATAACTCGAGGAAACTCACAAAATCATTGCAGGAAGTCTTTAATATGAGTAATGTTTCCATTTAACACTGACTTAAGTTTCTCAACCTTCATTCAACTCTTCATCATTTCCTTGTTCTCGATATATTGGACGACTACCAAGGTACCTTAAGAAAATTGTGACGATTCTAGAAGGAACAGATAATAATATTAACTAGTAAGATACAACTGGAGTCTAAGTTACTGTTTTGTCTTCGTTCGTTGCGTTTCAAGGGTCCAAAAATTTGGATTTCTTATTACTAAATGCACTGAAATGTTTGGCTGCCCTTTACAAGAGAAGACCATCAGGTACGCTATTAAAAAGGAGAGACCTAGTCAGGGATGCTTTTACGCTTTGCGAGTTCCTGGACAAGTGAAATTTACAAGGCCCTTCTTAGGCTTACTGCAAATGTTTTGGAATTTTCTGGAGGACTTTTTTTTTTTTTTAATTTTCTTTATTATTTTAAGTTTGACTAAAACATTGAGATAATTGCAAATTTTTCTCCGCTTTTTCTGTTACGTATTATATTAGATTTATTTAAAAATAACCAAAGTAATAGTCCGAGTTCTCCTGACTGCTTCTTAATTAATTAAGTTTTTACTAAGTGACATTCTGGAACAGCTATTTCACGATCTATGGCGATCATCAGCCAGGAGTGGTCACCAGAAAACAGAGGTGTCTTGGTATAGAGCTTAATATATATATATATATATATTTTTTTTTCATAACTTTGCAACGAAGCCTCGCTGTTTCTTGGTGATTACTCCTAGCTGATGAATGCCAAATACCGTGAAACCACTGTTCTAGAATGTCACTTAGTAAATATTTGGTTTTGGTGTATTTAACGTGTGTGGTAAAACTAAGAATTGAAAGAAATACTTAATAAACACACTGAAAAACATTTTAAGTTATATATTTATGAAAAAATGACAAAAAACATACATTACTTAATTAAAAGGGGGTCCTTGGACAGTTTCGGAGGCGTCAAGTCCTCCATCGTCCTCCATTTATCCTTTTTAATCTTGCTGACGATGGAGGACTTGACGCCTCCGAAACTGTCCAAGGACCCCCTTTTAATTAAGTAATGTATGTTTTTTGTCATTTTTTCATAAATATATAACTTAAAATGTTTTTCAGTGTGTTTATTAAGTATTCCTTTCAATAAATATTTGGTTTATCATTGATGTTTATCAATAACTTTATGCTCTTTTTTAAATTTGTAATTCTCTCCGAAAATCATTTGAGGTCGACAATGCCAACAAGTGAATTTTTTTAACCTATTTTTAATTGTGAATTAATTGTTACTTTTTTAAGTTTTAGAGGTACCACATGAATTTCTACGATTACGTCTTATTTAAATAAGGTCCATATTTTGTATGGGGGGGGGCAATTAGATCCCAAAAAGTAGACATTGTTAAATAAATACCATAACATGATACAATTAGTTCCAAAATAAAACTATCTGAAAGCAAAATAAATATTACGTGTATAAGTACAGTGTATATACATGTAATAAAAAATGAAATGCTGAACCATAAACTACATGAATGACACGAATTGTGTGATTGATAGCTACACTACTGCCATTTCACTTTTTTCTCTTTTTGCAGCTAAAAATATATCCCTTTAAAAAAGTAGATGGGCAAATTTAAATTTCGGGATAATGACAATTAGGAATTTATTTAATAAATAGCTTCCTAGTATTTTTATTATTAAAGGAAAAAAATGAAATCTTTAATATCCAAAATAAAAACACTAATGCTGCGAGTTTTCGGAATCTCTGTAATGCCATCTATATCTCTTATTCAAGCTCATACTTCAAAAGAAATAACAATTGTTAATAAAAACAGAACAGGAACAATCAATAAGTTAATAATTAGAAAAGAACATACTTGTTTCTTCTTCCTTGTCTTTTTCCTATACTTTTTTTGGAAACATGTTCAAATAAAACATAGTGTGTTGTTATGTCAAAAGATTTCCAAATGTTATTTTTACGACAACTTGCCACTATATTTAAATTTAATACATAACAATTAGATCTACAATCTAAAATATAGCAGCCCTGAGTTAAAAACCAGTAATACTGTATTGATGAGATTCAGGGCTATATGGATCATCTGACAAGAGTTGACAAGACTGGAATTTATAATAGTCTACGAGATCTAATCGGTAGAGAAGAAGGGAAAGAAATACGGTATAAAAAAGTTTATATTTTTTACAACATTAAGTTCTCAAGAATAACAGTGAATAAATTATACTTTAACGATAATTAATTATTCAATTTTAATTAGCTTTTTTTTTAAATAACTTCATCAATTATTTATATCGCCTCCTGCATCGCCAGTGGTCGTGTTAATTGCAAGCGGTCATCAGCAAATTTATATTTATTTAATCTAGCGTACAATTCCTTTTGCTACCTACTCTGTGATGAAATACGGAACTTAAGTTTGATAGTTTTTCCATATCCGTCAATTGTAGAATGCTTTGGATAAAAGTTTGACTAACATTAAAATTTCAGCTTCCAAATATAGGTGGTTCCTGAGTTAGCGTATTGTACAATACGAAGAAATAGATAATTATCTAACGATTTAGAAAATCCTTTGAGATAATTTCGAAATATGCATAACTTCTTGATTTTCTTTGAACTTTCAAAGTATTTCAGCCAATTAGATAACTTACATTTGACAGAATAAAAATATGACATCAGTTTTTTAGAATAAGTAAAATGAGTTTTGAGTAAAATTGATTACAGATATATAGATATATTTATTTTGATTAAAATAACATTCTTCAACCTACGATGGAATAAATTAGGTTTACAATATATAATCAAGGTACGATGTAAACTTATTACCAAGCTTCAAAATCTCATCCATATGTGGAAAAAAACGTAAGCAGAAAAAAATTCTAATTTATATAAATTAATGTTTGAAAGACTTAGTTGTGAAATATGTGATTAATCCATGTTTATTATGTGTCCTGAATGGAAGTGTTGAATTCTAATTTCCAATGTTGTTCGGGATAAGGAATTTCAGTGAGTTCACTTATTATTATTTTTGCAAGTACAACTTTATCGCTGTTTATTTTTTCGTTCTGTAAACTTGATCTGGGTTTGATAATTGTTAGTAAGAAAATAAGCTTTCCTTTTTTAGCGTGATCTGTAATACCTTGGTGCGTTGGTGGGATCTTCAACACCCACTGTCTATGGTACGTGAGCCTGCATCGACAGTATTACAATGGGTGGTGGTCAGAGGTGATCATTCATCTGCAGGACCAGGGCGTGTGGGGGTGGGTGGTTCTTTTCTTCTGTCGGTCAAGGCAATGGCGGTCCGGGCTGAATTCAGGAAGACCACGCAGCTGGGTCCATTACAGAGAGGGGAGAAGTCCTGGACCTTACAAGAGTCCGACGGGAGGGGTAGAGAAGTGGGATAATAAGAAATAGGGGAGAAAAAAAAAGGAAGGAAGGAAGGAAAATTGGGCGCACCTTTTAGAAAGCTCGGGAAACTCTCTAGTTTTCTAGAAATTTCCCATATCTCGATAATAGAGGAGGTCGCAATTGTCGCCCGACCTTCACACTACTGACCAACCTACTACAAGAATTTTCTTTCCCTACTCTTGTTATACTACTTCCTTTCTCTTGTACTTTCTCTTTCGGTGACCCACTCATTTGGACAACCCACTCGGCCACAGGCAAGTAGCCACTACAAGAACCAGAAGGTCAGTTGGAACTACAAGACAAAACAGATTGGCTATTAAAAGTCCAAGAAATTCTTAGATTCCCTTAACAAAAAGCAATGTGTAATGCTGATCATTACGCAAATTAAAATTATTAGAATAAGCACGAAACTATAGAAACATTATCTAAAAAATTAGTAATATTATCGTTAATAATATAAAGAGAGAGAGACATTGAAACGTAGAAATATGAAACTAGAAATATTGATCCTAAAGTAATAGGAAAGCAAAATTATTGAAAAATGGTTTATAAAAATAATTATAATTCACAAATTAACATTTGAAATAAGATAACACATCGTAAATGACTCCATATAATAAGATGTGGTTGTTTTCTTGATTACTATCTTTTAAATCAAGAAAAACAAAACTGAAAACCTAGTTTTTAGTTATTTATACTTTTAAAATTTTCATTGTTGTTGGAAACATTAGTGGAATGGTTATCCTTTTTGCTTTAGTTAATAATAGTTAGTATGATTTAATCTTTCTTAGCTGTATTGTGGGTTGTTTTTTTTAATTTTTCATTGAAAAGCATTAAGAAAATTACTGCACAATTTTTATACATGTAATTTTATAATTATTTAAAAAAAGGTTACATCGGTAATCAGTCTTCGCTGGTAACAAACTGGTTTTCCTTATTGTGCAGTATTTAATGATTAATTTAATTATTTTTATTATCTCACATCACTATAGATTTCTTAATTACTTTATAATTGTCTTATACAAATATATATTTTATTATGTTATGCAAAGGAATATTATAAAATTATAAATATCAGCAAATTTTGTGTGTCATATAAAATCTGCGTAATCATAATTGCATTATAAAACAAATTTATAATAAAATTTTTAAGGAAAACAAGTGAATATAATTTTGTGCTAAAGCATAAATTTAAGGGCGACCCATAATAATAAAAAAAACCCTTAGAAATAATAATGATAAAAAAAGAAATTACAATAACCTAAGGAAAAATAAAAAAAAAAAGTTAGGAAAAAAATATAAAAAAAAGCTTGTAAAATAAGAAAAAAAGAAAAAAAACAAAACACCCGGAAATTGAGAAAAAAAGATTAACAGAAAAAAAACAAAAACCAAAATCAAAAGTAGATATACGGATTCGAACCAACAACCTTCAGTATATGAGTCCGAAATCTTAGGCATCAAGATATAGCTAACAACTGAAATGAGATGATTGAATTTCTAACGTTTAAGCTAATAGCGGAAATCCAATGAAAACAATGCCAAATATCTCAAACATGGGGAGGGCGTTGCCCTTGAAAATACACCATTCCTACGTTGTTTGGGCCTCTGAAGACGATGGTGAAGTCCGTTTGTCGATCCGATCTTTCGTTCGCAAGTTTTTAGGGGAGAGGTACAATGACAACAATGCCAAATATCTCGAAAATACGGGGGCGTTGGCCTCTGAAAATACCCGATTCCTACGATGTTTGAGCCTCTGAACACGATGATGAAATCCGTTTATCGATCCGACTTTCCGTTCGGGAGTTGTTAAGGGTGGACAGACACGGACGGACAGGACAAACGCAATAGCTACCGATTTTGATCGCTACCATAGTAGCTCCCAAATGTGTCGCTAAAAAGATTGTTTTGATTAGATTTAACTTCAATAATGAAGCCTATTTGTGAAAATTCAAAAATGTCAAAGCTGTTTTCAATTTATCTTAGCCAATTTTATGTAAATCTGAATTAATAATTTCACCGTTATGTTTCGTGAATTTCAGATATGAAAATAGAAATTGAGACCGTTTTAGAAATTTGTTAAAATTCGTATTAAAAATCACAGGAAATAATAATCGTTGAGGGAGTTATCGACTTTTTCTGTCAGTTTTCTTGTGTGCTTATTTTTGTTGTTTTATTTTTGAATATTCATACATCAGAGAATTGTTGTTTGCTAATCCTAAAGCAGAAAACCGGATTTGAAATTCAAGAAAACCGGAAGCCCGGAAACTTCCGGAGTCAAATAGAAATGAGACGAGCAAGACAGTCAAGAAAATGTCAAGTCATTCGTAAAAAAATAATAATAAAGATAAAGAGAATATTTCTACAACAATAGCTTAGAAAGCATCATTCAAGGAATGTAATGTAGAGAAAATCAGTAACAGATTAAGCTCAAATTTTGCTTTTTTTAATAATAAAATATATAGATATATATATAATATTTTAAGAAGGAATCTCAAAAATTGATACTCATTTCCAACTATTAAGAAACTAAGAATTAAATAATGCTTTCTTCGGTAATTTATTATCGATTACTAAATTATTTTGTAAATTGATTACAAAGAATGCTATTTTAAAAAAAATCTCACTATAAAAAGAGAGATTTTTTATATCCTTTTATCTTCAATAAAGAAGTTCATTTCAGAACGAAAAGTAATTGTAAACTTGAAAATATTAAATAAGTAAATAGATAAAATAAATAACAAATACTTTAAAATATAGTTATTTTGTAATAAGAATACACTGTTTTACATATTTAAATGTTCACTGGAAGTAAGTTAAAAAAAAATAATTTTTTTTTGCGTAATCTGTAACTTGTGAGAAATTTTGGAACAAGCAGAGTACGTTCTAGTTGAAACAGCTAATTTTCGCTTCACAAAGCGAAAATTATCCTCATCAATGTTCTCATCTATTTAGACTATCGATATTTATGTGTAAAAGCGCTTAATGGATCCCTGATACTGAGTCTTTTAGACAAGGTTCCTTAAAATGCCTAAAAGTATTTTACTTAGTCACCATCTGAAGGAATGGTTGTGGACTCATGGTCACGTTCCAAAAAATGCATCTAGCGTCGATCTTTTATCCTTTCCATTCGGCAACTCATCTTCCATCATCTAGTTCTAAAATCAGAAATTAATTTTTTACAAACTGACTTTAACGTATCTAAAAAAAATCCACAACTGACAATTAAAATTAAGTAAAGCACTTTAATGTGTTTTTAATGTATTAAAAATTTTATTTAAATTTAACTGTGTATTGTGGATTTTTAGACTATTTCAAAAATAAAAGATGTTTCTTAAAAAAAAAATAGTACGCTATTGTTTGCAAGCTTTCAAGCAATTGCTGTTTTGGGAACGCTAAGCTTAGATTGAACTTTAAGGTTCTATATTTATTCTATTGATCTTTCGAACTATATTGGGAATATTACATTTCTTGCTTTTACTAAATATAGCTCGGAATGTGCCTAAATTATGCTACGTTTCTTACTACCAAGGAATATACAGTAATCTCAAGGGAGACTTCAGAAATTTTGAATTCACTTAATTGGCTCAAATATTCACTTGTTTGAATATTCCCTTATTTCACTTAAATGGCTCAAAAGGCTTTTTTTTCCAAATGTTTATTTTGTTTGTTTTCGGTAATTGTTTCTTCATTTTTGTTTATTATGAATTTTGCTTTGCTGAATTATTTTTTTTTGTATTTAATTTCATTTAGCAGTTTCTAAGAAATACGGGGATTTGGAAGATATTTGTTTTTTCTTTCCGTGAATTGACTTTATTTTTTTGTTATTATTGCTTTTCAGTGAATAAAAAAAAAAATACAAAATTAAAAGAATTATTAAGCATTTTTTAAAAATTCTTTTAATTTTGTATTATTTTGTGGACAATTATTAAACATTTTTTTTTTTAATTTATAAGGATAAGGCGTGAATGAGCATAGCTTGAAAATATAGAATCCTGGTACAGCATAAAGTTAGGTCTTTCATTTGAATTCCTTTCGCTTGATTACCTTAAGAAAAAAGCTCGGAAATATCAGAGATAACATTTCTCTGATATTATCCATGTAAAGATATTTTTATATTGATAGGCCACACTTTTACAGCGGAACAGTTAATAGTTCATATGATTAGAAGTTTCGTATCAGTAAGACTGGGTCTTAAGTGATTGTCCTTCTTGCCTTCCATAATTTGATCTTTTCCAGTATTTTTCTGGAAAAGTCTGTGGAGTTGTGAAGAGCAAATCCTATTTGAGACAACTATCAATAAAACTTATTTTTGTACTCAATTACTTTTGCCAAAACTGCGTTATTCCAAAATGTGCAATCAAATGAATTTGTAAAGATCCCGTGGTTACACATATTTATTTTTTTTCTCAAGTTTTGGACAAGAAGTTCCTCGCTCTCTAGAACACTCTGGTCTAAATTTCAGAAAACAAGCAGATAGTGGGCAAAATTACTGCGAAATTTATTTTTCGTTATAAAAATTCTTTCTTAATTTCATAATCGTGAGCCTAAGATCTACATTATTAATCCGTAGCAGTAGTTAATTAGTATTTGCAGTAATTTAAACTGCCCCCATTTTCCTGAAGTTCTCTTGTCGTAAAGATCTCGACAAACTGTTTTAGGCTAGACTATCGCATGGTTCTCTACCCTCTAAAGCCTAACAAAATATTTTCACAGCCATTTTCCACTTCCAATTCATATTCAGAACTGCTGCCAATTGAATGACGAATGTAACCCGATGCTAGCGCCATCATCCGGCAGCTTTCAGGTACTATGAATCCCGCCCCCTGCTGATGGTAGGGCGGAAACTACAATTGCGAAGTTCCATAGTCTAGTCTCAAAAATGGTATGGCCAAAAATGTCAGAGCTGTCAAGACTTTTGTATAGCTTTTTCGTACGTGCCACGAGGAGGACGGAACTCATTCGTATGCGAGTGGACATCACGGCGTCTAAAATTACAAGCCTTCCCTTGTGACAAGGGGCTCTAAGTAACAGATGGACCTAAAGAAGCGGAAAATAAGATGTTTTCTCTCTCTCTCTCTCTCTATGAATGTGCGAATCACATAAAATATGAATTTTTTTTTCCCTTTCTCGTTTTTAGAAAAAAGTTCTTGCTGAAAAATTTATGATACAAGAAAAAAAAATCAATATTTTTCTTAAAATATTACAAAAATTCAAGTTACAATTTCCGGATGACACATTGTATTTTTTTGCTGAAAACATTTAAATAATGACGAAACTTATGCCAAAAAAATAAATGCTAAAAAATGAACAGATTTTCTTGAACTGTGAGTGTATGCACTATGTGTAAGTACATATGTATGTACAAAAGTTTATTACAAGAAGTTTGTAAATTTTGCAGTAATGCCTCGCAAATTGATTAAAACATTTGTATTCTTTCTATAATTAATTTACGGTGTTAGTAAAACAAGTAATTTTTGTACCCATTCACGCCGGTCACAGTCCAATTAAAAGATTGGTCCTGGCTGATGAGTGCCAGAAAGCGCGAAACGCTTGTTTCAGGATGAAACTTGGAAATACATGGTCTTTATTTATTAAGAATATATAGAGTTGATTTTTTATTATATTGAAATATACTGTATTGAATAAATAATTTCTTTTAATACAAAACTACGGGAATGTTTTATAAAGTTATGTGAATGCAGCACTAATTGTAAACCATTTGATTGTTTGCACTGATAGAATGCAATAAGAATGGACACTGAAGGGTATTAGGAAGACTGGATGACTAAGGATACAAGTCACAATGTCTAAAGTTATTCCCCCCTCTACGTTCAAAATCAGGCCATGCAATATTGTGTGGCAATGGGGTGGGTGGAAGGGAGGAGGTTCCATTGGTGATTATTCGTTCTTTGGGTGCCGTGAAACTCGATCCCTTCTACGTCTGTCGCCCTGTGGCCCGTAGCTGGTAGCGGTGATTGGCATGCTGTCACCTTGTCATGTCGGCCGGGTGACGGCTCTATGCTGCCGGCGCTTCGAGACCAAGCTGCGGCCACCTCTGTTGCCTCTTTCCGTAGCTTAACACAGCAGGCGGTCCTGGTGCTGAAACATAATCCGGAAAGGAGGAAGTCCGAAAAAAAAATACATTTATATTAAATCTGATGGATAGGAAATTGAGTCGAAATAAATTAAAATAAAATTAAAAAGAATTAACTAAGAAGGAAAGAATTCAGAAGTTTTACAGCGAGGTCATCAAAACTTGTAAAAAATATATTTTTCTGTATTTGTCTAAAAGAAAAACTTTATTGTGCATTTACTACACAAACCAACAGATTCCAAGGTTTGATATATTGCTTACTTTATCAGAGCTGTGCTGCTGTAACTTGACCAGGTATTAGGGACGATTCCAAAAACCGAAATGGAGATTTGTTTCATAAAATTTCAAATATTAGTTTAATATTTACTGATTATGATTATTGCAACATTTTATTATAATTGTAAGTACAAATAAAATCTTAAAATATCACAAAACGACTACAGTACTCCGCATTACTCTTAACTCTTAATTTTTCATTATTGATATTTTACTTTGTACAGAATAGAAAGATTATTTCTTTACCTATTTACTTATTTATTATGTTAAGTTTTTGTTATTTCATTTGATGTTTTGCTTCGTTTGATGTCGTATCAGACTGGCTATTTAAGAATTGTAGCATTAGAGTAAATAAATATTAGTCAGAAATATTCGTTTTCGTTCTCGATGGAACTTTGTGGACACAACGTTCAACAATGATAAAGTAATACGACTGCTAGTGATGATCTACTTTCCATCAATACAGTTAAAATGAATGGCTGAAGAGCGACAATAAGCAGAAACAGAAAAATCTTAGTAATACGCAAGATAAATTAGAATGGTTGCTCTATACTGTATGTGGAGAGTTAGCGAAATCTCAGTACTGCTTCGAAATGTTTCTAGTAACTTTTGATGGAATATTGGCTGGTATTTTTTTGTAACAGAGGTGAGATTAGAAGACTCAGGAAATGTTCGTAGTCGCTGCGTATACAAATTAAGAGATGTCAACCGTAGCTAAGAGTAAAATTTCAGCTAAGAGACCTTTCCTGAAGTCCCTTAAACTAAAAAGAACTTGCTGCAGTAAATGTTTTACTTCCTAACTTAAAAAAAGCCATATTTAAAGGGATATTTAAAGAAAGTTTAAGACGTGCAACGTCCTAAAAAAATATAAAAACAAATATTTAGTGAAGACAAGACGATAGAATAACATGTCGCGTTTATTTAATGGGATTCTAAGACAACGCTGTTTCTAGATTGTCTCTCTCATCATTATTCCTCATTTACTCATTTTTTTCCTTTCTGTTTTCTTGTATCATGCCCTCACCTTGAAGATGGTCTTCCATGGGACATTGAAACCGTCGGCGATAAATTAACTAATGTTTCTTCTTATTATTATAATATATTATATATATATATATATTACATGCACCTTGTGCATTTTCCTCATATACTAACTCTCTCAGCAACTGAAATTACCCTTGATCGATTTATTAGCAGAAACAATTGACAATTAAAAAAGCACTAAAGATTACAATGTCGCGTTCTTATCAGTAATATTCTGCATGACCAACCGGCGAAATTCAGTAGTCATTTGATAGAGCACTGGGTGAGCCCTTGGGCATCTGAAGATTGCTTAAGTCCAACAGATGAGAGATAGTAATCTCGAAATAACCTTTCCTGAAGTCTCCTAAACTAAAAAGAACTTGCTACAATAAGTTTTTTGTTCCCAAACTAAAAAAAAAGCCATTTACCTAACAATCTTTGCAGAAAATTTAAATGAAAGTTGAAATCCAAACAAAAACTGTAAACTTAAGCCACAAACTTTGCAAAAAAAGCAGAAATACAGGAAGAGATTTTCTTTAGTTGAAAACAAAATTTTATTCTTCGCCATTTAAAAAGTTTTGTGGAAGAGAAGCAAAGTTTCCGATTTAAGAATATGGACGGAAAGAAATGAAGGAAAATTCTCGTAAATAAAAAGAAAAAAGTAGAATGAAAGAAAAGCAACGAGAAACTGATGGCAACTCGTATAATTCTTGATCGAAAAGAGAAGGAGGAAAGGAAGGACAAGGAAGAAAAAATAAAAAAGATCTTCATCTTTAGGGCGAGTGTAAATGCAAAGCAGCGCCATCTGCTGTCCATCCATCGAGGCGAAGACGTCTGATTCTACGATGGAAATGGAACAACACAAATAACAACAAAGCATGCGACTGAGTGGCTTTTACTTTTGCGTATGGAGGCCGCGCAGATGAAGGTGTACTCCAAGCGTCTGTATATATATACGCGGAAAGCTCCTGTCTTGCTCCGGGGCAAAAGAGAACGAACCTCCCCCCCAGCCCCCACCTTATTTTTTTTTTGGCTTTCTTCTTGTCTCCCGCATCTCATCCCTCTTTCTAGGTTTCAATAAAAGGAAAAGAAATCCTGCTCCGCCCGGGAGAGATGTGTGTGTGTGTGTGTGTATACCTCGCCGTAGCACTTCTGGTCTTGCTATCATCGGCATCTTTTATGCCACACATTTCCATCTTATTTTCGGGAGAGGAGAATCGGTGGAAAGCGAGCCCCTTCTCCGATAAGCCCTAGCTTGTTTTAATGGCACCATATTTCTTGTCCATATAAATACGTCAAATGGAAACATGGAAGCTCGTCACACAGTCCCAATAAAGTATCAACCGACCCAAAGTGAACGATGAACACACGATTGGAGTCTCTTTCCAATTTGAGAAAGAAAATTCGGTTTTATTTTTGTTTTTGCTATTAGTATGCTTTCTTCCACTTTCCTTTATCCTCTTTTCCGAATAGCATCGCTTCTCTCGCTCTCAGTCTTCAACCAAAGCAGTTTCTCCGTGTGATGCAGAGTCTTACACAACCCTTGTAGTTTTTTCCCCCTTTAATATGTATAACGCATAGGCCCGAAAGATCAGGCCGAGAAAATTCACCAAGAGGCGAAAGTGTTTGGGTGTATTTATGTGTATTGGCAATGCATGGGGAAGAGAGAAACATACTTAGGGGCGTGGGAGATAAAGGGAAGATGCAGTGAAGCGCGGGCAAAACAATAGCATACGCCGTCGCTTTCTATCATCTCGATATTCTTCAGAATTTATGCCACACACACACAGGGAGGGATCGCATCATGTCGAGAACTGAGTGACTTTCCTCACTTGACAGCCAAGAGCGGCGATCGCAATTTCTCCCCCGAGCTGCTCTACCGAGGCTGGACGAAGCCGGGAGGCTCGTCGAGGTGTGGCCGCTGCGACAGTGTCGGTAGCCGGTGGGAACGGTCACGGTGTCCGCTCCGGACAGCACAGGAGACGGAGTGGGTGTTGGTGGACGTCTAAAGAAAGAGAAAGTAAGTGCGTAGCTCTTTATTTCCGTCGGAAAACAAATGAAACTAACGCTTTCAGATATTTTTCCAAGAAAAATCATTTCTAAGTTTCTGAAATTCCTGGAAAAAGGACTTGAAAAATGAGGTTATACATATTCAGATC
>JAFIDM010000003.1:35243384-35323414 GCA_023159025.1 Thereuonema tuberculata | reverse complement strand
AGGGCTAAGAAAGAAATCGAAGAATTAGAAAGGGGGGTTACTGGGGAGAGGGAAAGGTGACTTTGGACTTTTAAATGTTCAATATGAGGGTTAAAGATGGCAAATGAACTAGTTGAGATTCGATCACCGCGATAATCGGGAGGATAAAGTGAGTGATTAATTGGTGCAGGCAAGGAAACCTGTCTGTTACAAGTTATTTAGAAGAGGTTGAATTTAATCGTTTGAGAATCACATTTAAATTAAAAGACTTACGGATAAAAAAATTTCTCAAGATGTTTTAATAATCCAGAATTTACATAAAAAGAAAGAAATCTAAGTACGATTAAAAGTAGATTAAGAAAAGATTAAGAAAGATTTAAAATTTCAAAAGAAAAAAAATAAAGTCTGTTTTAACTGAGTTAGAAATTAAATAAATAAGAAAGATCTTAAATAATTAGATTTAAGAAAAAAGTGTCAGCTATTAGAGGCGCTTTGAAATCATTACTGCAGCCTTTCCATAGGCTTATCAAAAATTATTTGAATTTGATTTTAATAATTCAGCAATACAAAAATATTAGGGACTCCAAATCAAAACAAAATTTTAGATTAAAGTATAACCCTTCGCTCCTGAATTCAGTATTTAATGCAATACCTTAGGAGATGCTCAGAAGTTTGTATAGAGAGTCATCAAAATCAATGGAGACTATTTAACCATATTCATTCTACGGAATTGTACTCATGGGCTTGTCACTGAAAACTAACGAAAGGAAATTAAAGAACGCAAATAATTAAGCTGAAACGATCAAACACACGAAAGAGAAGCGTAATCAATATATGTTAGTTTATTATATACATTGGGCAAGCCATACCTAGATAGAAATATTTTAATAATGAAAGGAGTTCGGCAAACGAGCCTTAATCCGTAGTTTATTTATTTTTTTTTTGTTACAGTTTATCATTTTAGGGTTGAAAAAGGAAAAAAATCAAGGAAATAAAATCCTCTAATAACAAGGGAAAAAAAGAAAGAAATAAAGAAAACAAAACATTTAAACAATGCATACTTTGAGAATCAGCAGTGAAGCATAACGAACTAATTGGAATCAGTCTAAGCCTATTAGTCTAAGTTGGATTTTTGATAATTTAATTTACATCGGAGTTTAATTGGAGAAGATGTAAAGGTAAATCAGGAAGGAAAAAGAAAAATGAAAAAGTAGAAAGCAATTCGAGAACCTCCGAAACTTTAATGTGAAGAGTAAGTTGGAGAATGAATTAATGCAACTCTTTTATTATTCAAAAAATAATAAATAAATAAAAAAAGATTAAAGATCATGAATCAATATCAAAAAATTCAAAGACCAAATATTAGAAAGTTGTAAATAACGTAATCTATTCATATTAAATGTTTTTTTATTAATATACAGTCACATAAACAAAAATGGATGATGTTATTTTTGTAGCTGCACATAAATAAAAGTTCTGCATGAAAGTTAAACATAAAATTTATATCAGGATGTTCAGAATCTGAATAATTAATCTAGATTATAGATAGTTCGTGCAAAACACCCTTTTAAGCCAAAATAAAAGTAATTTACTTTGATGAAAGGTGACTCATTTTTATCTCGAATATTCTTCCTTTTAAACGAAGAAAATTCTGGGAAACCCCATAGAATTATTAATATCGAATCTAAATAGAGTCGCCGTTCAACATAATGATACCATCCATTGAAAAAGAGAGGTTATTTATGTGTGGGCGAGAATCCTTTCAAACATTAATAATTTACTGCAGAATTTATCATTCCAGTTTTAGTCAATTACGGTCAAATACAGTTCAGTCATTTGCTAATTGAAATAAATAGTTATTATTAATCATATTTGATCGTTTTCCTTACAAATGGATCTTTTCACAATATTACTTATTTTTATGAACTGAAATTATCAAGATTAATAAATTGTTTGATAAGTATTTGAATCTATTTTTTGATAATAAAATTCCTATTTTAATTTTTTCAATAAATTACGTTATTAACAAAGATTAATTTGCAAAAAATTAAAAGTAGTTTTGGTTAAATTTTCAACTTTTTTTTTTTAAATTTCTTTTTATAAGTTTCTTTTATCACCAAAAATAAAAAAAAAATCTATTCTAACAAATGACAAATTCAGATTTTCAGAAATTTTTCTTTTTTGTGGATTTTTGTTTTGTTTTGTTATTTTCGTTTTTCGTTATAGGAAAGTCCTTCATAAAATAACGAACTAGACACAGAAATTTAAAAGATATATGATTTAGAGTATCTTTTAAGTCTTTTGTAAAACGAACGGTTATTTTTGTTCTTACTGTGAATTTTATTTGCTTACTAAGTCTTCTTTCTTTCTTTTAAGTCATTTGGTAATGCTCTGAAAGGAGGTTGTTTTGAAGTTCCAATTTTTAACAAGACAGTTTCAGAGATTGAACCTTGTTTATCCGGACTAACTGGGATCAAAGGCAATCCGGAAAATCGAAAATCCGGATAATAAGGGTAATAAGCAAAACAAATCCTTAAATAAACAATCTTACCGTTTATTACGATAAAAAACTATGTTTTGTAGCTTCAACGCCCTGTGACACTCTAGTAAAGCTTTCTTAAACTCGACAAAAGCATTTTATTTCCACAATTTATTGTACAATCTATGCAGGAACTGTATATTTAATCAAAATAAAAAGCGAATATTTGGCATACTTATGTTCTTGTTATCATAGTTAAAATTATTATTAATGTGAACATTAAATAAATAAAAAAAAAAAATGTCTACAAATCTGATCCGGATCAACGAGGGCCGGATAAACGAGATTGTAGTGTACTTTCTTACAATTTAGTATGTTGATTAAACAGCATTCTGGTGAATTCAAATTAAAACCAGATGTATTTCATTTAATTTCGCCATTCGAATTTCTTGATCATTCTCTTCATTCTATTGTTTTTTTGTTTTTTTTGTTTTTTTTGTTTCTTTCGGTAAACAAACAAATACAGGCACTAAATTTGTAGAAAAGCAAGAGAGACAGAGAGAGAGAGAGATAGATAGATAGAGAGAGAGAGAGAGAAATGCTTAAAATATATTTCATTTACAGTTTTAAGAGCATTATTTGAGGTTTCTAAATTTCGTTTCACATTGTATTCTTTCGTGAAGTTCCTACATTTAAGAATCAGTGAATGCTGGCTTGTTTACATTGCGAAAGGAATGGGTTTCCTTGTTCCAATTGATTCACTTGTTCTATTCTGAAACAAGAAGTGTTTCAAAGAGTTACAGGTCTTTGTCAAAGCGGAACAACACCAGAGTTCGTCTTCAGAAAATATTTTGCTTTTCCTTCCGGAAATGAAGTGGGTTTCTGGCACGTCTTGAAGCCGCAAATCGACACCTATTGTAACCACTGTGTCCAATCGGCGTTCCCTCAGCTGCTGCCTGGGCTTCTATTTCAACCTCGGTTCAAAGAGCATTTACAGAACGGAAAAGCAAAAATTCCCCCATAATCATATACGATTTCTCAACTGAATTAACATTTCTAGACATACGCCAGGATGTAGATATTCTGCTTTCTCCGTGTACTAAATGGCACATGTACCACAACTTGAATGAGTTTCCAACGCAGCAGGAAGAATAAGACCCTCTCGTAACCTCAATACGAAATACAAATAAGTGCAAGTTTACACATACACACACACAACGCATACACTGAAGGAACAACCACTGAAGACTTAGGCAGTTGGATCAATATCTACTTGGAAATCTCTTAACAAAGTTGACTTATTTTGATAAATATAAAATCTTTTACAAAGTTCAAGATTTCGTTTTCCTCTTGGATTAGTACTTTTTCTACTTTTTGTAAAGTCTTTGAAAGAAATCGCAGAATAATGCATCCTTCTGTTCAATATTAAGAAGATATAAATAAAGAAGCAATTCATATTATTATGAAAATAAAATAACTTTTTGTTATTTTTCGATTTATCATTTATATATTTTTCGTATGTAAATACTTTGGATCTATATTTTTCTTTTCAATTGCGTTTGTTTCTGTAATTTGTATGAGATGATTAGGGTCTTTTTTGTAGAATTATAATTTATGTTTTTCTTTAGATTATTTACATTATATTTTAAAAGAAAAACATATTCTAAGTTAAGATACTTTTTCACTATCAATTATTTTCTTTTGAATTTAGGCTTTAATAGTTTAATCAATAAATAAAATAAAACATGATTTTCATTGAAGAAAGAATTTATAATAATAAATTTATTTCTGCTAATTTCTTTATTTATGACATTTTGTAAAATAATATTGGTATGTTATATTTGATTTGAAATTAGTCTAATTTATAACTTGTATTAATTGGTAATATACAATTTTTATTAAAAAAATGTATATAAACTTTTTAGATCCGTAGCTTTGTATTCTTGTGCTTAACACTGGAAAGGATAAAAAAAAAAAGCCACACACACACACTGATAATTTTTAAACTACAGCAGAATTTTGATTAAAATAAATTCTCTTATTTACAAGTGAATTCAATTAGTTAAACCCTACTACTTTTTATTTTTTGTTTAGTTTTGCCGATAAAGCGATATTTCAAAATCACAATGGTTAATTACTTTTGCATTTTTAACTTATTCCCTTACCTGTTGTCGAATTTCTTATTGTTTTTGAAAGTCACGAAATCATACATAAGAAAAGTTTATGCATGTTTAATATCGAATACAATTAACAGTTCCCGGATGTAAACAATTACTAGTTACTGAACAGTAATTAAATCCGCCAAAAGTTACATCAATCGTCTAAATATGATTGATTTTAATAAAATCAGATTTAAAATCATTGTATGATATATTCTTAAATATTTGCCGTCACTAAATTACTTGTTTCAATTTTTCCATGATTTTCTATGGGAATTTTCGTCCGTCTACAGGGATCCATACTTAAAAAATTTCAGGAATCCGATCCTATCTTAGTCATTCCATGTACGTACTTTCCTTTAAAAGATATTAACAGGGATAGGATATACACACAAACACAGATACGGACACAAATATCCTATTTCATGAGGCTAACTTTTCCTTAGGACAAGTTGATTAAAAAAAAAAAAGTTCCGAATCAAATCTATAAATAAGGAAAAAAGATGGTAGAAAAAAGATGTTTGTTTTTTCCCGAAAGATAACAAACAATAATTAAAGTTATTCTATTATTTAGAGAAGTTTTTTTGTCCTTAAAAATTAAAAAAATCAATAAAATGAAAGCGACAAAGACAGTAAAGTTTTAAAAATAAATGTGATTTCTTCTTATTAAATAAATTAACTAGCAGAGATTCTTATAATTGGCATCAATAGACTACTAAACTGATATATTATAATGATTTCTTGTTTTTCACAATTCGTGCATGCGACTTGTTTATGCAATAATACATATAACTCTGAAAAATAGCACAACTGATTAGATAAAGAAATTCTGCTTTCAATAATTAGATAGATGAGTAATATAGCATGTCTTTCTTATTTATTTCTCCGTCTCCTCTAATACATAAACGCTACAGGTAATGAAATTCACTGGGCTACCTCTTCTTCAACATCCGTTTCAGAATATTTTGATGTTAATGAATATAATTTAAATAGAACTTTTTTTTATTTTACGACATTAATTATAAAAGTCTTTATAACATTAATTTATAATTACACACTTTTTCCGTCCAAATTATCAAAATAACATTAATTTACTTCAACAAATCTGAAAAAATCTGAATCCAAATCTGAAAAAAAAAAAGTTGACAATTTAATTTCTTTACCCAACAAGAATGCAGCAATTCGTCAGTTATCAATGCTATTGTAGCAATGAAAATAACATAGCTTTACAAATAGGTAGACAGATAAATAGGCAATGTTATTTCTTTTATACGATTTGTATTCGTGTCAATCTGCGGTATATTTGAAAAAAACTACAGAACTTATATAAAATGTCACAGCATTTAGTCATGTAAATTTTGGCTACTTTTTAGGACGATCAACAAGCTAATTACAAAACATATTTCAGCTCGATCCCGTATTAAGCTTAAGAAAAAGCGAAATTTATTTATTTATTTATTTATTTATTTTGTTTTTTGTTTTTTTTTTATCAAGCATGTAGTGAATTTCTCTGGGTAGTATCAGAAGTTCGTTAAGATTCATGAAGTCAAAAAGAAAAACGTACATCAATCAATTTGTGAATCATTTTTTGATGATTTAATTTCCGTTTAAATTTTGAAGTATGTAGACTAAAGAAAAAGAAATTATTATTGGTATGTTTTACATAAGATTACAGTAAGCGAATAAAACATAATCACACGTAAAACGTACCAATAACAGAAGGTTTTTCTTTATGCTTTAAAGCAGTTTTAGAATAACTAATTCTTTAATTTTTAAAGAAACTAATGTAATTACAATTCCTAATAGAAATAAAAGGATAAAATGGGATTTTATGACATACTTTGCATTTCAAGCAAAATTCGTTCCATGAGAAAAAGGCAAACAATAAAAAACCCTCAGTAAAAAGAAAACTGCCTTCTGCACTAAAAGGCACAAATCTTATAAACAAACAAAACTGATTTCAATAAAAAACACATTGTAATTATTTCAAAACTAAATTATCTGAACTTTTAAAAAAATCAACGAAATAAGCAGTTTGCAAACAGAACTAAATTTTTGTTTTTGTTTATTTATTTATTTATTTATTTATTCTTTCAGAACGGGAACTGCTGTAGGATTGTATTTTGTGATATTGACAGCAAAAAATATCTGGAGAAGGTTTTAGATTCTTTAATTTCAGCTGGTGAACGATAACAATCATGAAACAGCGGTTTCTGGAATGTTTGAAAGAGTTGAATTTTCTTATAAGCTTTTATTTAACTAACTAAGAGAAAGGGATAAAAATTACAAGAAACTTTAATTAAAATAACAAAAGTAATATTAGAAATCTTCATTGAAATTAAGATCCTCTGTATCAAGCCATTATGAATAGACTTCATTATTTAGTTTTTACAGAGGCTGGTTCTATAAGAGAGACTTCGAGAGGGATACGGTCACCTACGCAAGATGAAGACGAAATTGAATCCTCTTGTATTCTTCAGAGATTTTTCATTGTTTTTTGGAGGCTTCATCTGCGGAACGATATTTTGGTGCATGATATTCGATTCCTGTTTTTTCTGTTGCTGTAGTTCCACCAAAATGAAAAGAAGTTGAAACAACCATAAAACAGAGAAAGGAGAGGAGGGGGAGGCAAGAGGTAAGAAAAAAAAATGCTAAGACTTTAAGATACAAAGACGGAGAGCGACTTTTCGGAGTGCTACACCTGTAATTCGAGGGAGGTGGTTAGATGGGTAGTCGCAAGTGCCGGGGCGACGGGGTCTCTCTCGTTAAGAGTCCTTCCTCCAATCCACGGCTGCCATAAAAATGCATGCTAAGCTCCATAGCCTGCTGATGCCCAGTCGAGCAGCAACTTATCACGACAGCTGAGAAAAATCGAGTGAATTGTAGCCGGACCAGTTTGCAACGTGGCAGAAGTGCTGCTTCCCTCGTTATGCGTTACTTAGTCATGAAGTGCCGAGTTGGCCCGAGCTCTAGACGTCTGACTCGTGCAGTTTTATATTTATGCCTTGCTGGCGATGCTCGGGACACGGCTTTTCTCGGCGCTGATGGCGTAGTTAGTACAGAGAGCCGTAATGCTGCCGCGCCGGGCGCTTAAGTTTGCTGCCGCAGACCAAGCAATGAATAAGAAGGGGAGGAAAGAAAAAAAAAAGAGAAAAGGGGCTGTTCATTTGGACTTAGAGACTCGTATTTATTCACAGGCAATTTTAACTTCCAAATTGCGCCGTCTTCAGCTTAAAAAGTGAAGAAATGATAAAAATGTTACGCATTAATTCTTTCTCCTGAGACAGCATCTTCGTCGTAAACTTATAGATACTTGTGTGCTATTTTTAATAAGTGATTCACTAGGCAATGTTTATTAATAATTCATTTGATAATAATTACTTCCTTTGAAGGTTATTCAATTCTTAAAGAAAAGAAAAAAAGATAATGGAGAAGAGATTCGGCCCTCCAGAGCGGAAAGAGTATTTCAATTCCCGAAATGAATTTTACGAACTTGGTAATTGCTGCATCAGCGAATTCACGATAGAGCATTATTATAAACGAGTGAAATTTTCATTTTACTCTTGGTATTTCATTCATTACTTTATAGTTAAAATTGTATATAATGCGGATCTGTTTCGACTTCTTCTGGACCCAATCCTGTTATTCACCAATTTCCTCTTCTTTCGAATATTTCGATGGAAACAAATTCCTAAATTTATGTAAATTTTTCTTCCTGCATTTTAAACTCGAAAAACTAAATTTAGTAAAAAAATCAGGTTTGATTTGTCTACTAAATTTTGTTTAATAAATAAATTAAAATTTCAAATACTGCGGCAATTTAAGAAATTTAATTAATTGCGAAATTAAAAAGATTAAGTAAGTCAATTGTTCAGAGATTTTTTTAACATGAAAACTTTTTTGGCAAAATTAAGTGCTTGCTATCTAGGAATGAAAGTAAGATGAAATTGTTTCTGCAACTGAGAAAAAGTACAAAGACTGATTTTTCTTCGCCACTCCCCCAATTTTCCTTTGTTATTGTTTTGTTTGTTTGCTTTATTTTTAAGTGCAGCAGCCAAAAAACTTTGAGAACTAGTAACATTTTTGTATTTAATTAATTAAATGTAGTTGTTAATTACTACATAGTAATTACAGTAAAAGTTCATTGAATATTTTTATGTTTTAATTTAAGATAAATATAGGTGTCTCAAAAAAATGTACTAACACTTTGATGTACTAACTATCGAAGTTTTAGTACATTATTTTGAGACACCCTGTATATACTGGAGGTCCTGCCAACATTGCTCCCAAGGCAGACGCATCACTCGCCACATCCTCGGTCCTTCCTGTCCACAGTTGAGCTGCATCAGATGAGAGCTTATCTCTTATGGGTCAAACACATACATAAACCTCAGGGGGAAAATAATAGAAATTTAGTTTTCTACTAATTGGTTTTTACAATTAGCCTAACTATTGTAATTTTAATATTCAATTTTCTACCGCCCCGCAATCTATAACCGAATACGGTACATTGCGGCTGTGGTTTGGGGAATCTGAATTCCCAAATAATGATTGAATATTGCCTGAATACATGGACCATTTACTATCTACTTCTTTTTTTTTTAGAATAAATTTAAGAATAACTGTAAACAAGAAAAAATCTTGTTCTTGAAAATATTAAAATATTCATTGATGCTTTTGATGAAGTATCTGATCAAAGATTTACACAAAATACAAAACAGTTAAATGTATTTAATTTCCATTAAAAGTCAGACCCAATGTTTACAAGTGAGATCCCAAAACATCTGTTTCACGGTGAATTGCCAATCATCAGTTGAGAGTAGTCCCCAGTAAACGCCAGGTCTTATTACGGAGGTTAATATAAGTTAAGATGGGAAAAAGCATGGAACCTCCAAAGTCTAAACTAAAAAAACAAGAAATACACAATATTCATTGAGGCCAGCGGAGACTGGCACATAAGTTTCTTTACTTTTTATTGTGTATTTCTCGTTTTTTAGTTTAGACTTTGGAGGTTCCCTGCTTTTTCCCACCTTAAAATATGTAATTCCCTTTGATGAGTTGTCCTTACAGTGGAAAATAAGAAAATTCAATGATGCAGCTAAGTCTTGAAAATCAAAATAAGCTTATTGTTGAGCCGAAACAGGTTAAGTGCGTGGAAGTACTAGAATATACTGTATATTAAAATTCTTATTACTTAAGTAGCAAAATATTTACCTGCGCTTTTGTCTGATATCTATTTTGAATCTTAGTAATTTAATTCTGTGTTTCTAGCTCAAGAATAATTCATTTTGATTCGTGAAAACTGAGATACAGACGAAACGAATGATTTAGCATTAATATTTTAGACTTTACATACTTTTGATTATAGCAGTAGCCTTGATGGCCAATTTACATTTGAGCGACTTAATTTAGCTGAGCAACCTTTTGCCTGTGTATAGCTAATACATTCTTTTCAATCAAAAAAAAATTGAAAGAAATCTTAAGAAACTCTTAACCAAAGAGTTAACTGAGTACATTTTTCTGTTCTTGAATAATTGAATTTTGAATTGTGAATTTTTATTATGAAATACACCACTCAGGTGATGAATACTTGAGTATAAAGAAATAGAAATGTAATATATAAATTCAGTTGTGATGAATTAAAATAAACAGTGCTTGATTCAGATTAAACAACTGAATTAATCTTATTTCAACATTGTAGATGCAAATTGTAGAAAGTACAAATATGTCGGATTCCGTATCAACTGGGTACTCTTGGCTTGGCCACGAAATATCATAAGACAAATCGGAATTTATTTGTATCTCTCGTTTTAAATCGTGAGCAATTATATATGCTGTACAGTCTTTAAGTCGTTACTGTTGCATATGCAAAAGGAACTATGAGGTAAATATATAAATAAACAAACAAGTAAATAAATACTAAAATTGCTTTTCTTCTGTCACGTGACAAATGGATAAAAGACTGTTTAGAAAATTGGGGGCTAAACTTTGACTTAAATAACAAAAACAAAAAAAAAAACAAAAAAAAAATCAGCCCAGACTTAAAATATAGACGGATCGTGACACTGCAAACCTCAACAATCAATAGTGAGAGAGTGTTTCATCGTTTAATTTCCAAATGGAACGAAGAGAGAGAAAAAAAAAAATAAAGATTCCGAGATTTATGTGAGAATGTTTTCAATTCTTACCTGAAAAAAAAAATCCCCTATAAGCCTAAAAGGATTTTTAAAGTCTAAAAATACCCTGAAGAAATGGATCGTCGTTATCCATTTATTATCCAATTATCCATAAATAATTACTTTTTGGTATATTAGGTAACTATAGGATCACACTTATGGAAAAAAAATAATGGACAGTATATGGCTTCAACATCAAAAATTTATTATGAAATTAAAAGATCTTATTTGCTCTGATATCAAGCGCAGGAGTCTGTGCTTCTAGCTTGCTTAATTTTACCAGGAATATCGAACAAGATCATCTAAATGATGTATTCTGCAAAATATAAACATATTTTTAATATTCTAATATTTAGTTGGAATCGGAGAAATGCATCATTTGATTTCAAAATTTCATGCGTTTGGCATATCTTTAGTAGAAATATTAATATTGTTCTAGTTAATCACTTTTTTTATTATAGATTTCATTATTTACTTTGTTATTCCTTCACATAATAGAAAAATCAGCAGTCGTGCTAAATGTAACAGTTGTTTTATCAGTAACTATTTATCAGAAAATAGTTTTTCTGCAATAGGTTTAACGTTGCGGCGTGTATGGGGGTGGGGGCCCGTCTCGAAATCTCAATTGTATAGAGTAGCCTTATTTTCGGTTGTCGATAGGAAGTTGAAGGGATCTTGGCGACCCCCCCCCCCCAATGTTGGTAACGATAGCCCCCCCCCCCCCCCCCGGAAATAAACTCCTTTATATGTCCCTGGGCTTAACATTGGCTTTTGTATAGGCCTTACTATCATTTCAAGTACATTGCAATTCAAGTTCAGAAAGCTAGGATACATATTTCTCTTGGATAAATTTACATAATCTTCAAAGATCTCTTAACTAATTTAATGACTAATGACATCTAAATGAATTAATAAGATGTTGAAGTATTCTAAGCTTCGAGAAATAGTTTTTTTCTTTACTAATTTCTTCATAAATCTATTATTCAAAATTATTATTGCCCAAAACTATTATTGTTCCTAATTAATAACTATTTATGTAAGTTGTATCGTTAATATTCTAGATTTTTAATGTTTTCATTAGAATTTACTTATTTCCATTATTATGTAACGAATCGACGAAATTTCCAAAAATTTTGAGATATAAAAAAAGCAGGATCTACATTTTACAAGTGTGAAGTTTTACATGAGTATCTATTTAAGCAAAATCTGCTTTTTCTTCGAAAAAAATATTTTTAATTTTTAATTTAATTTAATTTAATTTTTTTCAATAAAAATATTGTTGTAGACAATATTCCGTTTTTTTTTGGAACTTTCAAAAGAAAAAACGAAAATTAAGTAAAACTTGCTTTCAAACTTGAAAATTTGACTTTTTCTGCAGGCTGAAAACTGTCTATGGTTATAACGAAGTTTCGTGATCCTGTTAAATAATCTTATTTTGAAGGAGCTGCTATTTCTAGGGACAGTGCGGTGCTTCGCCTCAGCTACAAAGCTAACCTTCTATTCTTTCCACCACAATTCAATGCATAAACTATGAACGACCACAAAACCGAACTGCCTACATCAGAAGCCAACACAGACATTGACTGCTAGAAATAGCAGATCTAAGTCCGAAAGAATCCTTACCAATCAGACTTTTGAGAAGGGTAGAAAGAAAAAAAAAAAGTGACATTTCTATTTCGCACCTGGACAGGCGGCCGCGTTTCTTTGTCCGACCGAATTTCCGAATGTCAAATGGCGATGCGTGTGTCGTCGATGACCAGTTCTTTGCTGAAAGAAGACCTAAAAAAAAAAAAAAAGAAATTCCAAAGTTGGTGGGCGAAGGAGCTAAGGAAATGAATTAAAGAACTGGATATGACCGGATCAGACAGCCACGAGGAAAACCTGACATTTTTTTGAAATATCATTTCGTCATAGCAAAATTGAAAAAGCAGCAAGACAATGTTCCACATATTTCGATTGATAGTGGAAGACAAGAAAAGGCAATTACGAATTTACGAATCTATAAACTTGTTTTTGCTTTTATTCACAAAAACTTCTAATACGACAGTTGTTTTGAAAGAATGAACAATTCGTTTCTCTTTTAGATGCTTAAAAAAAGGCAAATAATTTGGAAATATTTATATATTCTAAGTTATTTCCCTTTTTAATCCAATATTCAAAGCATTCAAAAGGAAGTGTCTAACTTTCGTAATTATAAACCTATTCCATCTTTTCCATTCACTAACAAACTATATTGAAATTCCTGTCTATTTAAGATCCGTCAATCTCAAGAGAATCGAAGGAATATTGAAGTTACGTTCCATATTTACTGATCATCTAAACAGAATTTATTACTTCCTTGGCGTTTCAATCCACCACTATCGAAACTTTGAAGAAAATTATTATTCTTCTCTTTTCGAAATTTTTAGAAACCAAACTTCTGCAACTGCATACATATTCCCAAAACAACATAATGTAATTTTCTTATTTGTTGATTAATTTTTTTCCTATTTTAATACTTGGACACATACACCAATATCTTAGAAATTTGATAATAATTTCAAAACAATTGAAACGAAATTATATTTAACAATTGATGTTTGACAACAAATCACAACCAGACTTTAGTTAGTGAAAGCAATTCTTAATGATACGATCAGTTTTTGGTTTTAACTATTGTAGATGACAGTCTTTAGAAATTTAATCAGACTATACCATCTTAAACAGGTGAAAACAAAGGAACAATCTGTACTACAGTCTATAAGAAAAAAAATAGTGATCAATAGTTTAATTTATAACTCAAAATATTATTAAATTTTCATACAAAAATTTTATTCTCTTGTTTAAACTGTTTTTTGAATTGATATGTTGAAAGATTTAAGCTATTTGAAATGTAAATCTAAAAGTTAATAAACTAAAATATTAAATAATAAATTTTATTTTCAATTTTGCATTGTGGATTAAGATTGAATTACTTTATTATATATCTAGTATTCTTCTAGTATTTAATATCAACTACTTTTAACTTTAAAAATCAATGTTTTTAATTATATTATGCAATAAACTCTTTAATTTGAATTTTAACATCCTTTTTAACCAAATAATTTTGATTAATTGGCTTCAGATCAAAATCCCGATAAATATTTCTTTTGAATTTTGTTTGTCGACATTCTCTCGCCATTCCCATTTTCCATTTAATATATCAAGTTATTCGGGGCAGCCACCATATAATTAAACCAAACAAGTTTTCTGGTGTGATTCCAGAAAATTCTCTAGCGAATCCAAACAGACTCTTTCAACCATGAATCGGCGCGTTGCTTTTATTGGCATTTTAAAATGATGCAGCTGCATTTTTATTCTGTTTAATTTTAACGTATTCCACCAGCAAATCCCGTCTCCAGTTTCATATCAGAGACGAAAACCCATCTGTGTTTAATGAATCATACATTCAAGAAATTCCGGACGCATCTCTGCCCTCCACAACTTTTCCTCCACTTCATAGAAGCTAGTATATATATATATTCTTGAATGAGCGTCCATCCCTACCCCAAACAGATAGGGGCGTACCTCTACCTCCCCCCTTTTCCAATACATAATGCATGGCGATAGAAAACGAGAAAGCTGAGTGACCGCTGTAGCAAACGTCAGGGGAGATTTACATTTCAATATAAATTTAATTATCAAATGTTCGCTGTGTGGCTTGGACACAGGAGAGCTGCAGATCCCGGCTGGTGCAGTCGGAGTATCCCTTGTCGTCGTCTATCCTCCATCCCCTCGTCTCTACCAATATTTCTCTCTCTCCCCCCTACCCACCCACCTTTCTGAATTCATCCCACTTTCGATCTTCGATTTTCCCCCATTCCAAGCTTTTTTTTATTACTACTTTCTTTTTCACATACGACGTTTCATAAACAGCCCTTCTATATTTGACAAATTGCCTTATGAGGGACAAATCAAACAACCCATGTCTCCTACAACACCAAACTGCCTTCTTTTAATTCGGTTTGAATAAATTAATAAAATGTAAAATGGAATAAGAAAAAACGTATCAGATTTCCAAATGATTATGTTATTTATTAAATGAATGAAAAGAAAAAGGAATTATGATGAAGTTTTATCAGTATTATTCATGTTACTATGGTAATTAATTTTTTCATTTCATTTTCATTTATATGTAAAATCAATTCGAGCTAACATTAAAATGATTTACTCGAATGCAGTAAACTACATAAATTTTGAAGTAGACAAATGTTAACAAAATCAACCTTATTGAAGTATTTAAAAATTAAAAGGCCAACACAAATTAAAAGCCAAAGGCTCGCAGGCGAGCTGAAAGTATTGTGTTTATGCACATTTTTTATCTTAAAATTTAACAACTTTTCATATGTGTGTTGGCCTCTTCATTTTTAAATACTTCAATTAGATTTTACACACGTTAAATTAATCTTTTAAAATTAATCTTAAGAAATGAAAACCAAAGACTGCAACTTAATAAACAAATCATGCCTTTGAGTTTGTTTATTTATGTAATAATTTTCTTGCACGTTAAATTAGTTCTTCTTCTAGATCCTTCAATTAAGTCTCTGTAATACTTTGTTAAATAATCGAGTTAAAAGTGAAAACATTTTATTGACTGGGATCAGCACTGTAGAGTATCATAACACACTACAAAAAGGTCTCATTGGCTTGCAAAATTATAATATGCAAATAAAATGTGCGTAAAGATGCCAAATTTTGTAAAATCAAAATTAGGACAAACTTATGTCATATTAATTTTAAGCCTCTTTTCAAGTTTACTTCACTACAATCAATTCATTTACGCAACTTTATTTTCATCTTAACAAAAGCTGATAGACAGAATCTTAAAATTAGTCAAGTTTCTTCTGCAATTATTTATTTATTTTATGTAGAATTACATAGTTGAAATATGTAATAAAGTAAGCAATGCGATAAGATAAGATTTATCGCATTTTATCGCATATTTCGATAAGATTTATCGTCATCTACTGTTAGTTGAAGAGTTAGTTTCTGACCTGCTGATATTTGGATATTTCCAAATGAGATCCTGATAAAAGAAGTCAATGATGTTGTAATTCCTATGCCTAACATCGCAAAGAAAACTATTTCCTTCGCAGCAGAGAATATTTCGATAAAAGCCAAAACAGTTGGAATCTACAAAGAGTTTCCTCCTCTCAATGGTCGGAGCTACAATGAAGGAAATTTCCGTTGACAAATTTATGAATATCGGCACAGAAGAAATAAGAAAAGGAAAACAACAGTAAAATAAAAAGGAATCGAAACAGCCTCATGGGCGACTGGTCATCGCTTTGACGCCATCAGTCCATTGCAGGGAAAACTCAGCTGGCCGTGTTTATTCCTTGGGCGATGTAGTGTGTTTCCATAGAAGATGATGTAGAAACATATGCTTCACCGCTTCCAATGTGCTTCGCTTGAAAGGATTCAGTTTTAGAAAAGTTTCTGGATAGTCCACCATTTCTTTTGATTTCGTGTTGCTTTCAGATGCCTTTCTGCATCGTGGCACCACATATTGTCTTAGCAGATTTCAATTCCCAGTGCAGAAAACAATTTTGTCCTTTTTCTCTCGAACGCATATTGGAATGAAATCGATATATTTTTTTCTTCCTTCCTTCCCCTCTACTATAGCTTTTTCTTTCATCTACGACTGCCCCCCCCCCCCCTTCTTCTTCCATCTCCTAAACTTTCCTCATGCACGTAAGCTCATACGACCAGCTCCATTTCTCTCAAAACCCACCCCCTCTTCTCAAATCCCTCTTCCCATCAGTCTTTCCTACGCTCAGATGGGCATCGCCGGCCACGGGTTCCAGGAACCATGGCAACAGCAATGAGTGTCCATGGCGCATGCGATTAGGCACACAATATTCAAGAGTTCAGGTGAGCATTAGATCTTATACGAACGAATAGGAAATGAAGAAAGAAAAAACAAAACAAAATCCCATTATGCAACAACCACAGATCTGGTTTGGTTTTCATCAATAGAAGAAAACAATCTATTACATAATTCCAAATGCTTGAAAATACCTTTAACATGAAAGCAATATGAAAACAAAATTAAATAAAACAAGCAATGGAAATATAATACTAATAATGATCGCATACGTGACATACCATGAAGCATTTTAACATTTCTTCGAGAAATTTTGTTCAAAACATAATGAAAAAACAAACAAACAAACAAACAAACACAAAACCAAATGCTTAATTCAGACTTAAGTTCTGCTTTTAATTTTTATAATCAAAAGAATTTTCATTTTTTTATTTAATTTACATGATTTCGCTACCTATTATGTTAATTAGCTTTGTTTTTGAAGGAAATTACACTTTATGCCGATTTTTGTAAATTAAGTCCTTTAAGGATGTGAAATTGATTTTAACTAATCAAAGTTAAGTCATTGATGATTCAATCATCAAAAAACTCTCAAATATCCCGTGTTATTCCAAGTTATGTCATCATGATTTTCTTAGAAGAAAATTTTAGAAAGAAAGACTTACAAGACATCAGACTAGAAAACTGACTGATCGAAAAATTTGAGTAAAATTTCTAAGCAACTGAAGATTATCATTTATTTTAGGAATTAATTATAATTTTGTTTTGTTTCTTCGATATTCAGTTGCAACTTGAACTTCGTACACATTTAAAAACTATTAATCAACTAATTAAGATAGCGAAAGTAGTGATATGAAGAACTTCATCAAAATTCAACGTCAAATGGTTAAAAGTTTGTGGATTTTGTTTTTTTTTAAAGGAATTCTACTTCATTCAATTTTCTGAAATTCTGCTTCTCGGCATCTAATATTCGATTTCCTGGAATAATACGTTTAGCTAAAAATTTAAGAACTTATAAGCTTAAAGAGAAATATTAAAATTATTATATGGAGTATTATGAACAATTCCATGTTTTAGTTACAATTGTTCTAATTTCTTAATTTCTATATCTCTAAGCTAAATTTAACATATTTTCAAAGAAGGTTGAAGAGTACAAAACCAAAAAAAGGAATGAAAGTTATTTAATAACAATTTACATTTAAATAATTTCTTTAATTGTAATCCAAATTTACCATAACTTATATCTTCCTCCATCATTGTGGATTTTAAATAACAGTATTGATAGCTTATTTTGTTAAAATATTTCGTTAATGAAAAGGAAGACATTTATTATTATATTTAATTTTTACTAACTTCCTTTTAGTCCAAACTGATAAAAACCTATACACTTAAACGGTAAGTTTTTTTTTTTTTTTGCCACTCCACTTTTAAGTAAAACAAAAAATTACATCAGTTACATACTGTGATAGTGTGTGATTTATCTTTGCATTAAATTTAAAAGTTCAAGTTTCTAATTCTCCTAATCAGCTAAACTAAGACAACTTGTTATTATGAAACCCTATAACTGTTCTTATTTTCAGTATCTTTTGTTGTCTATTGTCCGTGCAAGTAGGAAGGCACTTGACTGCGAGCTAATGGAGCCGGGTTCTATCCCCGGTGGAGGGTGGGGATTTTTTTTACGCTGAATTCTTCTCAAGGCAAGTCCTAGGATCCACCCAGCTCTCTAATAAAAGGGCACTGTGTTTGTTTGTTTGTTTTTTTTTCTTCCTCGGAGGCTTAAGACTAAGTCCCATTGCAATGCATTGGTTAGAAAAAGCCGCAAACCTTAACTCCCGCGATCCCAAAGGCCACGTAAGAGCAGTGGTGGGATTACTAAACTTTTAACTTTAATTTATTAAACAAGAATGTATTTTTTTTAACAAACAAATTACTATTATTACTTTCTTCAAGAGAGCTGTACATTCATAGATAGAATTTTTGTTCAATTATCTCACAACAAAGAATTACACATATTTATTAAATTAATATGAATTGCAGGGATTAGTTAAATAACACAATATTAAACGAGAAATTCCCGAAAGAACATAAAGCCTTAAACTTTTCTGTCCTGAAAACGACACCAACGAGCAGCCTATATTTGTTTTAAATTGTGATATCCGAGCAATACCTCAACAGTATAAATTTTTCCATTTCTAAAAAAAAAATTCCATAGTGTTTAATGTTGCTTAAATCGTTAAATTTAACCATAGCAAATTGTGCGAATCCATTTCCGAAATAAGCGGATTAATACTCTTGTCAGGCATCATAGTTTAATGCTCTTCTATGGAAATTTTAGTTATCTTCTACGCTAAATTCCGAAGAAAGGCCTGTTTAGAAAAGATTCCAAATATAAAAGAAGTTACATCTTCTCTAGCAATTAAATACGCAAGCCACGTTTCAAGAAGAACCATCCAGAGGTTCAAAAGGTGAACACACGTAATGTAAATAAAAAGACATTGATTGATTTGATGAAAGTCACTTTCATGAAAAAGATTAAGAAGTTAAAAAAAAGCATTTGAATATTATTAATAATAAAACCATATTAATAAATAGTCTATATATTTTTACTTGCTAATGTTTCCGAATCTCTGTCCCTTCGCTGAGAAGTAGGAAACATGTCTTATCTCTCACTGCGCAATTTATGGGGTGCTTACCTTTTCACTCTCCTTGATTGTAGAATTCCCGTTTTCTTATTCCTTCAACCATTCTTCTGTATCCATCACTTTGAAGATGGCGTCTAGCTTCTTTGTACTCTTCTAGCAAACTTATCAATTGGAAAAACAAGGGTCCGTTTTTCTCTGTATATAAAACTTTACACACTGACATGAACAACATATAAATCTACTATTCTGCACTACTCGTTTCGCCTTTTCTTTCTTTCCATTTACTCCTCTTCGTTTTCGATTTTCGACTGCAGGCTTCGTTTCGAGTTTCCCAAACCATTTTTCATTTCGCCAACGCCGACCTGTTCTTCTAAGTGATGTACTATTCTTCATCTTTTCCTTTTCTATTTCGTCCTTCGCATACCTTATACCGGGCAAAATGGCTCTCTGCCATCGGTCTATTTTATTTCTCAGATCTACCCCCACCCTCCCACCTATTCTCGGATAGAAAAAGAAAAGAAAATTTATTTACTTTGTTTCTTCTTCCGAAGGATGCCAGAATTCCAAGAAGATCGTAAATTTAGATATTTTTTCCGGGCCCCTTCTTGTCGGGCTCGTGGGTCCACGACGATGATGAATGTGAGCAATAGGTCCCATCTAGAGTCTTTCAATCTGAGAGCCAGAGAGACTGCTATCTGCACATGTTATTCATCATGCAGTCTCCCAGTCGCCCGCTGTCTCAAAAGAGGTAAATGCAACAAATCCACCTTCGGGCATCAAAGCATCTCAGAAGAAACTTTCCAACTATCCCTAATATCAACAAAAACATACTGCACAATATCAGAAATAATTGAAGAAGCTTCTGAAAATACCATCAAAATAAGTTAAAAACAGTGTTTACTAAGAAATTGGAAGATCGAATCCCAAAACTGATGAAAATGACGTAAAGGCAGAGGGATTTTTTCTTGTTCAAATGTGTGCAAACGAAGCTCTAAATTAAAATGCTCAATCTGTAATTACTTTTCACCAATCAATGTATATTTTGAGAGTATGATCTTTCAGTGTATTCTAATCTACAAATCCGCAATGCTTATAGATATAATTTCACTAATATTTATAAAATTATTAACAAAATTAACGATTTAATTAACTTATTAAATTTATTTTATTGATGTCTGTTACAGCTAAACTAGCGAGTTAATTATTCATTACCCAATTTAAATTAAAGAACTCATTGTTAATTTTAAATTAAAAATAATGCAACAACAACAATAATAATAATAATACAAAAAAAAACAACAATAAAACTGGAATTAGAATGATCACCAACTTTTAAAACATCTTAAATTTATTAGACTCTTCTCTAAAGTCTTTTTTCTTACAGAAAAAGCCTATCAATAAGTAAGCGCTCGTCTTTCTATTGTTAGATCAGAATTTTGATATGAAATTGAAACTGATTTCCAAAATATGAATATGTTTTTTTCTTTTTTATTGGGTAAATTGTGCCATCATTGAGAATTTTATATTTAAAATTAAGTTTTAATTTACAGTCCAGCTAGATTTATATTTATAAAAGATTTCCTCTGTCAGCTGGTTCTGAAATAATTTTAATTACTGACATTAATTTTTTTGTGATTATAAGTTATAATTTCTACTTAAAATATTGCGATGTAAAAAACTACGGTACTATTAAAAAAACTTTTTTTATACAAAAGTGAACTGAAAAACTGAAAATATGTATCATGCAAGTGATGAAATCTATATTAACTATATATATATATGTAGTTAATAACTACATGTACGCTCTTACAGTTCTGTAAAGCAGCCTTTTTCAACCGGTGGTACGCATACCAACGTTGATACTTTAGGTGTTATCCAGAGGTACGCAATGAAGAGGTCGGATAAAATTTTAAAACATGAATAAAATTTAAAAATGATATCGGAATTGGGTTCTTTTTAGAATAAATAATTGTTCTATGGCCTCTAACTTAGCCATTAAGAATGAGTATATTGTTTTTCACGATACGATTCAGTCTTTAAAAATTATTTTCCGCTAATTAGAATTAGCCATTAATAGAATTTTAGATATTGGTACTACAGATAATTAGAACACGAGAAGTTGTACGCCAGAAAAAAAAGTTGGGAAACACTGCTGTAAAGGTTCCATGAATCAAATAAATATAGAAATCCTTACAAATAATTAGCGATAATAGCTATATTAGTACTAATCCATAAAGTCTAATTTAATGAGATTTTAAAAATTCATTAACAGTTCAATTAATCTAGAAATCTCTACACTTCTCTAGGAACAATACGTTGCGTTTGCGTATGTCATAATTAGGCGTAGATGTATATGGTGCATTAGAATTCAACACCAGGTCGACTTGTTGCTCTATTCATGTCATCCACAAATCGGAAATCTCACATTAGTACGTCTCCTCTTATAAATTCCCCCCGTATTTTTTTTTGCAGCCCTTTATCCCCTCCTACTATAGGCGTGATAGGCGCTAACCCTTTTCCTCCTACAATTGCGAATGGCAGAGGCTCCCCGCCACGTGCAACCCCCACCCAACCACGAGCCCCCATTGTTCCATGTTTCGATATGATCAATCCTTCATGGCCCCCGACGATTAACCCGTTGAGGCCGATGACTGCAAATGGAGTTGAGTGGGGTCCATTAAAAAGAGAAGTGGGGGAGACATATTATACGGCGATTTTAACCCCTTCCTTGCAGCTGCCTCCTCTCCGCCTCACCCGCCCCACTCTCAACACATCCTCATCGATTTTTCTATCCTGTTACCCTTTCACGTTGTATTAGGCTTAGAAAAGCAAGTTAAAATTACTCCATCAATGAAAAGATGAGAGGTTTTTGGAATATAAAAGGTGTTTTCCTACTCAATTAGACCTTGCATGAACTGGAAAATGGGTCAAGTTAAATATAAGGCCTGCTTCACAGTGTACTTATGATACGATTACAAATAAAAAGCCAGGAAGAATTTAAGGCATACTTTCGTTAACTGTTATTTCTTAAAAGTTCTTTCTTTGTTTTTCTTTGATTTAGTTAAAAACAAAAAGACTACATTATATTCCAATTATAATGTCTATGAATACATAGAATACAATTTTCTATTTTCTGAAAATATGAATTAAATTCATATTATTTACTTAAAGTTTCTAAATGGGATTGCTTCTAATCGTATCAATTCACAGGACTAGATTAAAGATCCATTTTTTAAGACAATGAGATATAAACAGAAATAGGATAGAAATCCGTTGTTTAGATTCCAATGCTTTTCTATGGCAATTTTGTTACCTTCAAGCGCTAATTCTCAACAAGGATCCTGTTGGGAAAGATTTCAAATATAAAAGTAAAATCGTCCCTAGTCCTCGAATAGGCAGACCAAGTTTCAAGAAGATTCTTACAACGGTTCAAAAGTTATTAGGAACACGCACATAACTGACTGATTCGATGAACCTCACATTCCTATTGAACAGTAGACTGAAGACTGACTATTCAGAATTCTTAATAATCACAACAAGTAGTTCAAAAGGAAGAACTTAAAACCTACTTTCCTTAAAAAGTGACCTCTTAAATTTCTTATTTTTCTTAATTTTTTTTTTTTAAAGTTGCGAAAACAACAAAAATGAAAAGCCTACAAATTTATTTTCAAATTCTGAATACAAAATTTGAATAAAAATTTTACATTATTCTAAAAAAAAATGAATTAAATCCGTTGTTCTCAAGTTATCAAAATCGTATTAACTTTAATCAAATCAAACCGCTAATTAACAGTATTAAAATCCATTGTTTAAAATTAAATATCCATTGTTTAGATTCCCATGATTTTATATGGGAATTTTCTATGGTTTTCAAATATAAAAGTTAGATCGTATCTAATATATGCATATTAAATTTCGAAAAATTTTCCGAAAGTTCAAAAAGTTTTGGAGAACGGGAGGGAAGACGAACACATGCAGACGTAGTGATCTGATAAGCCTCACTTTCTTAAGGAAGTAGGTCAAAAATATGATTCTTTTTAATAGCCTATCAAAAACCAAAGATTTAGTTAAGTTAAATTAATGCAAATTAATATGCGAGTTGACAAAATAATTCTTTATATTAAAATACGCGGTTTTTATTTTAAAAACGATAGAACTACAGCGCAAACGAAACGAATGTGAATTTGATGCGAATTAAATTGTATTTTATTGTATTTTTAACTTCTTTTTTTGTTTTTGGGTCTTACTTTTTCATACGTAATGTACTTACCATACAATAATTTTTTTTTCTTAAATAATGTATTTTACTAATATCCTTTTTGAATAATAGTGAGGAAAAACGCAATATTTTTATCGAAAACCAGAAAATGTTTTACGGAGTATGATTTCTTTATAAATCTACATTTTAAGACGAACTGAAAAATAAGAACAAATTTTCTTCAAAATTTCTCTCTTCCTAAGAATTTTTTATAAGTAATCTGGAAAAAGTCTTTGAAATAAAAGACGAAATATTGATATCTGTTGTGGTATTTAGAATTTTCATAGTTATGGATTCATAAGAACAAATAATTAGTTTTTTTAATAAACGCAAATAAAAACTAAAAATAGAAAATTATTCTAACATAACATAAAGATTCGCCAAAACGTTTAAACCATACGTTTCCAATGAATTTAATAACACTTTAAAAAATTTATAATTTATCAGATAAAATTTCTTTGTTTATCTGTTGCCTGTAAGTAATACTCATAATATTTAATGTTTTTATATTTTTACTGCAAAATTCTTGTAGTTCTCTGTATTTCATCTAAGAGTCCATTTCATTTTCAATATAACTCCCTGAAATTGAAAGCGTGAAATCTCACGATCCATCTAAGTTTATTTGGAAGGGAAAGATGTGTTATGATTACTTTTCCTCTATGAAAAATCTACTGTCTTCGGACAGTCACACCAACATAAATAATGGTAGTAGGGTATCTCCATTTCATCAATTTTCATCTTCCCCTCTAAAAGCATTATGGCTGTTCATTCCTCATGGGTTTTGGGTCACTTTAGTGAAGTCCTTATATTGGGACTGTCCCCTGAGACTTCAGATTAGGGTGAAGATAGTCGTTTGCTGTTTGATCAACAATTGAAAAACAAAGCTTCAAGTTTAAACAAATAACAATTTGGGCTAATTAAGAAACCGCTTCAGGAGAATCATCTTGAGTATGTTATTTACCTAAGAAATTTATTTCAGCCTTAAAACATGTTTGAACAATTAATTTCAACTCTGAAATTGCAGGGAAACGACTGATTGGTTAACAAGAATTCAAAAGAAAAACAATTGCAGTTTTCTATAATCAGTTTGTAGATAAGCAATTCATTTCAGATTATGAACTCAGTATTCAATTTTGAAATTGCAGCTGAAGAATTCAGTTCGGAAAAAAAGAAAAAAAAATTCTGGTTATATTGAAATAAGGGAAATGTGTTGGTTTTTTTTTTTTTCAAAAAACAGAAGTGGGCTAAAAAATCTGGATTCGATCTCCAGAATATTCTGGAATTTTTCCTCCTGTAGATATCCAATGCTTTCTCCTCCAAGTCCCCTGTTAAATGGAGCCAGATTCTTTTACCGAGATAAAAACGGACGAGTCGTCCAGTTAGTTGTTCCTGTATCTGCTGGACCTTCACCGCTTACTGTTTGGATATTTTAATTCAAGTGAGTATGTATAAGCCATGCTGTAAACAAGGTACATCAGAAATTACTGAATCAGATTAAACTATCGGAATTACTTGAGCTGTCAATTAAAAAGAAATAAATGTTTAGTTTGTAAAAGTAAAAAAGTAAAGAATTAAAGAAGTGGCGGCAAATAAAGCTAATTGTAAGTAATTATATATTCATTTATTACTAAAATAACCTTAAGTTACAAAAGCGTAATATAAATGATTTCATCAATTACTGGCAAGAAAGGAATGCAACAGAATCAAGAAAAAAAATTTGGCATCAAAATACTCTTAATTGTTAATGTTTCTTAATGCGAATGTTTTTACCTGATGATTATTTCATTTTGTGATTGCGTAAAAAGTTTGTATAAGGTGCTTCCTTATGTATTTTTTAAAGTATTTTCAATCCTTAAATAATTACTAATTTTTAAGTTAGTATTATTAATAATTATTATTAGTGTTAGTGAGTTACAAAATAATAATCGTTTTTCAAAAACTGTTTTTTAAAATTTAAAGTTTTTATAATTTAATTATAAACAATTTGGGAATTGTTTGGTTGCTTGCCGCTCCGTATTGTATTTCAGAATACGAAAGCAAATATCAAGAAACTGGATTCATATTATTGGACGTTGAATGCACTAATAAATGTTCAATGCACTGTGTGAAGTAGGTGAATAGGCTACTAGATTCTTCTTCGAGACTTAAGCTATGTTTTAATGTTAATTGCAGCTATATTGTTTCTATAAATCATGCTCCAAATCTGTAAATATTCGCAACATGGTTTATAGAAATAATATATTGTAATTGGTAGGTAGGTATTGAAGAAGAGGTAAAGTGCCTAAGTCTTTGAATTCAAAATAGCCATATAATTATGATAAACATTGACGGATGCAATCCGAAATCCATTCTTTTTTATGATTTGTACATTACAAAATATGTATGTATCAGTAAACAAATATATATATATATATATATGCAGTAATACGTATAATAAATTCTGAAAGAATAGATATCGGTTTGCTACCGTCAAGGTTTGTCTGACACCACAATTCTGTGAGGATTATATACATTTTTAAATTGTTGAAATTTAAAAGCTTTGATATTGCGTTAAATAGTTAATTAAGAACCTTCTAAATGAAAATCCTGATTTTTTTTTAATAAACGTTATTAAAAGTTGATAAAGTAATTAAGCTAATTGGAATTTGTTCTTGAATTTTTAAAAAGATATTAAATGTAAAATTGCAATAAAATTTCATGTGATCTTTTGGACTTAAATAAATGAACTTAAGAGAATTTTTTTTTGTTTTAAACCTCTAAAATCTTAAAATCTAAATGCTGATATTTTGGAATAACTACTTATTCTAGAAATAACTTTCAATCTATTCCTGGATTTGTCTGAAGTAACAATTAAGTCATTTGAATATTCTAATTTACCCCCACGTAACATTTTCAGAACTTCCAGGATTTGCAGTCATACTTTTTGAAATTATTTTATGAGAATGAAATCAGAATACAACAAAAAGCTTCAAAGATTCCTGTAAATTTCATAATTGTCTAGTAATAAGAGACTAATATCATATATTTAGGTTTCACAACAATTGTAGCTGTTTCTGACAGGTAGATGTAAAGAAAACTCTGTAGATTCTTCCATATGACCTGGAACGCTTTTTTTTAATTCAATTCTTAAGTGGTATATGCTTCAGAATGCAAACAGAAAATCAATCCTGCTTAAAAGTTAACTATAGATAACTTATTGTAAATAAGTTAATAATAGTGTGGAGAAAACCATTTTTTTTCCTTTCTTTTTCATGTTAATGAATTATTGATTTAAGTAAAGACAATTACTAGAAAAAAAATGAATGTAGGAAATTATTATATGTTGATCTATTGGAATCCACTCATTAGCAGCCAAGTAATTGCAAGGAAAAGGGACTTGTTTTAAAGAAATTGCACAAGACTTCTCATTTTCTTAGATGAAAGACATTTGCTGATTTTCTTAACTACCAAGTTTCATGAAAATGCATTCTGGCAAGAGTCGAATTGTAAATTTCATCCTATGGAAAGAAGCAACCATTTCACTATATGTTTGTATGAAGTATGTCGTTCACTATTACTTTATTTCTACGTCCTCGAGAACCTAATTTAGGAAACATTACATTAAAATATTGTTAATCTACTTTTCAAATCAACTTATATTTGATTTCAGAAATAGAAAAAAAAATCTCTTGTTATTTCAGAGAACAGGAAGAAAAAAATATGCATCTCCAAGGCTTTCACAAAATTAAAGTAATATTTTATCCACTGGTTTTGTATATTTTCATAAATTGAATTGTGTTTTGTTCAATTCATCAAAGATTCATTTTGAAAAAAATCTAGAAAAAAAATTCACGGAAATTCAATTTATTTCTTGAGAAGGCATTTACTTTGCAAACACAATTATGAAATCTGTTTTTCTTCTGTTTTTTTTTTTTTCCTTATTTTACGAATATAAATTTTATAGAAGTAACTCCATGAAATAATTGATATTTGGATAATAACGAAAAACATTATTTTTGAAAAGGTTTTTAAAACCTCGATTTGCTTCTTTCGGCAAAATCTCTGTTGTTCTACGTCTATTTCTATTAATTTCTATTCTTCTTTCTGCTAATTTCTGTGTTTCTTCTATTTCCACGTTTGTTCCTACTAATTTTTATTTTTCTACTAATATCTACATCTGTTTCAATAATTTTTTTCTACTAATTTTTTTCTACTAATTTCTACTTTTGTTTCTAAGTTTGTTTCTAGTATTTTTTATTTTGCTTTCTACTAATTTCTGTGTTTGTTTCTGTTGCTTACTATGTTTATTTCCAACAATTTCTACGTTTGTTTCTGTTAATTTCTATGTTTGTTTCTAACAGTTTCTGTGTTTGTTTCTGTTAATTTCTATGTTTATTTCTAACAATTTCTGTGTTTGTTTCCATCAATTTCTGTATTTTCACTCAATTTCTAGGTTTGCTTCTATCAGCCTGTATGTTTCTGCCAAATTATATATATATATTCATATTTGTATGTTATCAATTTCTATGTTCTGCCAAATTATACATATCTATCAATTTCTATATTGTTTTTACCAATTTCTATTTTTCTGCCAAATTTTACATTTCTACCAATTTCTTTGTTTGTTTCTATCAATTTCTGTGTTTATTTCTTATTTTTGTATTGTTTTCTGAAGACACAGACATTTTACCTGTGATTCCGTAACTTTTCTATTCCAACTTTGCTAAATCCTGAAGCTGTTAGTTTTCTGTATGACAGTTTTGAAGTGCATAGACAAAGAAGAAAGAACAATTTCGAAGAAATTCTGAATTTTGAAAATGCCACTGGCATTTCAAAAGCTTTCACCAAAACGAAAACACGAAGCAGGAAAAAAAAAATAAGAAAAATCATTTTGGGCTTTACATCAAGCATCTATATGCATACACACACACACACTTCTTCGTTTGATGCTACTACGAATGTATTCAAGTTTGCTCTCAAAGCAGTTTTTGCACATTAAGGCACAGGCCATGAACTCCAGACCTAGGGATGAGACCGATGTGTAGTAATGGCTTTCCGAAGTTCTAGTGTCAGGCCTTTTCAGTGATGGCTAAAAGGTTCAATACTTTTTTTATCTTTCTTTCTTTATTCTGTAATGCTTTGTGGGTGGACCCTGGCTTAATGCCCCAAAGAAAAAAAAGGAATCAAACGGGCAAAGAAGTTCGACCCGGCCAGAATCTACATCTTCAGTTCTACTTAGATTTTGAGGACTCAGAAGAGAGAAAGAAGAGAGCTGATGATGATGATGAAATAGGAAATGAAAATGAATAGCGCCTCGTAAGAAAGAAAAAAGTTTTTTTTACTTAAAAAAAATGAAAATAGATTTCGAACATGATGATGATTTACGGAATGCTTGCAAATAGATATATATTGGTGAGTGTGACCGATGTATCTGAATGATGAATGAAGATGGAAGAATATGCAGAAGACGGCGACGAAAGAAAGGAGAAAGAGGATAATAAATCTTCTGAAACCTGAGCGAAATACATAATTACACGTGTGAATGAAAGAACCAAAGAAAATCCTGAAATAAATAAGTTTTAAACATCTCACTATTGGGTTAGTTTAGGTTTTCTGCAAGAATTCACAAATTTGATAAAAAAGATACTTAATACGTTTTAAGATGTGAATAATGTTTAATTTAATTTCTGAAATGGGGATTGACTAGTCTTATATTTATTGGACATTACATTCGAAATGACAACTTAGCAACAGGAGGAAATAAATTGCAGAATTCAAGCTAATTTGCTGTCATTTTTCTGTAACTTAATTCTAGTTTTTGTCCTTCACTAACCCAAATTAATTTATCAAAGTTAAGCAATACTTACAATGCTAGCAATGTTTTATTTATTAGTTAATTTAAACTTGTTAAAAATTCCGGTTCTTTATGAAACTCGATTTCCTGGGTAAACATTTTGTTAAACTAACAATTAGAAATTACTGTCTATGAATCTGATATGTTATTTAGTAAAACTATTTGAAATTTTAAGGTGTTTTCAACGTCTAAGCGCTCTCAAAAATCGTTGTAGTTTAAATAAAATAATCTTAGCTTTTACGGATCCTAAAGAAATAGCTTTACGTAAAAACATCAGGAAACATATATTATAAAAGATTCAATATCGTTTACATATTGAATGATTTGAATGAAATATATTGCTTTCATTGATGAATATTTTTCATTTCAGTTTATATTTAGAAGTTAAAAAAAATAAATTAAATTTTTTTTTTAGTTTTTTTGCTAAATTTAGTAAATTTTAACAAGTTTCTTGTTATATCTACATAAATTTACATCTGCCAAACTTTTTACATTCTTCGGCTAAATATTTTATTTAAAAAAAATGTATTATTGAGAGAAATGTTGACTTTTATTAATATATTATTTTTGGATATTATATTTTATTTATCTAAGAGTATTCGTTCATTTACTTCAGAATATTAATAGAATCTAAGAAAATTTTGTGAAATTTTTAGAGTATGAAGTGCTTCGAAAGAGGTGCAAGAAACACGGAGAGTTGGTGGATTTTCTTGCCGGTAGGTCACTGTTAAATGCCGCAAGGAGGATGCTATCGGTCGGACTCTTGCCGATCGATTGTTTTCCAGCGGGGGCCGAGTGAAGGGTCGGCTCCGGTAAAAGAGAGGCATTTTTCCGGCGTTTGCCTCCTTGATCGACCGTCTCGTTCCTTCTCGATTGTGCTCGAACCCGTTCCTGCCAACCAGGAACTGCAGCGACAGGCGGCAACGACCAATCAAGGAGCCGCATGCAAATGAGTGCAGGCGCGATTGGCGTAGCAAGGCGGAGACGGAGCCAACCCGTTCGTCGGGGTGATAACAGCCACCTCAATCCGCGCTGGGTGAATATTTGAAGAGGCAACCCATTAATACCGCTCGGTGCAGCTACTCTAATGGCCGACGGGGTGGTGTCTGCCATTAATGATTAAACAATTGGAGCAACAAGAGCATGCTCCGTGCAAAGAGTACATGGATGTACGAGGCTTCTTTCTATTCAGATAGGGGCCACACGAAGTACCTGTGACGAACGGGAAGGGGTTGTTCGGGGGATCGCCTATCAAAAATTTACACGCTCATTTCTTGATCCAGTCCGCTGGCTAGGGCGTGGGTCGAGATTAGAGAGGGGGGAGGAGGGTCTAATTACTTTGCGTTTTTTTCCACGTGCCATCATGCTTTTTCCGGAGGGTGAAATCCATATATTCGTCTTCATTCTTCCCTCTTCTATACTTTCTCCCTATCCCCTCTCGAAGTCATCACAAACGGAACTGTATTATCATTGCAAGGTGTGCAGAGGAGGACGTGGGGGGTTGATGCACATTCGACGCTTAATCACCTTGCCTCTCTTAGCCCGTAGGAAAATGGGTTTCCACTGAAAATAAGAGTACAAAAAACTTCTATAAAAGGCGCGTGCGTCCCTTATCTACATTCCCCCTCCCTCTCACCCTTGAGCCAAATTCATTCACTTCACTTAAACGATCTCGCTCTCCGTCTGAATTTTACTTTTTTTTATTATTTCCAACACAGATTATCCCTGGATTTTTCAAGAGTTCTCCTTGGTCTAAAGTTTTCTGGGGAAAGTTGTCGCCGAAAAACCCAATAAAAAAAAAAAGGGAGGCATGTCAGAGTGGCTTAGATTATATTCAATAAATGCATCTGCAAAGGTAGAACACTTCTCTGGGTCATTCGCCGCCCCACTGACTTTGATCTTTTCCCTCCCCCTTACAAGAAGGACCAAAGGAAGTGAGATTCGATTTGAGCACTCACCTCTCCCAAGGAACTTAAATTTTCTGGTAAACATTAGTCCACCAGAAAAAAAAAAAGAAAATCGAGAAGAGGTCATGTGTGCATTTTATCTAACTTTCCAAAGTTTGTAAAACTTACCGAGAAACAAAATGCAATTTTCCCATTCATTTGGTTTACTTCCAAAAAAACAAGGATAACAAAGTTTGGGGAGAAATTTATAAATACGTTAGGACCTTCCCTGAAAAGATATTTTGGAAGCATCTATGGGTTCCAGGCAATAGCGCAGCAGCAAACGTCTATAACTTGTCAAAAGAAGTTTCTTGAATCAGAAAATGTTCGAAATTTAAACTGCTATTTCATGGAGAAAAACTACCACGAATTAAACAATAACATTTTCATTTAAAAGACAAATAGAATGTTTAAGTAATAACAGCCTACGGTACTAGAAAAAAACTGCAACTTTCGAGAGATATTTCTTCTAGTAATACATGCCGATTAGTGATCATGTGACTTAAAGTGATACATGAAAATCATATCCTGATCGTTCTGCATTTATCTAGGTGCTGGATTATGAGAACTCGCATCTCAAATGAAGGCAATTACAATCTCGCATAACTAAAATCAATTAGACCTAATTAAATTTTGTCCTTATTGTTAGAACTCATAATCCATCACAAAATATGCAAACCTAAATAGTTTTTCTTAAGATTTTATTATTTTTTTTCTGCTACTTTTTTCTAGATTTTACAAATTTAAATGAAAATCCGTGACTTCAATGTATTTATTAATATAATTCTTAACTCCTTAACTAATTTATTACATTCTTATAAGTTTCGTATATGATTTCTGTATACAGATACGCTGCTCGAATATGACTCGTATTAGACAAGGTACACATAGACATTTGCGTATTCAATATCTAATGTTCAGATTGTCAATAGATCATCTGCTTTAACTATAGGACTTTCTACAATTTTCACAGTTTATAGTTTTTACAATTTATACTTGCTTTCTAAAGTGTTCTGAAGAGATGGAAAACTTTAATCAAATGAAATCAAATGAATCCGTTTATTTTAGAAGAAACTGCTGTGAGATTCTTTCTTATTGATATTTCAGCTATCCCACTATCACAATACAGTAATTCCAATTTTGATTTTTTTTAAATCTCTTCTTTTATTTTTCTATATGCTTAATTTGTTTTAGGCGATAGTAAATTTATTATAAATTCACAGAAATAATTATAGGAGATTCCGCGTGGTTATAAAACCGCAAAGTTACACAAATTCTATAAATCTTGAAAAAAACCAATTACAACATTTATTTTCAGATTCTTTATGTATGTTTAATACTTCAGTTAATTCATCACCAGAATACAAGAATTCCAATGGCCTTTCTTTCTTTTTTTTCCAATGAAGAGTTTTTTTTTTTTTTTTTTAACTCGTTTTTATTTTAGGCGATTAGTTTTTTAAAAAGATGATGTTTTAAGTTAAGTAAATTCTAACTTACAACAAAATAAATCCTGAAATAAAAAAGCAGGAATTTTTTTCAGAATATTTATTTATTTATTTGTTTATTTTAATTTTAACTGGAACTTAAGTGACATTAATAAGCTATCTTAACGTTGTATTTCAATCCTAAATAACGAAGAAACAATAGATTTTTAGTTAAGTTTTAAAACCTCATTGGATTTAAACAACTGAGGTGCATTTGTAGTCAGGAATATATTTGCTTTGGGATCGCAAAAGTTTATAAAGACATTCCATTTAATTCTCTCTGCTTGAGTACAAAACAGCAAGACTGGTTTATTCCGGCTTCAATAATAGGACCATTTATGCAAGAGCGGAATACAATCCAGAAAGTTTATAAGATAAGAAAGTAAAACCAATAACACTACAAAGAAACTTAGAAATTGTTTTACAGATGAGCTCTGGGAGTAAAAAGAACCCCAGTAGCAATAGCACTACGCCCAATTCTCGAAAAGCAACCTGTTTACGTATTGATGCGTTTGCGGGAACGATGGACCTGTCTTTCAAGCTGCTGCCAACTGTCTGAAAAGCTAAAAAGAAACTCTGAATTAGGGAAGACCTATATTTATTTTGGTGCCTAGCGGCAAACGGTGTTGTCTGGACGCATCCTCCGGGTCTGTCCGGCACCAAGACGATGACTGGCACGAATCGCAGCCACTCCACGTAAACAGAGTCCAAGCTAAATTAATGTTTTCAGGAAGAGAGCTCAATAGACTGCAGCCTTATTTTGCTGACAATATATGATTCATCGCCTTTATTTCAAGAGCATTTACAGACGAGCTGTTCAGAATAACAAAAAAATTATACCAGAAGTCAGATAAAAGGAAGAATATAATACGGAAAAGATACAGAAAATTCGGCATAAATTTCCACGAGATTTTTATTGAAGCATTATTCAAATTATAAGATTTTAAATCGATATAATTTTTCAATAATTGTAAAATGCGCAGGATAACATTTATACAACTTAACACTTGGCAATAAAATTATTTTAAAGTTTATTTCTCTTTATTGATTCTAAATATCTTACAGTGTTGTTCTAGGAAGACAACTCACAAATCTCATAATGAAAAAGCTCATCGGATAATATTAAGATAATAACATAATATCCATAACAAGGTATCCTCAATACTCGAAAAATATCTGAATTTATTTATAGAAGAAATTGATTTAATTCTTTAAATTAATGGTTTTCAAAATTGGATGCAAAAATACAGTTTTTGAACAGGAAATATGAAAACATTTATTCAGAAAGTATTGTATTTTGAATTTTTTGTAGTATTGAATTTTCAAGATTAATATTATTTTTTTTTTGTCACATTTGTTAAAAAACAAATAGGTTTGTTTTTTTCTAAATAAAAAAAAATTATTTTTCAGAAAGTAAATAAAAGATTTTAAAATCTTATGTTCTTGTTTAAATTATATACTTATTTTAAATGTAATTGTGAAAAAAAAGTTGCTAATGTATTATTTATTTACTTTGCTATAAATCTTATCTTTTGATAGAGATTCGGAAGTACAGCAATGGAATTTACTCTTCAGATGTATTCAATACCAACCTAATAAATACGTTCACGCAATAATTTCAAGAGAACGTCTTTCAATATGAATTTTTCATATCTTCTTCTTCGCCTTTCTCTTTGAAATTTGAAAAACATGTTTGTTTTTTGAGAAGTATTAAAAGTATTAAAAGTTTCGTAAATGCCTTCTTAATCCTACATCTACTGTTAGGAAAGGAAAAATGAGATGAATATTTAAACTCATAATCCATAAGAAAAAGAGGCGGCTTCAACTTGCAGATAGCAGAAATAAATGAAGTTCGTTGATGGTAAATTTTAACTTTTAGCGTTATGCCATCTTGATAAGTCTTCAACAGGACAAAAACATTACAGTTTTGATTTTACTTTTATCAGTGATGGAATATCTGTGCTCTTCTACCACTGTGTATTTTTTGTTCTTTAAGTTATCGTGGCATAAAATGATCACACTTTGGAAAAAACTAATCTTGAATTTATTCTTACGAACGTGAAAAGAAAAGAAAATGAAGGGAGGAAAGAAGAAAAAAAAATTCGATAAAGATTAGGCGAGTGGGAATAAAAGTGTGAAGGAGGGGTTAAAATGACAAGCGAATGAGATAAAAGAAAAGAGTAAAAGAAAAACATCAGAATAAGTGAAAGAAAGGAAAGAATGGAACGGTGTAGAGAGCAATCATCGTCTTCGAATGAGGAGGAGGAAGAAGAAGTGTGGATACTTTTAACGGGAGCTTCCATATCTGTCAATTACGCAGATGACGCCTCACCTTTCGCAGATTGGCGCAGATCATGCAAAAATAAAAGATCTCGAGTTTGCAATCACGCAGCAAAGAAGAAACGGGCGTCACTCGCAGGGAGGCAACACCCCCACCCCCACTCGTCGAAGATTGACAACTTGCCAGACTATCGGTACAGATAGGATCGTAGACCTCCCTCTCTCGATTTTTTTCTTTTTTTCCAGAGTCTTCCAAGGACTGGGACACAGTTGGCAGGGGGTTGGTCACACAGACTTCTATAGAAAATGAACAAATTGATGTCGTACTGTGATAACTGCTCTTTTGTAGCAAAAGCAAGACTTGGAAAGAAATATCACTTCAGCAATTCCTTGCTATTGGAATTGTGGGGTATGCAATTGTCACCAAAATCCCTACAATAATTATTTTAATAACTTAAATTACTTTCAAAAAAAAACAAAAAAAAACGGTGTTTTTATTTTCTTATTTTTTTATTTTTAAGAGAATAAAAGGTATTGTTTGAGATATCAAAGAAAAAAATCTTAATTATAGATGTTTCGTTCAAAATTGTGCTTTTTTATCGATTCCTCACAATCTATAAGACGACGAAGTAATTATATAAAAATAAAGCATATAATATGTGAATACTTTAATAGATTCACATTCTTGACTTCAGGGAAAATCATTACAGCTATCCAATTAAAAAAAAAAGAAACAGTGTGTTTTCTTTGCCGGACATTAGTGATTGCATGTTTATCATTTTAATTTTAGTGGATTTTTTTTTGTTTTAGCTTTTTAGAATTAATTCGCGTTTAATTTTTGCGATTACAGGTAATCTTCACTTTACGACCTATCTGCTTAACGACCATTGCACTTACGACCTCTGCCCTTGAAGATACAACTTCTATTTCATCGTCATCATCTTCCTTACCTGGACCCTCTACAGCTCCAGATAACCAAATAAACAAATCATAATATGTACATATGGATGTCTTTTTATGAATAAATTTGAAGTTTGTTGCATAATTTTTATAATTATAATTATAATTATTTTACAATTCCCGGCGCAAGCTCCTCGCTTATCGACCATTCGCTTATAGTAGTCGGAAAGGAACTCGGTCGTAGAGTGAGGAGTACCTGTATTAGTTTTATAATTGAAGTAAAAAAGCAGAGATTTACTTCACTGTCTATACTTTAAAATATGCTATTTTTTAAAGTTTACTGTTAGTGATTAAAACTTAATTTTTAGCATAACATACAACAGAAAAAATTGCAGTTAATATATCTGGGATTATTTCTGTTATCTCATGGGATCTAAAAGACAAACGTAAATTCGGGTGTTCATATAGAGAAATGAGATGAACTTATTACATTTAAAATTCATAAACAAAGACTTCACAAATTATTAAAAAGTATTTAAAAAAATATTAATTCAAAGGCCACTCAATGAAATTCCCTTTCAGATATTCCAATATACGATTTTTTAATACAATATAATCAAAAAAATTAGGTAAAAATATTACATAGATCTTTTATATTCTAATCCTTAGCTTGTAGTTATATTTTATTTTTTTATTTTGTATTCTTTCAAAATTTACCGACTCTTATGTTGTTAATACATTTTTTTGTACATAAATGAAAATAGGCACTAAATAGTTTTCAATCTTCAATAGACATTACAATTCAAGTGCCTTTATCTCTTTCTATATATCAAAGCTTGATTATCAATACAAAGAGTTCAATTCAGAAGTGTGACCAAATACAATCTTCTTTTTTTTAAAGAAAAAAGCCAGGTTATTACTGTACTTGAAACCAACTTTAATCTTTTATCTCCATTCAAGAGGCAAGGAAATCACAGTTTGTTTGTTATTACATAAGCTAACATCCAGCGGAAATTTGTAGTATTGTTGACATGCGCAGTCTTACACAACTTATTTTTCTTACCTCAAAGTAATGTTTTCGAATTTAAAAAAAAGAATCGAAAACTTAGGAGACGAGATTCACAATAAACTTTTTTTGGATTTTACTAAGGAATCATGGCGTAAAAATAATAGCACTAGAAATTAAACTAATTCAAAACGTCTAAAGCTCAAATCTGTATGTGTAGGTTTGAAAATTAACTAAACAAAAAAAATCAAGTTTAGTGTCTTTTGTATTTGATTTATGGACAAAATTGGCTGTGGAATATCGAATTTTTGAATTTCTTGATGTTTGAGAATAGCGAATATTGCATTCTTGGATAATTTACAGCTAATTCATTTCTGAAAATAGATAAGTATAACATTTACCCAAAAGCAAATATAATTGTTTGAAAGTAAATTTAGAAATTTTATTGTTAATTGTCAGAAAGCAAAAATGTAAACTCTTATATTTCGAGACTTATTTTTTACATGTATATGTACTATTAAACAACTAATCAAGCAGTGATGTGTTTTTATATTTATTTTAACTTTAATAGTTAAAAATATAATGCTTATCCACGATATATAAGTATCCTAGATTTGCCATTCAAATCGGAATTTTGTAGGACAACCACGAAGTACAATTTAAAGCTGCTGGATGATTTCTATATATTTCTTATTTATGTTAAAAGAAATTATTAATTTAAAATAATATTTATATTCATCCTAATTTAATAGAATGTAATTTGAATTGTAAATAAACAAATCTGAATTTTTTTCACTTTTCCGAACTTGATTTAGTATTTAAAGATTAAATCTTGTTTTGTTAAAAAATTGAAATCATTGCTTGAAAATGGTAGCGGAATCTTCTGGAAAAAAAAATGCTTTACAACGGAAATTCCGAAATAGGTCAGTAGGAACGGCATGGTTAGAAGTTGGAAGGGAGGAGGAGAGAGTTGAAAAGAATACGAGTAACCAATGAGTGTTCCTTCATCCCACACTAAGTATTTGGAGGATTTTAAAGAGGGTGAAACTGTATCGCTCTTAGAAAGGCCTGAGAAAGAGCATTTGATGGTGAAGGGCGGGGTTGAAGCAGCTCTGCCAGTAGCAACTGCTCAAGACGTTCTTAAGAGCGTGTGAAAAGGTAGATGGGGAGGAGGTAGATATCTCGGAGGAATCACCCAGTCCGATCACGCTCAGCCGATAGGGGTAGGCCATAGACTGTAGCGTTTTCGTTTGTCTGCCGATCGTGTTTGGAAACGGGGAGTTTTAGAATGAGGGCGGCACAAACAGGGAAGGGGTAAAGCCGACAGGATAGTTGCCAAAGCTGCGGGTGGTGTCGGTTCAGACGCCCCAAAAGCTGTCAGAGATGTCCAAAGTTCACGAGCTGTTGTATGGAGAGGGTTTTTTTTTTTGTGAAAAAGGGGTAGACCGGGACAGGATTTGGGAACCTTTACAGATGAGATTCCGTTGAGATAGCCTTTTTTTTTTTACTCTTTTAAAAAGGAAAGCTTATAGGGAAAATGCTATTGAAGGTATACAGCTTTTTTGTTTGGTTTGCAATAACTACTCTTTCAGGCATTCGACTGCAGATGATGGCTTTTGCTTAATCCATTCACTTTGCTCCTATTCTTCGTCAATTTCTGATGCAGAAGCCAACGAATAGAAAGGTAGAACAGAATGAAAGATGAACAAGACGTACAAGATGATGAGGTGAACGTCACCATATATGATGACAGTTACTCTAACGTGATTATTACCTTAAACTTAATAATTCGTTATATAAAATAATATAAATATATACTGAAAGGCTTATATTTGGCTTTTAAAAACTGAATCGACATTTTGAAGCTTAGTTTTTGAAGTTTCTTCACGTCATCAAAAACAATCTCATCTAGAAAGGTTGGATCGTCTTTACAGCGTTAAGAAATTAATAAGCTTTACTTTTGTTTATTCTTATACTTTTAATTTAATGGAGAGTGCATGTGGTTAGAAAGACGTTGCCTTTGATAAATTAAATTCCGATAAATCTTGGAATTGTAATATGTAAGCGAATAAGAGAATAAATTTATAATTTCCAAAGACTCTAGTTAATTTTTATATCAATGGAGTTTCTTTTTTTTAAGCATTGATGTTATTTATTTCAATATTGCTCATTTTTTAAAGAAAACTTCTTATTAAATTGTAGAGAATATTCTAATTTCACTTGCATAATGTTTCAGTATTAGAACATTTAGTGTTATATAATTACGTAATAATTCACACTATATTGTCGAATTACAATTTGGAGTACTTTCATGCATCTTATTTCTAGCTGTAATTATAAGTTCGGTAATCCTATTTGATAAAAAGGCTATTCACCTTGCAATAAAAAATTATAAATCTATCAAGTATTCATAAAAGAAGTCTCCCTAATTTTATTAAAAAGCGAAAAGACCTGTAAAACTTCCTCAAATTTGCAACGTTTCATCCCAATTAACATTTTAGAAAACTGAAAACTCAATAGTGGCCTTTCTGGAAACGAAGAAATGGGAATTTATGAAGCAAAGGCGATCGTATTACGACACTATTATTAGAACAGAGAATTTACAATTGCAGATGATCGAAAAATCAAATAGACTTCGTAGAACTGAATAAACCATTGTAGAATTGAAGCTTCCGCAAATGGATTCAGTGCAGATATATGATGGAAGCAATAGTTTCGAATTCCGATTTATCAATGAAGTTTTCTACAATTTCTGCATTGTGATTATCCATGAAATTAACTACCTATACCTAATAATGTAAAATTTTTGTTTTTTTGTTATTTCATTTACGAGAATTATCTATTAGCTTTAGTTCTTAGCATTCTAACTTCGTATACCAACGTCATTATATCCCTAACTTAGTAACTTTAATATCAGTTTAATATTTTGATAATGCATCAAAATTACTATTTTTTTTAATGAGTTACGAAAGAGATAAGGCGTTTTCTCTAATCGGTATTTTATGGACGCAGAAACAAAAGGATAAGTCACAATTTTGGAAAGAAAGTCAGTATAGGATTAAGGATTCATATCAAATCATAGATGGCTTAAAGATAACGAAATAAAGATCTTTACTTTGAAGTAAATAATATAAGTTGCTACTACACTGAACATTTTTTGCCCTTTTCTCCTATTTAATTTTGGTGGCTTTTCTCCGTTTTATTTTATTTATAAAATTTTATTATTTACTGAATTTTGTTAAAATTTCATTCTTATTAGCTTATTAGCTAGAAATTTTAAACTTTAGATTATTTCTAAATAATATAAAATTTCTCTTTCTATCTTTCAGATCAAAGGTGCTAATGTTAATGATGAAGAGGAAACAGAAGAAATGATGGATCTTTTCAAAAGAGTAATTAGCTTCTTTTTATTTATTTTATTCTTAACATTATATATCTATATAAAATGTTGCTTACAAAATGCATTAATTTTCTACTTCGTAATTGCTTCATTCTTGCAGCATTTACTTTTTTTAGATTTTCAAAACTTAAGAAATATAAAAATATAAAACTCTTGATAAAAATTAGAAGTATCTTGGTTTATAAAAGACTTTGTCAATGCAATACTTTTTATTTATTTTGTAAACTTGTATTTGCCTCGTTAGTGTTGCATTTACAATTCCAGAAATCAATATTACTTTGTTATTCGTTATATTAAATTTCTTGTTATTTAGAAATGATTGATTATAATAAGAATTAGAGCTGCAAGTTTAAATTATAAGATTATCTCTTTGTAAGAAAAGTTATTTCTATTGGCAAAGAAGATTTGCTTTAACTTCTGTAAAAGTCGGCTAAAGATCCGGAGAGAAAGACATAAAACCGGGGAAAACTGGAAAAGTATCTTTCTTTTCGAAATGTTTCATGTACTATGATAATCCGCATGCTCATAAAACAGAAGACGCACAGTTCGAAAATATGAAGTCCAAATGAGATCGTCACTGCCTGTTACTGTGAAAAATGACTGGCATATAATGTCTATAGCCGCCGGAGACAAGACGGGACAGACAGCGAGCAAAATCTCATCAATCTTTCTCCGATTACCTCTATATAGTTTGCTACAGGGGCCTCTGTCCCACCCACCACTCCGTTTTCATATCGGAGTCATCCACTGTGAGACGGCAGGTACAGCGAATACACACACTGCTCCCGTATAATTCGGCAATTTCCATGTCTTCGTTGCAGGGGATTCATGCATTGATTTCAATTCCAAATTCCCCCGCCTCTGCGTCTCTGAGTTGATACATCGCCAGTCTTTTGCGTATACGAGTAAATATCCTGTCTGACCCATTCCTCCCCTTCGCTTGGCCGGCTTTCGACCGCCTCTCCCCCAAACAGAGGCGCTGATAATGAATATCTTCCTCGGGCAGATATAGTTAGGCGGCCAATAGCCAAACACACACGCATATCCATGTAACCCTACTGCGTCCAGAATTATATATTACAACGCTCAAGAGAGTGACCAATTCTTCTCTGCTCTCTCTCCCCCCACCCCATCTTCCGCGAGATCGAAGAAGATTTGAGGGGGAAAACTCCAGGTCCCCTTCCAATTCTTCTCTTTCACAAGGAAAAAATTCCACCAATGGAAGATTGGATTTGCAATCACCAGTCCTTCTCTGATTTCTGTATTAATACCGCGAGCGCGGGGAACGAGTATTCTCTCAGTTGTCTAAGCAATCTCAGACGACTTTAAGATGAACATCGTAAACGAAGGAGAAAAAAGTTTGAAAATGGGAGGAGGAAGGGTGGAAATTGAGAAGACCGTAGTGGAAAGCGCACACATGCAGATGAAAATTAAGCCGACTTCCTTCAGATTGTGATCCAATGACTCTCGTATGGGTGCACATCTTGGCACGAGCCCCAGTCCAGATATATCTGTCTATCTACATTGGTGTTCGTATATCTATATATTTTAAGTTCTAGGGAAATAGCACAGCTGTTATCAGACATACACATACACACATAAAAAAAAGAAAGAGAGAAAAGGGGTGGAGATGGGGGTTTGATCCGGGAGGCTCCGTCCAAGGCAATAAGGCGTGCGTGCGTGCGGGGGTGAGGAACTGGTTTATTAACTCTTAGAAATGATTGAAACGAAACTCACAGATCCATATTTCTGGTCGCCAGAAACAGAATCCCCAAATTCCTCTCATTTCCAAGTTTTTATGTGACGACTGCTCGCCGGGTGTGATTGGCGGATCGGTTGCGCCAAAATAAGAGGCCGTTTTCGGATACAAGCAGACGAATGCGACGGTCGGCGGTTCTCTGCTATCTCCGGCCTAAGACACATCGGACGCTGATGTATCTGCGGGGGAAAAAAAAACCTCCTTTTTTCTCATCCAATCCTGTATTATTGCTAAATTACATTCACTAAATAAATGTCCTAAGTTTTCAATAAATGATCTACATAAAAGAAAAACTTTTGAAAGTTGAATTCATTTAAAACGAATTTTGTTTGAAAATAGTGGATCAATTTCTTTTAAAATGTTTATCCACTACTTTAAAAGTTACATTTTTTGCAGATTTATGTAATAAGCTTATCTAGTTTTTCTACAGTTTCAAATATTCATGTGTTCGTTTGGTCAGTTAACGTATAGCCTCATTTAACGGATGCAGGGTCAGATTTTTTCTCTATATCCAAATTTCATTAGGGAAGGAATATCTTAAAATTATTTGTGCTGTAGAACCACAATCGTCCGTGTGTTATTTAGAACTAATAACATACGCCGTTATATCACGAGCCTTTTTTCATATTTTGGGCACATAAATCCACTAATTCCTATCCACAACCCAATTTATTAGGGACTAAACAGAACAAAAAATTTAACATTAATGTGCTCAACACTGAAAAAAAAATAATTTAGGTTCTTCATTTTAGTGAATGATTGTGAACATTAAAGTTCATGGGATTTATATTTTAAAACTTTGCAAATCAAACAAGTTTGTATGTTTTGAATTCAGAATGAAACAAAAAAGAACGAACGAAATATCTTAACACAAACTTGCAATGAGATTTTTAGCTTAATTTATTACATAGATTTCAAACAACATATCGGGACCATTGTCTTCAAAGATTTAATTCATAGATGAAAGCAGTTGAAATTGATCAACATTTAAAATTTTGACTAGGATTTTAGAAATATGTTAATTCTCGAATCTGAATGTTCGAGATTCCAGATGACGATAAAACTTCCTCTAATTTTGGAAAAATAGACAGAAGATAAGAAACACAACCTGATTCAAAAACAAATTAGATTGTTTATATTTATAAATAAACTTCAATCATTAAATCATAAAGACAAATTGAGCATTAAAAAGAGCGTCATTGAAGAGAAATATATTAGATAACAATTGCAAACTTCTCGCTTGTGAAACATTTAACTCCAGAAATTATATTTTGAGAGAGACATTAATCTTAAGCATTACAAACTTATTCATTCTCATTCAAAAAACAAAACAAAGAAAATAATAATAAAATATTAATAATTTTTCAAAAACCATAGGCTTTTTAATATAATAAAGACAAAAGTTTATCCTTAACGCAATGCATTTTCTACTAACGTTGAGTAATTATAAATATGTATGTATGAACGAAAATACAGTTGTATTTGCCTTATTTTCACTTCATAAACATCAAATAAAAAAGAAAACATCAAATACTGGTAAAAACATTAAATGATGAGTAATAATCAAGATTAGAAATATTGATATCAAAGATATGATATTAATGTTACTACAATTTTCGATCAAATGCAATGAAAAATCGTTATGCAGTTTTGAGAAACTTACGCAAAATTTTTTTAAGGGGGAAATAAAATTCAGGCCCGGAAAAAAATAAAAAATACTTAAGGTTCTGTCTTTTTTTCTTCACAAGGAGAACCTCCAGATGTAGTCGTCATCATTCAATACCATAAATCTTGCATTTTAGGGGAAGTGTCCTCTGTCACGCATTCTAGCATGACTGCACATCATTTAGGCAACTTGAAGCAATGCGACATTCGATCTTATCTATGGAAAATGTTGACAGAAGCAGAGACAGTTTGGATCTAATTAATAATGAAAATCCATTGTCCAGCTCTAAGAGTCGCAGGTAAAATCGGCCAAACCTATTACCACCTAATCACGAGTTGGCTATGAATATTTTAGTGAGATCATTCTGAATTCTTTATTGTACTTTTTGGTGAAAGTGAGACAAAATATACTGGAAATATCTATAGCAGCGAAGCTATCAGATCTCGATGCTCTAACGCAGATGCTGGTTGCGGTTAAACATTGCAAATTTCGAAAACTGATCAACGGTTAACAAACAAAAAGTATTAGAAGCTATGAAAAATACACATAAAAAATTAAGAATACAGTTTGTAAAATATCGAATTTTATGACACATTTTGAAACTGTAAGTAGTAATTTCTATCACGCTCAACACATCTCTTATGGTCAAAACGACAAAGAAGACATCAAAATAAATAAATAAATAAATAAATAAATAAATAAATAAATAAATAAATAAATAAATAAATAAATAGTCACAATCTTATATTTATAGTACATTAAATTAAATATAAATGTGATTTATCTTCTATAACTATAATTTATCTACGCTTTATAATTTATGTGTAACATTTCTTACCTTTGTAATTGTTCATAAGTTTAGGATGTTTTTATTTAACGAATTGTAAAAACATTCTAACTAATGGACAATTATAAATATAGGAAATGTCACATAAAAATTATAAAGCACAGATAAATATTAGCTATTTATTAAACTATTTAACGATGCATTAAAGGTTTTAATAAAACTTCTGAATACCCCATTCATTCGCTAATTTAGTAATATTTATTGTTATTATAATTAGTACGAGTACTTTTGTTATTAGTTAGAAAAAGCGATCTGTCTCATTATGTTTTGATTGTATAAATAGTTATTTTTATAGGAATTTTAACTTTTTTTTTTAATTTTTAGTTATTTTAAAAATTTATTTCAAATATATTTTCTTGGATGGGTTGATAATTAATAAAATTACGAATTTTACTTAAAAAATCCATTTATTTTACATTCGAATAATTTAACTTTACAGTATTTTACGTGTACGTTTATATTAAGAAGTCTGTATTTTTTCGTTTTGTTTTTAATATCTTTTGTTTTTTAATATCTTATATCTTTTGCTTTTTTAAAAAGTTTTCTTCAAAGGGTAAAATTAATCAAGGTAAGATACAAGTTTCCAGAATTCGAATCACTTACGCTCACAACACATTCTTTCCCTTCCTCGCTTTGGATGATTTCTTTCTTGTCTCTCTCTCCCCCCTCCTTTTTTGTTTATCCGGTTTTATTTCCTTCTATTCTGTATTGACAGAGGCAAAGGTAGGGAGACGCGCCGGGGAAGTTGCATCGCGATGAGTTTTGCCTCGGCAATATTGCTTTTGCCTGCTAAGTTTTCATTTGACGAGAAGGTGCGATTGGACATTAGGATAGAAGGTGCCCAACTCTCCCGCCGAAATCCAGTCGATTCTCTACCGTTACGGGGCTCCGGCGAGTTAGAGACGCAGTAAACGAAGAGAGAGAGAGAGAGAAAATAGCAAAAGGCTCTTATTAAAACAATAGTCGAGGAGGCGGAGAAGGAAGTGGAGAGAATAGAATGAATGGGAAGAAGCGGAATCGTAAAAAGAGGGAAGAACTGTATAGAAAGATACATAGCATGAATTAAAGAGGCTTCGTTTTGACTTTACAATCCACCCACACTTTTTTTTTTATTATCCTAGGCAAAGATACATTGGGTTTATTGCATGTTGGGTCTGCTATAAGCAATAATGCATAACCACTACTCAAGATTATTCCTTCAGAAAAGAAAGGATTGTGAATCTAAATATTGTTCAGTTATCGTCACAAGTAACTTGAATCCAGGGGAAAATCATCATTAAAAAATGGAAATTTACTTTTACCTTGATATCAATAAGATACAAAATACAATAATCTTTGCACTTTACTGTTTATTTTTAAGAATGTTCATCGAATTTATGAAAGCATTAGTCGTATTTATCTTTAAGATAACGAAATACATACAAGGAATTATTAAAAAATAAAATGGCAATTAAACATGTAAATTTTGGGGTTGAACAACTTGGTGGATTTCTTAAACTCGTGATTAGTGGAAGACAAAGATGGAAAATCTAATTCTTTGTTTATCAAAACATAAAGATTTAAACAAGTTTCTAAAAATTGCTTATTGTGATGTTTTGAAGCAAGAGTAAATGAAGTAGGAATAACCAACTTACCACCATAACCAACATACTTTAGATATTACGCAATCATGTATTGTCCTATGCGCTTAACCTTACAGATTGAAACTTCACAATTAGCTTCCAGAATTATCTTATGTATGAAGAAGAACTGTCTAAAAAATAAATAAATTTAGAACGAATCGTGCTCTGTATTCAGATTGCGCTATGTTATTATTTTTATTTGTATTATTCGGAACATTTCTGAAATATAGATTGCATTTCTTTCAATAACTTAATATCAAGGACTTCAGCTCCTTTTTGTGGCTCAAACTGAAAGTCACTCTTTGCATCTTGATAAGAGAATAATTTGAGTATTTGTACGATTGTCAGGTCAAAATTCAAAATGCTTGTATAAACATTAAGGTTTGGCTTGTCAGTAACTTGTATCCTGCATTGATGCAACGTTTAATTGAAGTAAATATTTATTACATATTAGAAGATATCGTAGATTATTTTTGGAAGTCCATTACACTTATTTACCTTTCTCAAATAACATTTTTTTCTGTAATTTTGCTCCTACGTCATCAAAAACTCAAACGTATAACAATGTTTAACACATTGAAAATGAAGTAAAAATTACTGCATTTATTAATTTTTTTCCTCAAATCTACCCAATAAATACACTAAATTCATTAGTTTTATATAGATTTCAGAAGTAAAATGATGTTTTCGTGAATTTTAAACAATTAATCTAAAACTACAATTATAATGTTCCAAAAATTAAAAAAGTACAAAACAAATTCAGAAATGTTATCCCCATTCCTCTTTTACACCAGTTCTCTCATTTCCATTGTTTTTAGTGTTTATAGAAGATTCGGAAAATCTTAAGAACTTTTTAAATTAGAAATATTTTGAAAACCTTGCTAGAAATGAAATGATTGAAATTAATTGATAAATCACCAAAATTCTTTTCGTAATTTCTCCAGCATCTTAACAATTATTGTCTCCCGTCTTTGCAACAATTCCACAGTTATTTAAAAAATAAAATTATTATAAACCATCAGAGAAATAAATACCAACAGATGCTGAGAATCTATGATTCCTACACATATTTCTACAGCTGGGAATTTCATGATTTTTTTATTTGTTTATTTCGAGACTGTTATAGCTATAAAATTCATCATAGTCAGAACAAAGCCTAATTTTTAATGTAAATGCTCCTAAAATTGGAAATTATAAGTATTGTTACTAAATGTCATTTAGGTGAAGAGCGAGTTAAAATAGTTCTACAAAACATTGCAGTTTGCTTTTTGACGCGTGGTTTTCATTAGGAGAGAATGCTGGTATGCTGTTAAAGAACCTCCTGTATTGCATCTAAATTCCGAAGAAGAACGTCGTGAAGGAGGACAGCATTTGAGGCAACTTCAATCACGACTTGGGCCTAATTCAGCTAACTCAATTAACCCTAACTATTGAAACTCAATGGAGTGCCTGCCTCTAAATCACACACCGACCCTCACTTAACTCCTCAAATTTAATTCCAGAACCCCTAAGGCAAGAGGCGATGGGTCCTTACCGCCAACCTTCTCATTCGGGGGCTAATTAAATGAGAGCCGTTAAGCGGACGTTTCAGGAAAGTGGACGTCCACTGTTGCCAATTTTATTGATTTGGTTTTGTCTTGAAAAATGGTCAACTGTAAAATCGAAAACAAAAAAAAAAGGAATACAACTTATTCTTAAAAATGACGCAATTTTATAAAAAAAAATTAGTTAGAAGAAACCTCTAGAAAATATTTGAAATAAATAAACAGAAATAAAACTTAAAAAATAAGAATAATGAAAAATGTTTAATTTAAGGAAAATTATAACATTAACAGGAGAATTTAGACAAACATATAGGTATTGCAAAATAAAATATATTTTAAGTTCGAAATCAATTAAATTTTAATTTTTATTACAAATGTTTTTGTTTTAAATTTCGTATTTCTGTGGCTAAAAAAGAAAATTTAAAAAGTAGTAGATAAGTGAAATTTAGTTAACTGAAGTGTAAAACAATATGTAAAACAATATATTAAGTTTAATTTAACAGTTATATAAAACTACACATTTTTAAATTTATTATAAGCTGAATCAAATATTTTAATAAGTCATTCTGAATTTTATAACGTTTCCATGTAATTTCTTTTTCTAATAAACCTTAATAAAATTTATTTAAATAAATGTTAAATATGTAGTTCTTACTATGAAAATACTTTTTATTATTTGAATACTTCTGAATCTCTGCCAAATTTATTAGAGTGTTTTAATTTCCATTATTATTTTTATTACTGCTAGTTGTCTAAAATGAAGTAAATATTTTAAGAGTTTATTACTTAAATGCTTTATTAATAGTTTTATTTCGTTTTACTTTTAAAAGTTCTGAAGCTAAATGTGGATATTTTTCTGTTAATATTTTTAATATTTGTGCAATGGTTCCTTTTTTTTATTCCGTCAATTTGATTTTACAATCGGAATATAAATTTCAAAATACCTCAAAAGTTCAAAAATTAAAGTCGCATTGTACGATAAGAAAGAGAGCTTCAATGGATGGAGGCTTTTCAGAAAATGCATTGACCAGTAGATGTTGCTCTGTCAGTTCTTGAGGCTATGAATGCAGGTAGCATCTAGTTGCTCTCAGTTTACTTTGGACCCCGACTGCAACCAAGAAAGGCAGCGTATCTTAACGGCCCTCTGATAAGGGAAAAAATGACATTTCAATGTGCGAGTTATTGCAAATCACGCTTTCAATTTACCAGCGGGAAAGATGCGAGCGGCAGCAAGGGCGGCGGTAAATCACACGGAGGACCGTACTGTGCGAGCCGTGGCCGCAGGGCAAAACAGAGACTATGCGGAGAAAATGAAGATGAAGAACGAAACAGGAGGAAGCGAGGAATCAGTCTCTCTTGGGAAAAAGGCAAACGGGAAAAGGGAAAGAAACGGATGGAGTGGAAAGTGCAATCTGTGATTGGAGTCACATTAACACGAAATATCACACATTCAAGATTGCAGCCTCTCAGAAGAGCAAATTATTCTTGCTTTTATTATCAGAAGATGCAGCAAACATTGCAGTAATAAATAACGAAAAAAAAAAGTCGCATTTCAATCCAACAGATGCTTTTAAAGTAAGATTTAACTTTAAATTTAGAAAATTAAAAATTGTTCGAAATCTATCCTTAAAAAACAAAAACAAAAAAAAAAACAAAAAAACAAACAAACAAAAAAGAAACGTACATTTCATTGCAAATCTTAAGTTATGTTTAAAATTCGGTATTAAGTTTTGATTAGTGTTAAAAGAATTTTATTACAAAAAAAGTTTATAAATATTAAAAACAGTATTACTGTGAATTTATTCATTTATATATTGTAGAGTCTTCCTTATTAGCGCTTAATAAAACAAGTTTTATCACTTTGGTGATGACAGCAATGTGATCATGAAATTCAAGGTTAAAAAAATAATGAACAAAGAATGTTTCGATACAAAAAGCTTAGAAAATTTTAATGAAGCCCAGTGGCTTTTTTTTAAGCAAAAAAAAAAAAAGTAGTGTCTTTTTTCTTTGTTAAGTTTGAAGCACAGAGTTGAAGTTGAATACTAAGATTGTAGACGGTCCTATGATGAATCGCCGTTGTCATGACAGAACACTAAGAACTGAAAATGAAGAAATATTTCTAGTCAAGACCTGAATACCTAAATCTCTGGCCATAAATACTGCGTCATAAAAGGAACACTTTTAGGCGTTTAACAAGGGTGGGCATTGGTGGAAAATAAAAAAAAAGTTTGCATTTTTTTTTCTAAAGTTTTACTGTCATCAAATGCCTTTCATTTGTTGTAAATTAAAAGGAGCTAACAAAAACAACAAGAAAAGGAGGATAATCACCCTACAAATCATTGGAGCAAAAACACTTTATCGGGAAACGATATTATCCAGATTTTATTGGGCCATCAAGACATCTTAACCCTACCCTCTGCGCTTTCTCTACTCGTAGACTTTGACATCCGCAACATGTCGAAGGGCAAACTAAAATCTCTAAGCAGCACGCAACCCTCCCCCCAATCTATTTTTTCATCTTTTTTTTTATTTTAAGAATGCACAACGTGTTTCTAAGAAAATGGGTTTCGGAACGGGCCCAGGCATCCAAACATGTAAATCATTTTATCTTCCTTCCAATGCGCAAGAATAAATCAATGTAGAAACACTTGCTGTGTCCCTGCTCCCTTCGGCTGCTAGTCATTTTTTTTTTTTCTAGTCCTTTTCATCTACCCTCCCTCCTTTGCAGCGAGCAGAGAGATTGCCCAGAGGTTTTAGCCTATCAATAAGAATGCATGGGCATCGATGCACGGGGGTCAGAGGGAGTCGCGCAACGGACTGTTTGTCATGACGCCTTGCCTTCATCAAGCACCGCCCGGATGTTGTGCTTCTCGGCGTTACTCGCTAGAAACAGTGTCTCAAAATCAAACAATATCCGGGCTCCTATCTTTGGCAAATTTGAACTCCTAAGCAAAAATAATTTAAACTCTTAATGAATACTTCCGTACAAAATGAATAATTCTATATTTAATACAAAAATATAGTAAAACAAATTAACAGAAAATATAGAAAAAAATTTAAAATTAAAATATCATTGTTGAGAAGTTAAAAAAAAATAGTAAAAAAGATAGTAAAGATAGTAAAAAATATTTTTTTTACGAATTACTTTTCTTTATGATGATAAGACTATGATGATTTTTTTTTTTTAAATACTTCAGGAAATTTTCTCAAAGAAGGCATTTTTACCTGCGTTGTAATTTGGAAGATATAATTACAAACTTTTTTTTTTGTCTCATTCTAGACATTTCCAGAATACTGAACATATAAAAATAAATGTTGAGAAAAATTTGATCTCCAGACAGATATTTTAATTTTTTCTAATTTCAACTTATTGAATATATTAAATTGTAACAATAATTTTTAAGCCATTTTTAAATAAAAGAATGTGATCAATTATACAAGTAATTATATGATCTTGTAGAATTATATTTTTTTATTGGTTTATTGAAGTAGATATTGAATATATTTCTGATTTTAAAAGCAAAATATTTTCTTTTTATCCTTCTAGGTTTTTTTTTTTTTTTTTTTTTTTTTTTTTAAATAATTTTTATTTGAAAAATTTTTATTTAAAAAAAAAAAAAAAAAAAAGATGAATTCGCTTATTTATTAAAAAAAAAATGCCCTGACATAGTGAATTTGGTCTTCAAAAAAACACCGAAAAATAAAACCAAATATAATAAAAAGTATGGTTATAAACATTTAACCAATTTTGAAATCTTACAAAGCATACACTGTTACTGAAATAGATAAACAATTAAACTTTAACTCCCTTAAAAATATTATACAAAAATATTTTTTTTAAACATTTAAGTTTAAAAAGTTTCAGAAAAAGTGATATCTTCAAATCCCGTACCTCAGAACAATATTTAGGAGAAGAAATTACATCTCAGAGATATCGTAAATTGCTCTTTAATTACGATTTTCATAAAATTAAGCCAAAGATCAAAGAATAATAGCAATTTTTTCCTCAAAGATTGATGCTTAGAAAAAAAAAAATGTAATCTAAGTTGATTTAGAGCTGGGTCTGGTTTGTCTAGTTTTCTGTAATAAGTCGGCTTTAATTTGGAGAGAATTCTTTGAGGGGAAAATTGGCTTTAGTTTACGGCTCACTAAATAGTGTTTGAGCCATATAATATTTTAATTAAGTCAGCTTCTGTGTTGGCTGTATTTTTTTTTCTCCTCTCCTCTCTTTTTTTTTTAACTTCTTTGTAGAAGTAATATTGTCTGGCTTCTAATCATCTGACTTTTACGCATTTCACGATGACTCCTGTTCTGCTAAATTAAAGAGGAGAGCAGAAGGTGTAAGTATTATGGGCTGTATACTACTCACGCTCGCCTGGTCGTCGAGTGGCCTACTCGGAGAAATTGGGCGGAGAAAACAAAATTTGGTCCAAGATTTAATGAAAAACCCCGAGTGATGGGTCGTCGAAAGGTTGCCATAGCGATGGGTGTGCGCTTTATCTGGCCTCCCAGCAGCCCACGATGGCGGCAAAGGGCGCCCTTACATCGCCACCCCCACTTCTCTACTAGGGTGAACTTTGCTTCATTGAGTTTCATCTAATAAGAGCAATATACTTTTTCAGTCCAGTCGATTCCTGAATTGGATTTCCTCGCCAGACAAAAAAATGAATTCCATAAAAGAATACTCAACTTGAGATCTAAACTTATTTATTATTTTCTATTTAGAATTCCTGTAACTTATTTTCTTTAAGAATATGAAAGAACAAAGTGACACTTAAAAATTTTTTGACACTTAGTATTTGAAATCTTATTTATAGTTTTTTTTTTCTTTTACAGTAAAGTTTCATGAATGATGAAATGAGAGGAAAGTTAACAGAATATTGTACAATATTAATTTTTTATCAAATGTGGTGGACAGTCTGTGGGGAGGGTTATTAAAATCATCATTGTATGTATAATATTAAATTTATCATTGAAGAAAATGTGTTAAGTTCAAAAGTATTAAAAAAAAATCCTTGCAATTCTAGCTAGCTTTGCGCTCGACTTTAAATGAGATAAATAAAATGATTCCTACGTTTTTATTTTAAGTTAGTATCAATAAAAACAGATTACTAGAATATAACTTGACAATAAAAAAAAATCTTTTCATTACTAAGTATTATTTTACTTTGTTGTAACATTACTATGACAGCATTTTTAATTATTTTGAAATAGTTTATAACTAGAAGTACAGCATAAACGCATAGACTTGAATAATTATTGTTATATACTTAAATGCTTAGTGCATAGACTTAAATTACTGAATTAAATTTAGTGAATAATTTCAAAAGCATTGATTTAAATTATTCTTTAAAAAAAAGCTTATGATTCAAGTTTGTTTTCTTAACTGTTTTTATATACTGTAATACATTACGTACATGGTAAAGAAAGAAATAATGTTAATTTATAAGTTATTAATTTTAGAAAATATTAGTTTTGAACAATTTCAGCCCGAATTGCCAAGTATAGTTCTCAACCGCTTTACTATCTTATAATTGTTCCGTTTAATATATTCTTTTATTTTTATTTTATTTTTTTTCTTCAATACAAAGAAAAAAAATCACAATTATATCCAATCCAGACAATCCAACAAAGAACTTGGAATAGCAAAATAATAACACACACAAATATCAATAACTTTAAGATATTGGTCTTATATAGAAAATTACAAAAAAAGTATTAAAAATAACGTTTGGTTAGAATATTTTTAGGCTAACATACAGAATAATAATAAAACAAATTCTACATATCTTTTTTATTATTGCGATACATACGTATAACGTATTTTTAAAATAGAATATACACTTTATGTAATAATATACTTTAAAAAAATTATAGTACTATAATTATTAATTACAATTGTTTACTTAATTCAATTAATTATAATTATACATAATTATAAAATGATATGGAAATTTTAAACGTGATTATTATATATTTTAATAATATATATATATATATATATATATGCAAGTGTGTATTATTTTGAAGTAGATAATACTTAATTACCATGTCTAATTTCTTATAAAAATAATACACTATTTTCATATCATTTCTTTTAACCATATTTTCAATTAATTGTAGAAGTAAGTTTAAAATCTTTCTTTTTTTAAAGTTGTTTAAGAAACAAGTGGAGAAGTTTCAAGATGTTAATTTTGTTAATAAACCTTCCCATATTTCCAAGCTTTTTACCCTGCAAAAACCTTCGAAACCCCCAGATCAGTTTAATAAATTAAGAGAGAAAAAAAAAATGTTTACCAGTCAAAAATTCAATAATGTATTTTGCCTAAAAAATTGCCAGATCCATCAAAATTTCAGTTCCATTTTCCCTAATGACTACGAATTCTAAAATAAAGTAACTTACGAAAAGAGGTTTATTAGTTTCTCCATCAAAGATCCAACCGCGTCTAGTTTTTCGGCTGCCAAGTGAACAGAAAGGGTTTGAGTTGACCCGTTTCAATTCAAATGGAAAAAGAAAAAAAAATAGTGAGGGGAAAACTCTTCAAAGTGAAAGCGGGACTTCACACGCTGACGAAGAAAAGTGGGCTGAGTGGGTCAGAGGGGAGGGAAGAATAGGAAGTCAACCCTTTCTGTACACTGTAACTGTAGCCGAAAGAACATGCACCTTTGTATAAGGAAGCTATTGAAAGAATCACGGCCTTAACCCCTATTCACTTTTTCATCAATACCCCTTCAGACTTTTTTTTAAACGTGCCCTCCCCATCCCCCTAATGTCTCACCGAATCACCCGATCAAATTTCTCTGGTCTGGTTGACCTGGCCGACAGAAGGGAAGGGTTATTTCGTTTGGAGAAACAGATTATGGGAAAGGCGCCTGGACCTTCTGTTCCATTTCCCCACCCCCACCTCCTCAATTACCCTCGAGCCTACCGAGAGTCCCCCACCCCCACCTTCTCTCTCATCCCACTCTCCATTCTTACGTTCTTTCTTGTAAAATTTTCAAGAGCGGCTCCACTGCTGTCAGGATTAATTGCATTTTAAATGGACGTGAAAAATGTAAGCATACGCTGCCCATAATGCATTAGCGGTGGTGTGGGGCTGAACGCCACAAATCTAAAAAAAAAAAAAAAAAAAAAAAAAAAAAACAAGCCTCCCCACCTTCTCGGCTTCTCCAAATCCCGCATTTTTTTTGTCTGTTTTTTTTTTTATCTCCAAAAAGTTGCCTCGGATTTTCGATCCGCCCACTCACTCAGCCAATTGGATGAAATAATAATAAACCGAAGAAATAATTAAGTTATGGAGAAATTTTCCTGGAATGAAAAAAAAGGGGGCGATGCCCCACCATCGAGGCCAATCTTCCCTCAACGGTTCCCGTTTGTGATTCACTTATTGGCAGCCAAAAATACCTTCATTTCTTAAATGCATACGAATGGCTCCAACTCGATCGAATCCCAGTCTACTTTGGCAGTCATTAAAATTAATCATTCATTCCTTCAACCGAAAGAAAAAAAAAATACAGCCAGAAATTTATAACGAGAATTTACTCAGAGATAAATTATCAATAAACTGCATTACTTAAAATTAAAAGACGAATAAGAAAAGTTAAAAGTTTTAAACCTAATTTACAACTTAAATCTAAAGTTTATCTTATTACTGTCTTTATTTATTTATTTTTCAGCTGTGGATCAGTGAGGAAAAGGACTCAAGAATGCTTGAAACCAATAAAAATTTTAAGAATTTCAATGTTGATTTCAATAAATATTAATAACTATTTTTATCTTATTATCATTGAAAAGTTTAATTTTGTTAAAACTAGTCTAGAATCAGTTGCTTTATATTGTAAAACCAGCTATTTTTTGTAAATTAAATTTGAGATTGTCAAATGTAAATGAAAAATAAATTTGTATTTTATTGAACATTTTGTTTTAGGTATGATTTACGTATGAATTAAATTTATTTTTAAAATTTTTTTCAACTGTGATTTGCCTCTCTTTCTGTCAAATTATGTTACGTTAAAAAAAATGAAGATGTTATCTATGAAATAATAATAATAATAATAATAATATCTACTTCCAGGAAAAACTACTGCAATAAAACTCTCCAAATTCACAAAAATCGTACAAAAATCAACACTACTGTCTTAATTCAGACAGAAAATATGTTAATAATGCAGACATTATTATAGACACATTGAAATTGAATTTTAAAGGCTTTGCCTTCATTAATTTTCCGTTTTTTTATATAAAAATAAATAAGCAACTATAAAAAAAATTTCCTTAAAAAGGTAAAGTTCAGGAATTGTGTTGTAAAATACAAAATATTGCTATTTGCATTGTTGCTAGCATTTTTTCAATAAAATGCCAATAATATTTAAGTTTGGCATTAGATAACAATTTTTCTAAGAAATTAAGATTAAATAAAATAAAAAGCAGTCTATGTACTATTCCATTTCCAGCGAATGTTCGAAGACGTTGGAATTTCCGAAAAATTTCAAATTTTTCAATGAGAATCTGTCTTAAAAAAAAAGCTAGAATTCAAGCTAATAAAATAATCTAATGATGGAAGACATTAACAGATAGTTTTCATGTTACAAATGCTTAAAAAGTCATTAAAATAAAGCGTGTGTAACAATTTGAAAATTTTAAAATTACACGAAAAATTATTATGAAATTTCTTATTTAATTTATTAACGGCAAGATTAATGAAATGAAATGTATTTTTTTAATAAAATTATTAAAAATAATAATAATTAACGATTTTGATTAATAATAATAAAGTAATAGAGATTTGAAATTTGATGTTTATTTATTTAATTATATATGTTTTTTTTCTTAGAATTATGTTCAACTTTAAGACCAAATAGTCGAGAACAAAACCGATAAAGAGGAGGAGGGAAAGAAGAGGAAAAAAAAAAGGGCAGGAAGAAGAAAAGAAAAAAGAACAACCCCAAATTGGAATTAAGACCTCCGGAAGTTAGATAGTGCATTGGTTCGTCTTTGTCGCTGACAACAATCATTACTACCGGGTTATTCGGCTGAGTAACCATCTTTGGCCAATGGCTGACCGACACCCACTGTCTGGACAACTGCCATTGGTTCCTGAGAATCATTAACGCCTACACTTTAATCCTTTAATTAAATAACAGCACCAATAAATAAAGAAAAAAAATAAAGCTTCAAAATTGGAGAAAAAGAGGAAATAAAAGAATTTATTTCAACACGTGCCTTGGCCTTTTATTACTACCAAAAAAAAAACCCAAAAAAAAACCTAGCATTTTTTTTTCCTTACGGAGATTTTTTTTTTCTTCTTTAATTTATAGTTATTTATAATTTTCTTTTTTATTTTAAAGATCTCACGAGGCAATTCATATAGCCTCTGAAGCATCAAGAACTTGCTATGTTTTTCAATATTATTATTATTTTTTTAATCTTTAATTGTGTTTCACATTCTTTTTTAGATATTACACACACATTATATCCAAACTTGAACAGTTCGTAAATAATTAAAAACACATAATTGATACTTTTCAAAAATTTTATAATGAAGGATTATGCGAACCAGAAAATTTCATAGAATTAAAGTTTTATAATTAAAATTATCCGTCTCTATCCAGACATTAAGTTAAACAATATTTATAAAAATATACTATTCTATGTCTTCTTTCGACATTAAACATTTATTAAATTTATCGAAAGTAAAATTTTGATGTTTCAAACTTTCACATCCAAATACTAATCAAGCCTTTATAACGTATAAAAATTTAAACCGCCTCAAAACTTTTTTTTCAATGAAAACTTCAGCTTTCTTTTATTCAAATACAACGCACTGTAAATTATAAAGTTAACAATGAGTACATTTTATCATTGTCCACTTGAATAATGATGATAAGAAACGATGAAAAAAATTCTAATTTTAGATTAATGTATATTTTTAATTTTGCAATGTAATACGTAGGATTACATTTTGTAATTCCCGTTTCTACAAACTTCTGTATATTTAATGAACAATTAATTTATTACTGAGATTTCTTAAGGCATCGATCTTGAAAATTTTTTGTTATTTTATTTACAAGCTTAACAACAAAGAAATTTTTAGTATGTATTATTTTGAAAAGAAATCATAAAAAAACTGGAGGTTTAATCTATCTATATTTTACCTGCATAAGAAAACTAGAAAACTATATTAAAAATCAGTACAAAAAAATTATAAAGTATCTTTCAACTAAAATCAAGAATTTTACTAATTTCATTAGCGTAGAGTTATTAAAATATTGAACTGAAATGAAGTACGTATCCAATTGTTGCACTTTATACATTTTTCCCCGCAATTTAAATTTTAAGTAAAATTTTTCTATTCAAGGTAAAGATTTTTTGCAACTTCAGAGACTGATAATTTAAAAGATATTTCATTTGTTGATTTAAGAAATTAATAAACATCTTAATGCAAAAGCATATTTTCTAGAAAATCTAATGTCATTGCTTCTTACAAGTCAAGCAATAAAGTTATGTTACACAGTAGACTGCTCTCAATTGTCCACCTAGGATGGAGATTGATCATTTTAAAGACTGGAGGGGGAGGAGTGGGAAAGAGATCCTTCTCTTATTTTATGTTGGACCTTAAATAACTATATACAAAAGAAAAAATAAAGATAAAAATGCCCGCACTTAAAAATTCACTGAGTTATTTTTGGAATTTTCGTACTGGGAATCCAAAACAGACTGTTTCACGCTGCATAGCGGTCATCAGTTGAATTCGCCCAGTATTCAATAGCTCAGTGGAATCAAGAGAAACACAAACAAAGCACAAATAAACAGAACAATGGCCCTTCAGTTCTAGTCTTCTGATACAAGTATCAGAAGACTAAAACTGAAGGGCCATTGTTCTGATACAAGTATCAGAAGACTTATATTCCCGTTTTGTCGGGACAAGTATCATTAAAATATGATTAGCAACAATGACAACGATCGCAACAATAATCGCAACAATTGCGTCTTTCACAACAATTATAACAATAAGGAAATTAAGGCAATATTAATTATATTTTCATAAACGTATCAGAAGACGTTGCGAAGCATTGTGATTGGTTTACTAATCGCTATTCCTACCTTGTTTATCTTTATTTTTTCCTTACTAACATTAAATTTTCCCAACTAAGTACAAGTTTTTTGGAAATCCGTCCAGCCTTTTATAAACAGACGTGATGCGTGTATAAACAAACAAATGGACAAACAGAGGACATGTTTAAATGGAATAGTTCTACTTCTCAATTAACAGTACTTTAAGTATCAAATGTCACATTAACTTTATTAACAATTAATAACAAAACTTTTCCACCATTTTCCAGAGCATTTACTGTTTGACTTTTGTCGGGAAGTTTTAACAGTGTGCTTTTTCATAGCACTTATTAATTTTTAGTAAAATATTATGAATTTCCGCAATATAATTAAAAATAGAATTTTTTGCTAAATACACAGTTTGACTCGCTTTTTAAAAAAAAAACAATGAAGTTATTTTTTTTTCCTCAGTTTAGTCTGAAAAATGAGAGGGATTTTCTCACAAAAATATTTTTTCTTATAAATTGCTTTCTGTTATTTGTTATGTTATTTACTCAATCAGATACATTGCAGTGTTGCAGATATAAAAAAAATCTGAATTTCCTGAATACCAGGCAATAGGTTAAAAGAATATTAAGAACGAGCTACTCTGAATCACCCTGTAAAATGGACAAGCTACCCCCAAATCGCAAACAGTTATCTTCCGCGGGATTTGGGGGATAGCGGAGGACGTTGGTAGTAATGATTAAAAGCTACAGAGGAATGAGAGGGTGGCAGAACGATGTGGACTGTCCGAAGATCTTTTCCACCGCCCAAGGTAATGATGGGGGGATCCCTCGGAGTTGTCATGACAACGGACGACCTGAGTCTGATTGGTTTGGCAGCAGTTGAATTTAATGGCAACGCGACACAGTATCATCAGTGGGAAACGGTAAGAGACAAGGGGAATGGGGGGAAAGCGAGAATAACTCACCTTTGCAGCCCTGATGCAACAGGTGGAATATTCATCCATCTTTACACACCTCTAAAAGTAGAGATTTGCTTCTGAATAGATTTCTTCTGCATTTGAACGGAAGCAATCTTCTTTTGCAGAGGTAAGGTAAGTGGTAAGAAAGAAAGAAGATTTTTAAGTTATGAGAATCGTGAATATTCAAATCTGGAACTGAACTGTAACAGAAAACCCTATCTTAGAACTAAACAATTTTTGAAAAGGATAATAAAGGACTGATTTTTTTTTTCTTTGTGTTTAATATATGCGTATAAGTTTCATATTCCCATCTGCTGAAATTCGGATCAAGACTATGCAATCATATACAACTATTAAAATTTTAATTAGTATATAACTTACAGTAAATTTATCAGAAAATTTAATAAAGAAAAAATTATGTCCAATCTTTGCCCTTCTTCAAAACTTAAATAAAAATACTCTCTTCCACACATTACATTAGTATTTAAAAATTTCAAAACTAACTTCTTCAAAACTAACCAAAAAATTTAACAAAAATTATATCTATTCTAATAGTTTCCCGTTAAGACAATTTGAAAATTCCTATTCCTAAATGTTAATACAGGAAAACGCCGATTATCCGGGGCTCATTTATCCGTAATTTCAATTTCTATCCATTGAATATCGGAATGGATGCATAGAACTGATAAAAAAACCTTCAGTATTAACTTAATTCCATGAGAAAATAGTTAAAGTTTTACAATTCCTTTCATCTGTAAAATGAATGGTTAACTTTTTGCTTTAAGTTTCTAACGAGATATAAGTTACTAGAGAATTACTTTGAGGAAAACGAATTCATAATTGTTTAATTCACAATTTCATTAGCACAAATACCTTTAAAGCATCCCCCCCCCCAAAAAAAAAAAAAAAAAAAAAAAAACAACCACTTATCGTGTAAAATATCCAAATTTCCGATCACAATCAAATTCAAAACCTAACCGTTAAACAAAATTTGAAAGTAATTTTTTTTTTTTTTTTGCTTAATAAATTTTTCAATTTTCTTTTCCCCGCTTGGATAGGTCCTAATAAAGAAATATCTAAATTAAAAATTAAAATGCACAAATTACAGAATTGATCAACGCTTTAGAGAAAACAAAAGGTAATTTAAAAATGACTACATAAAAAAGGAATTTTAAAATTTATTACAATTTTTCTTCAAAAAGGATTATCTGAGATTCTCTGAATAAAAAGTTACAGGCATATCTAATAACCAATTATTTTTTGTAATGATTTCCGAACAAGAAGTGCTGTATAAAAATTTAAATCTGAGTTTAAACTCACCTATTTCAAAATTCTAAAGACAGTATTATCAGCTGTTCTTGAAAAAAAAAAAAAACCAACTACTTTCTGACATTGTAAATAAACCTTTTTTTTTTTCTCTTTAAAATTAATTGTTGCTTTTGGGGGATTTCATTATCTTTGAACTAAAATGAAATTAGAGAAATTAATGTTATTATAATTTAATATTATAAATTAATATTCATGTATTTAATCTCATTTTGTTCAATTACTAAACATTGAAATTTTTTTTATCACATACATTTTCTGATAGGAATATTACTTGCTTCTAGAATTATCATCAGACAATCTTTAGGCTATAATGGCAAGAAGAAGAGTGGAAATGTCACTTATTATTTGTTTGAGAGGAACCGTCTCAAAATGTTTCATTTATTTAAAAACTGAAACTGATTCTCTACAAAGATTTACGTTTATTGAAGTCTTAATAGACAAAATCTTAATAGCATACTGATGATTTTAGTATAGCAATTTATTTAAACAGATTCGAACGAAACAAATACAAAGATTAAACTTAAAGAAATACTGGTAAATAAGCAAATAAAATTATTTTGCTTTAGAATGTAAATTAACAAGTTTTTGAATATATTTGAAATGCACTATTCATTCAAATTTGTTCATTAAATTCTCTGTTATAAGTTCTGTAATATATAAACATATATTACAAACAAAACAACTAAATATAGTATATATGTGCAAATTGCATCTTCTACCGTTTCATCAATCTTCATATAAAATTAAAAACAATTTAAATGTTTGCAAAGTTTTGATAGATCCCATAATCCGTTGTTGAATTTCCTTCAATTATATCACTGAAATAATTAATAAATACATATCAATTATATTTAACATTACTTCAGAAATGTTGGAAAGATGGACATAAATAGAAAAACAAATCAGAAAAATACAGTAAGTCCAAAAAATTTAGAAGTAAATATTATATTAATATTACAAAATAAGAAATAAAATAATTTAGAAATTGGAGATTCAAATAGTTTGACTTTAATAATAATTATTTTCTTTCTCATACTTACTAACTTTATTTTTTTGTTTTGTGGGAGAAAAAAATGATAGAAATGTAATTATCGAGCAAAATCTAAAAGGTCAAATTTTTTGTTTTCATTATTACTTCTGAAAAATATTTCCTTTTTTTTATGAATCCTGAATTTCCATTCTGTGGAATGAATCGGGAAATTAATCTATCGACGAAGAGAACGAATCCAACAAAATCGATTTTTATTTTGAGTCTTAACAACAAACTCGACGTTATTTTGATAATTCCTCGGATATTGACACAAGGAATTGCTTGGCTATTTGTGCGTGCCACTGTTACACGCATGCGCTGTGGGTCGTGGGTGTTTGTTCGGAGGTGTAGGGGGTCGACTGAAGGGCGAGGGGGTGGGTAAAGATTCTAGGCTGCGAGGTTTAATCTATATAATAGTACGATTGATAATAACCTTAAAGGAAAAATGATAAAAAAAAAATATATCCATCGGAAAAAATAATTTTGCCTATTCCTTCTATCCAATCTTACTAATCTGTTCTAACCCCCACCCCCAAAGCATGATTACCTTTTTTTTTTCCTTTCCTTTAGGCTTATGTAAATAATCAATAAATTCAAACAAATTTCAGACAACAGGAAGTTTTGATAAAAAGAAATATTTATTTGTTAACAGACGTAAACAAAAGAAATATTTAATGAAAATGTTAATGGAAATACTTTAATTTATTAATTTTTTTTAATATCAATCCTAACAGGATATGCAATTAATTCTCTGCCACAGGATTCCATAAATTTATAATAAGAAGCTTATTAAATGTATGAAAAATATTTCTTAAAAATTTTAAATTCAACAATACCATTATTTCTGAACTTAACCACAATGAATTAGACCATTTTTTCTGTGAAACCATATATTCTGGTCTACTGAGTCTAACCTAGCAATTTTAATGACTTGTTTTCATTATTAGATTTTAAGTCATTTTAAGTCTTTTGTTTTTATAAGAGATTTAAAATGTTAGACTTGAAATAAACAACTGTTTAATTAATCAAAAAACTCAAAAACACAAGAAAAAGAGTTAATCTTATTTCCCTTATAATGTTGGTTCCTAAAAAATTCTTTTCTTTTTTAAATAGTGAAAAAATGACAGAAAAGAAAAGTTTTCGTTTATTTTTAAATAAACATTTTTTAAAAGTCTAATACAAAATTATAGAAATTTTCAGTTTCTCAGGAAAAAAAATTAAGAGACCTTATTGTTTAAAATGTGTAAATTTGTTTTAGTTACTTTTCATCATATCAAAACAAGCGCAAATTAATGGATTACTTAACAGATTAATATCTATCGTTAGATGGCATTGTTTCATTTCTATTCAAGTAGAAATTTTTGTCAACTTCGCGTGCGAATTTCTCGAGAAGACATACAGAATATACTGCTAATCTACAAGTTCGATCATGCCTAATAATTTAAATTAGCTCTTGTTTCAATTTCTCTCCATTGCAATATATTTTTCTTATTCTACTCTACTGAACCCAGTACTTCTGTTTTGCTTCACGTTCTTTTGTTATATTTCTACTTTTATTTTAATCTATTATTACATATAATTCTACGTCATTCTATTCAACTCTAATGGACATTTCTTAATTTTATTTAGCAACACTTTACTCAATTCTATTCCACTTCACTGTACACTACTCAATCCTGCTCAACTAATCTTTTTAACAATACTACATTCCTCAAATAATATTCTATCATACAATGCATAAGTTTAACGTGCGTACAAACAATTACATGAGAGATAAAAGAAAAATGCAACAGACTAAGAGTTCAAAAAACAGAACACTGAACTCTTAGTCTAGTGCATTTTTCTTTTATTTCTCATGTAATATTCTATTTTACATACTCAAATAATATAGAAACTTAAACAGCAAAATATTGTTAAGTTTCAGAAAACTTAAAGAAGGATATTATATAAGTTTTTCTTTTTTCAAAGATATACAAAATTAATATTTATCCTAGTTACATAACTGTAGTGGAGCACTGGTCAAATTGGATTGCTTACATTTTTTTTTCGAAAAATAGCCAATATAAAACTTTATTGTATTTTAAATTTAATAAGCTTAAGTCCTTTCTTATTTTTCTTGAATCTCTACCATTTAAATTCAATTTGATTCCAGTATTTTTCTTCACAAAGATACAGAACCTGATTGATATTCAAAAGACGAAAAGTTTATTGCTTAAGTTTGTCTTAGGAAGTCTTAAGTTTGTTTTATTTGCGCATAGGAATCAAAGAAATATAATGGAATTCCATCAACAATCACAGCTAAGTCAACGTCAAAACCCAATTGGGGATCTGAGCGAATTGCACTCTGACTTGGTCAGTACCGATTCCATCTGCAACCAGCGCTCTCTGTTCGTATCTTTTTTCTGTTCGAATTTTCTCTGATGATATTCTGCTTAAAAAAAAGTTCATTTCGTATTCAGCTGTTGCCATGGTTTGCTGAGAATCGCCAGCCAACCAGAAGCTTGCGACACCCGTGGATTTCAATGCTATTAACCAAGAACTCTTCCAATCCGGTCCCACCTCCCGTCATCTCGTCTTTTCCTATTCCGTCCTTTTGCATTCTATTCTTCCGTCCCCTTGTCTGAAGGGCATTTCTGATCGATTGACGAAGGCACAGACAAGAAATTAGATTGATTCGCGTTGGCCTCTCTTCCAATATTTTCCCTTCATACGAGTGGGTGGGCCATTCACCTCTTTTCACCACCCGCTTCACCCCTTTCACCCCTTTTGCTTCAACGATAACCCCTGAAAAGATAGTTTCTCTCTCTCTCTTCTTAGGTCTGCTTAAATGTCTTCTAAACAAAAGTGTCTACGTTTTAAAGCTGTACAAACAGAACTTTCATTTTCATTTCTTGTTAACTAAATATAATTACAAAATAGTTATTATTCTTCGAACTCGAAGTAAATCATTTAATTGGTGAATTTTTGAGGGTTTTCTCAAATTGAATACAAATTTAAATGAATGTGCAAGTAAAAAATTAAATGCACATTTTGAGTATCCTCAAAGTACTGTATATTTAGGCTACAATTTTAAAAAATTAAAAAATTCGTAGGATAACTTAATATGTTGCAACAAATTTGAGCAAGTGATTACAAAGTTTTTATTATATTATCATTTGTCTATTTCAGATATCGTACTGATGGAAAAAATGTTGTTAAATACAGATAATAAAAGTAAATAAGATTGGCTACTACCCAATAAACTGTGTAACTGTGTTGATTTTATGTGAAAATATACACAATTAAACCTTACATAGAATATATCGTTACACATGATGTAATGTTCATTGCTCTGATGTTATTATTAAATGCTCGTAAATGGTTTTTTGTTTTTGTTTTTTTAAGACAGTAAATCTTGGCAATCTTTTTGATTATCTTGAAGCAGTTACACCAAATTTCTGACGATTTCATAGTTTTTTCAAATCTAAATAATTATATCAAGAACAAACTGGATTATCAATTCGCTTGGTACATAATCACTACAGAATTCAAAGAATTGTGACTTCTTAACATAACAAATTCACTTGTTGTTTGTTCATAAATGAATTCCAAACAGAGCAATAATTAATATTTGTCAGAGGTATTATATAGCTGTTTACCACTTGAAAAAAAAAAACCAAACACATATCTTTGTATATTTAAAAGTTGAATGTAACTTAAAGAAAAAAAATCAAAAACAGCATTAGAACAATCGAGAACACTATCAAATAATTACAGTTAAGTATATAAAACAAATGTTAACCAATCCGAACAAAAAAAACCAGAAATTGTATTACAGTCTTTCAATCAATAAATACATAATTTCAGAAAGATGCTAGCAATAATCTTACAAAAATCTTATTTCCGAACTTAAAATCAAAATGAAACTTATTACCATTGGATCATTCTCATTTAACATTACAGTTTCGTACTATTTTGTCTTTTCTTTATACAAAAATTTTGTAAAAATCTTTAGATCTGGCTGTTACTACATCATTAATCTGATTTTTTTTAAACATGAAGATACATATTACACCTTATTTATTCAAAAAGCATGAATTATTCTTCGATCATTTCACAGATTAAATTTAAAGAGCAAAGTTAGATGACGTCCCACAAGCAAACGGAAGTAGGACGTCCTGAAACAGTAAGAAACGATCACAAGTAGACACCAGAAAATCCTAAGAATGGTCCCAATTGATACAAGAATGTTTTTACCTAAATGAGTGAAGAAAACTGACTTAGAACAGATAAATTTTACAATGAAAGATTATAACAACTAGGTAAGACCTTTGTAATGTATTATATACCAAACAGAGATAAGGGTTTAAAACATGTTTACGTTAACATGAATTAAACTGAGAAATTCAAGTGTTAAAATAAATAGATTTTTAGTAATAGAACTTACCACTAACAGAATTTCTGAATGTCTTGCTACAAGAGCAAGACTATCTTGTGATGTTGTGATATTAGCATCAGTAGCATAAGTATAAAGTAACATATTTTTAAGTATAAAGTATCGAAACATATAACATATTAGAAATTCGTTCCATCTCATTAAAATTAAGTTGTCAAGTGCATTGAATTCCAGAACCAATCCAGAGAAAGAAGCACTGCAACATATCTCTGGAAAGTACTTGTTGGTTACATTAAATGACGATCTGAGATGCAAAAAAAGCCTGTCACTTAATGTAGGTTAACCCTACTTTCTTATGGTAATTATATACACAAACTATAATTTTCTTTGATAAATATTGAGATTACCATTAAAAGCAAATTCAATACAATGTTCTAATCACAATAATTAAATCGTTCAAATAATTTGCCACCAGGAAGAATGTTCAATAAATTTATATCAGAACTGGGGTAATTAACCCAACTAAAGAGATTTAACGTGCACAGAAATTATTTAAAAAAACTAGAAACCATGGGCTGCACAATGAATAAACAAGAACGCCTTTCGGTCAGTTATACGAGGGAATAGGGAACGGCCGTTTCGTCCTGCTTGGGATTCATCAGCGCGATCCACCCTCCCCGATAACAAACCCAGAAAGGCGTGAACACAAGTGGAGGTCACCTCTGCACCTGACAGTGACCCCCGAAACCAACAATAATAAATTAGCTTGCTGTAGTGCACATAAAAACCTTTTTCCTAATAAATGGATAGGATTGAAAGGTTTTAAATTATAAGAAAACCATAACTAGAAAAGATAAATTAATTAAAAAACTTCTCTCAGTCAGACTAGAAGTGGTAAAAGATATCAGAAGTATAAAAATGATGCAAACTCGAAAACACAGAATGGTACATCAATACACTGAGCTAAGTCAACTCTATTCATTCAGTTTAAAAGAGTAAACTGATATAAAAAAATTATATTTTTTTATTTATTAAGCTACTCAAATTCTAACCTGTCTAAAAAACATATGACAATTGGTTAACTACAATATCTTAATCATCCATGTGTTGTGTTATCTTTCGATATGGTTTGAATCAGAATATAGTTAGAAAACTCTAAAGAAAGTATTATTATTATTGCAATTAATCCGATGCATCAATGTCAACACTGTTAATCAATTACCAGTTTTAAAAAACCCTAAGCATAAAATAATGTATAAAATTCACGTATTTATGAGATAAGCTGAAATGAACAGATCGATTACTGAGGTACAAAGTTTTCACATTTTTCACAATTTTTTTTGCAGTAAGATATCATAGGATCCACTAAGTTCACTTCAAATTAAACTATCATTATTTTAATTATGGATTGTATATTAATTGGTTACTATAATTGAAAAGAACAAAATTCGTAACTTTGTTAAAATAAAACCTAAAAGTCAAATGTTACCTGAACCATACTGATAGCCCCTACTGTGTCTTTCATTCTGACTTGTCAACTGGACGAGACGACCAAGAAAAAGGGTGAGTGGGTGAGCACGTGTCAGTGGGGGACAACCACCGTCCACCCTCAACAAAAATTTCCTCCCCCGACTGTCGTCTGGCCGTATCAATTTTTCCCCTAAAATTTGTAAAGATTAGGGAAAAGAGGTGCTTTCCAGCTGCTCCAACCTTTTTTTTCCCTCTCTTCCCGTTTTCCATTTCCCAAATTCAACAGAAAAAAAAGTTCACATACTGTTGGGGGTGGGAAAATTTTTATGAAAATCACAGCAGGATTTCCGACGATAAATCTTGAATATTTATCAATTTGAAGTAAACTGTACAAAAGTGAAGCAGCTGCCTTGTGTGATTGCCATTTTAGCTTAGAATTCAGGTTAAAAAAGCACTTCGATCAAATCGTATCAATGGGCTAATATCAATGTTTTCATGAACATCAAACTTTAAATGTATTTCACGTTCATTTAGAGTTTGTTATTTATAATACGACTTAATTGTAAAATTTTAAAATTGATAATAGTGTATTGATTTTTTGTTAGAAAAAGTCTTACTGAACTCAATTTTATTACAGAGGACATTTCACCTTAAGCAAAATCTCAAGCTACCTTCATCTTCAGATTATATAACTGAAAATCTTGCAGATCTTACAACGCAGAAGTACTGGTGATGCAGCTTAGCTATATTTTGCGCATGTTTTTATGAAAAGGATGAACTTAGCAATAATGAAGACTTTCTTAACTAAAAAATAAATGAAGATATTGATTTAATGGGTTTTTTTGTAAGATTTTAGCTAACAAAACTTATCTTTTTAATTTAGAAAAGATTTACAATGATTTTATAATGTTCTGTAATTAAGCATGGTAATTATAAGTATTTAGAAGTTAATAATAAAGCTATTACTTAAAATTTTAATTTCAAAATTATATTTATTCAAAGTACTTACGTAAAAATAAATTTTCTGAACTACAATCAATAACTTCGGACAATATCGGTAATTTGGAAAATAGCCTAAAGTGGTCCACAAACAGGATTTACGTAAAATTCTATCTTAAGTACTAAATGCCTGATGATATAAGAACACTTGAAAACCTCAAAAAAATATCCAAAATAGAAAGACAATTCACTTTATTTATTTATTTATTTATTTATTTAATTTATTTAATTTATTTATTATTTTGCATGCGTAAACTTTTTAAAATTTCCTTTTTTATCTTAAGTATTGAAACGAAGAAGAAAAAAAAAACAGAAAAGAAAAGAAAGAATAAGCAAACCAATGATACAAATAAATACATTGCTAATCAAATGAAAACTAGAAATTATATCTCCTACAATTTAAAAAAAAAAAAACCATTTTGTTAGATTTTTTTCTTCTTGAAACATATTTTTATTTTTAAGATTACTTAAATATTTTTAATGGCAGAGTTTGACTACTAAGAATATAGCTGCTATTAACACAATCTCTGCAAGACCAGTTACTGCACAGACTACGAAACTGTTAGTCTTAGAGCTCCCTCAGCTTCTTCCACTAAGTCTTACTGAACTATCATTGACGTTCATTTCTTCATGACTTTCCCTTGGATTTTTGTTGTTCTTGATCTTCAATTCTGTCTGATCACGTTTAATGGGAGATTGCAAGGGTCAAAGGTGCGACCCTATGGAAGAAAGTTTGTGGTGAAGATGAACACAACATAGAGGAAGATGGACAAGAAGAGAAGAGGGAGGAAGGTTGGGGAAAAGAAAAAAAAAAAGGCATTAAACCAATAGAATGACACTAGAGGGATTAACAGGGCTTTGCAGTTGAAACCTTGATGAAGGCGCTAACGACAAAAGCCGAAAGTGTCAGTGGGGGGAAACACAGTCTCATCATTGATCCTTATCAGCAACTGTCTATTGATTGATTTTCGGTAATTTCAACAGAAAATAAGAAAGTTTGCTGTATAAATATTTTTTTTATAAAGCTAATGTTTTCATTTCTTATGAGGAATATAAATAAAATATAAGATAAAACTTAAACCCGAAGGAGAAGTAGACTATGCATATATATGAGTGAATGAGGAATTTTTCTATTCCAGATAATGTTGCTCATATTTCGGCTCAGCATCTTGAGCCTTCTTCAGGAAATATTGAAAACTATAAATAAATTCTTAATACGGACTTACCATTATTATGTCCTATCAAGATCCTTTATAATCTCCCGCATAAGAATGAGCATGAGCTTCGTCCGTTTCGAAAAACACCGAGATGGACAAGGATTTATTAATGTTTCAATTTCTCCTGAAGAAGACTTAAGGAACCAAGCCGAAATATTGAACAATGTAATCTGGAATGGGAAAATTTCTCATTCACTCTTCAGTTTTATGTGTATTAATTAAAATAAAAGCTTTAGATTGCAGTTTCCCTTCTTTCTTAGTTCTCATTTGAAAACATAAGTTTTCAGTAAACAATGTAATTACAGAAGTTGTTAGTAAAATTATTAAAAAAAAATATGAAATAAAACAAAGATCTAATTCATGTATTGTAAAAGATGTAAAACTGGTTTTACGGAATGACTGAACAGACTACGGAGAAAACATTACGAGATTTTTAAACTATAACGCTTACGGAACAGAGTTTTGTTTCTTTAATGAAATACGTAATAAAATTAGAATTCATTAAAGTATATAATCAAGATTTTCATTACATACTTAATGAATTCTAATTTTATTACCTATTTCATTAAAGAAACAAAACTTATCTGTTCTTTATGCGTTACTTTTTTTACTTTTTTCTCTTCCTCTACTTTCTAAAGGCCGTTGATTTAGAGTCATTCTCTGCAGTCATCGATTTATTTATTTTTTTTGTCCTGGAATTGGTGAAAATTACACAGAAAGACTCATACCGGAAGTCAGGTGACTGTTGTAAGACTTACCATCTCTTCCTGGATATGTTTAGGTAAGTTAGTTCCATTACTGTATTAACTTCTTTTTATATCGTCTTGATAATTATATAATTCAGTAGTCGTTTTTCATACAACCATTATTCATTATTGTACAAGGCTAATTTATCTCTATACTTCTTGTATTGCTTCAATTTTCAATAATTTTTTTTGTTTCTTTTTCACCTCTTGAAATTTCATTTGAAAATACGTTTCACAACGTCTGTACAAAGTAAATAAATAAAACACCTACAATAGCATCTTATTTTACATCGATCATGTAAACCTTTTACTTGATAAAATACGAGTATGAGAAGGTTTGGTAAATATTTATTGAAGAGTTAATTATACCATAAAACAATATAACAGGTGTTTTAACAAATCACTTGTGAACACAAAGTGTCCATTTATTAAAGTCATTTATCAATGTATTAACATCATTTAGTTACAAGAATTTAAATTTCGAAATAATAGTTTTTTTGTTTTGTTTTTAAAAAAATATCTATTTCATTTCTTCTATTTTACAATATACACACTTTGTGCAATTATCATTTCAATATCATATCAGACCTGAAGAATAAAAAAATTCTGAAATATAAAGCAGTTATAAGTATTGTGCTTTGTATGAAGATGTGAGCAGTGTTATTGAAGTTTAGATTTGTTCGCGAATATAAAAAGTTTACACTTTTATCCCTTTGTGGAATACATGAACACGCCCCTACTCCCCCGTTTTCACTTCCTCTTTGCAAAATCCGATATTTTTTTTTCTTCTTTTTGATACTTTGTCTTGAATGATCGTGTCAGTAGTAAATCTGGCATATACTGTTCTTACTAAGGTGTGGTGAAGGTGGGGAGGGAAACCTATCCACCCCCGTCTTCTACTGTAATCCCGCGAATTCATTCCTTTTGAAGGAGATGCCCAGACGTTTTGATTTTCGGGATTTACTGATCTCTACGTCTGCGAATGCAAAGATCAGGAACTGAAGCACAGATACATCCTTTAAGTTCTTCACAGAGAAAAAGTTTTGAAATTTCCGTTTGTTTTAATTTTACGTCTGAAACTTATTATTCTACGTAAGTCTACTATTGCTTCCAAGTATATTGTAAATTTAATCTAAGATTTGATTCTACTTATTAATTCCCATCGTACAGAAAAGAGTTACAACGAGATTAAAGTAGTTTAAATCTTAAGTAAGCTTGCTCTTCGCTGAGTTTATGGAGAGGTAAATGAAAAGGAATATCGAAATAGTTAACAAGAAGCTTAAATTCTAATTATTAGCTATTTTCCTAGGAAAAAGAGCGTCATGAAATCAGTCAGTCTGGGTTTGTGCATGTGTCCCATTTCCCTAATAACTTTTGAACCGCTGCTTCAATCTTCTTAAAACTTGACATGCACATTTAAGGAAAGAGACGATTGAATTTTTAAATTTTTTTAATTTTTTTTTTCCATGTGGATTCCTGTCAAGAAATCAGCACGAGATATTACTTTTAGAAAAAGGAATATCTTTTATTATTATTATTATTATTATATATATATAAAATAAATAAAAGAGATAAATGTAAACGAAATTGATATTCAGTTGTTTAGAAGTGATTATTGAAATTTGACACTGAGACAAGGATAACACAAAATAATAAAAAAGTTCTTTCTAGATGTCTCTTATTTCAAAAATATGGCTTATATTCAATATAAGAATAACTGCTATTAAAATTTAATATTACTTTTTAACAAATAACATTTAACAAAATACATTCTTCACTCTGTGTAAAACCTAATAAAAAAATAACTAAATTTTAATGTCAATCTTTCGAAATTAATTTTAAGTATATTTTAAAAGCAACTTTGGATAAACGATTCCTTTACTAACAGCGAATTACAACGTTGTCTTGTCCATCAGCGATTACGTCTCATAAAAAGCTAAAATTTCATGTATTCATTCTGCTACATCTTGAACTTGTATTGATAAAGGAACAACAAAACTTTAAAAGAACTTAAAGTCTACTTTGCAATGTTATTTATTAGATAAATTAATAAAGAAAGACAGAACTTTTAAGTCGCGAAAACGACAAAAACGAAAAATCTACATTTATATTCCAGTCTAACTTTTATTAAATACTAAGAGCCTACATTTTTTAGTTTTTGAAATACAGTAAAACCCCGTTCTTACGCTCGTCAAGGGACCATGACCTACAAGCGTAATAAGCGGGATAGCGCTATAAACGGGGAAATGATTTATATGATGGGGAAACATTTAGACACCATTTTACAGAAAAGATACTTGATTCTGAAATAGATATAGTGCAAATGTGAGCTTATTTCCTATTAAAAAAATCTTTGATTGTGGTTTGCCGTGTGTGTATGCTACTGTTATAAATTATGACATTTTCAATGGGTTCAAGAAACTATTAACATCAATTGATACTCCACTAGGAGCAATACAAATATATTTTCGGAGCAGATTTAGTGCACTGCCCGCTATTTCACGCGCCTTTTCTTGAATGATTGGGTCACTTAATGGCACTGATGCATCACGGGACTGATGAATCCATTCAATTAGAATTTCCTCGGCATCTTCATATTTTCCACACTTTACTTTTTTACGTTTGCAACCATCCTTCGCTGCATTGATAATTCCATTCTTGTTTTTTATTATTGTTCTCAGACTGGATCAGGGAATTCTTAGAGATTCTGCGAAATCCTTCTGACTTAGTGTAGAATTCTCGTCGTACTTACGGAGAATTTGCAATTTTTCACTTATAGAAAGGGATTTCCGCTTCGAAATTTTGCACTAACTTACTGTATCACAGACCCGCACTTCAAAGAGTTCGAAGATTCCCTCCTACCAGGGAAAGAAAAGAATCGTTACAGTGTTACATTTCTTTTCGATCCAAAATTTCCGATATAAAAAAGCGCTACAAGCGGGATTTGAAGCGTTATAAGAGGGTAAATGTATACAGAGTTACATAGAAAATTCCAGGGACCGCTTGAAAGGAGCGTAAAGAACGGGATAGTGTTATAAGCGGGAGCGTAATAACGGGGTTTTACTGTACTTGGCTAAATCCGCATTATTTGCTTAAGTTGTCTAAATCGGATTCATTTTAATCAATAGGCAAAATCATTCACTTATGCAATGAATTATCTGAGATTTACTATCCATTGTTTAAGACAAAAGGAGATTAACAGAAAAAGGACAGAAACCCTTTCTTTAGATTCCAATGCTTTTCTTGGGTAAATTTTTGTCGCCTCCTGGCGCTGATTTCTCAACCCACATGGAAAAGATTTACAGTAAAACAGTCAGATCGTCCCTTGAATATGGCACCAAGTTTCAAGAGGATCCATTTGTCAGTTCAAAAGTTATTAGGGCGACTAATAGATATAGGAACACACTGACTGACTATTCATAACTGCCATCCAATCGGAAAGTAAGAAAAAACACGAAGTTGTAAGGTTTCTACATTGTCTTAATCTTAATACAACAAAATAAAAGCTATGCTATTGAAGTAAATTGTACCTACAATTCTGTGAATGCACTCTAAGCGGTTAGCTTCTGATTAGTAAAATTGAAATCAGATGAAGAATTGAGAGTAGTGAATCCACGTGATGATTAAAGCGTTTTATTCACTATAAATCAAAAAACTTTTAATTATCCTAAAGAGAGTTAGATATCTCCTGATATTCCCAATTCATTCTTGTTCAAATTTGACCTTTTGTTAAAAAACTTCCCGAAAAATAAGTCCTTACAGGAACGGTTTCGAAACGAAAGTTCTCATTCTAATTACAAATTTCTGATTTTACAGAAATCTGGGGGAAAAACCCAGTAGCTCCAACTATCCTTTACAAAATAAGTGTTATTAATGATAAATTATACTAACTAATACATAAATGAAACACTTCTTATAAAAACATCAATACAAACCCCAATACAAGTTTTAGATGAGTCTATCTTTTCAGCAGAAGTCGAAGCTTACAATATCGATTTAATGATTGAAGAGCGGAAATTATGAGACTTTTTTTTTTTTATTTCCTCTCTGAAAAATTTGTTTCTTAGTTCCAGATGGTTCGTCTAAAATCCTGTTTTGAGGTAAATTACAGAAGCAGGACTCTTTGGCGATTGATTCCTACGCGGTTGAAAGAACTTAGGTCAAAAGCAGATGAGGTTTTGTGTTCGGTCGAAAAGACTCATCGGTTTTTGATGGCGTACAGATTTTTTTTTTTTTTACTTTTTCTCTTCATAACAGGAAATTATTGGAGATCACCTTCAGGTGACCTCGGATCCAGTAAACTCCGGTAGAAAGAAGTAGAAAAGAGGAAAAGTGAAACAGGGGATGTAGAATGCAGATGGTCAAGGAGAAAATTACAGTCTGACATGTATCGGTTGGCCCCGTCAATCAGAAAAACAGACTGAATTCTTGCAAACCTGACCCCGGACACCCTCACATTCCCTAATCGATGGACATTTGCCAGGATTATCGGCAATCGGACACAAGTCCAATTAAAGCTAGGTTCCGGCCCGCTTAAGCGCCTTATTGCCATGTCCGCAGGGTGACCAGTGGTCAGTGGGCAGGAGGGCGGGCGGACGAATGGACTGATAGGCCTATTACGGGCCTAATAAGATCAGCCGCCTCCCGGGGGAGAAAGTGACCGGGTGGGCGGTGGGAAAAGCAAAAACAAGGGAGAAAACATCGCCTAGGAAGGGAGGGCATTCGCTAAAAGTAAAGGTGGGGATGGAATTTCCAAGGAGACGGTCACTCTGCCCAACTACTACCACCCTCTAATCGTTAATAGCTTTCTGAGACGCACACAGTACGTAAGGGATGCTGACACAGTCCCCTGTACCATCCTCATTCTAAAGCAACAAGCGCGCTGATTTAGGAGGGGAAAAAATCAGGGAAAGAAAATAATTGGATGAGACATTTGGTGGAAGACGGAAAGGTGGTAGGTTTGTCACGTTTCACATCTAATGAAATTAGCTACCACTTCCCTGAAACAATTAATAGGAAAAACAAGTTTGCTTCCAATCACTAATGATATTCAAAAATAAAGATAAGAGTAGAACGGAATGATAAAATGTAGTATAGCGTAGTTTACAGATGTATACAATCTGTATCTCGACATGCAAAGATTTCATTGAATCAAATGCAATTTTGAAGTAGTAAAGAATACAAGAAAAACGTTAACTCATATTACAAACTATACAAAAGCCGGATAGAAATTTGGAATTTGTAAAACTCTAATGAAATGGTTTTAGAATTAGAATTTTACAAATTCCAAACTTCTGTCTGGCTTTTTGTATCTAAGCCCATTTATTAAATGTTTTTAAAATATATTAAAATTTTCTAGAAAATAAATTCTATTAGAATTTATGTTAGGTAATTACAAGAACGCAGCCTTACATTTAGAGTGTTGTTAACTGAAAACTCGTAAGATCTTTGTTGCAATCTTTGTTTAGGGTTAACTTTCCTTCTATTAGATAACAGTATTGATAACTGAGAATTCATAGTAAGTTGATTTAGTGTTTCTGCTAAGACTTTCGTTGAACAGGATCGAAGACTGAATACTGAAAACAAATTTAAGTTTAAAATTATTTATAATTGGTTTTCAAACAGAAACTGTTGTAATTTAAGCCTTCATCCTTAAGAATTCCTTAAGTATTGTTAAGTATTCAGTCCATGATTATGTACAAAATATGCATGTGAGGTAAACTTTATTGTACTATTTAATAATTCATGGATTTTTAATTAACAAAATATTAATTTCACTATGAATTTATTCAGAAAAAGATCTAGATAAAAGTAATAATGGAGTAAGATTACTCTAATATCAAGTAGTCAGAAATACATAACTGATTGTTAAACTGTGAAATCAGGTTGTTTTTTTTAATAATTAGTTAAATTATTAATCGTTTTATCAGTTTAAGGTAATTTTTTAACAACTTGTAAATAATTATCTTAAAGCAAATAAGATAGCAAAAAACAAAAAAAAAATCACTGGATCATATTCAGATGTTTGCAATGGACGAAGATCTCACTGATCGATGGACTGTGAGGAGGAGGCTTCAACAAATGGACAATTCTGCGCTGTTAGTGGACAATGTCCGCAGAGAGATCTTGCGCAAGCGCAGTAACATTTCTCTCCCACCACTATCCCTCCCTGTGACATCCTTAGTTTGCGAGTACAATGTAGAAATACAGATGAATTCTGACAGCAATAAATACTTTGTTATGGACAAAAGCAGTTCCAAAAATGGACCCAACACCTATTACTCTCCGAAGTCGTCTTTTTCTTCGAATCGAATTATCATTTTGTTTTGAAGCTTTTTTTATTTTTTATTTTATTAGTTTTTTTTTTTTCTATTAGAAAGGCAATTTTTATAGAAGAAACATGAAACTAACCTCACTGTTTATATACTGTAGACATTGTAAAACTAAAACGAATCAAATAATATAAAAAGGACTGAATTCTTTTAATTTAAATTGGTTATTGGTTACTACACAGATAATACATCATCTTTAACATAATCAAAAAGAATAAAGTAAGACGTAATTAACGATTTAAGTATTTCTAATGTGCAGGCGAAAACATTGTATCGTGATAACAACACAGACATTTTTAGTCTGATATCCAACAGGTAAGTGAGTCTTACGAAACAGTCAATCGGTGTGTGTGTAATAACTTTTGAACCTTTACATGGATCTTCTTGAAACTTCGTATGCATATTCGAGAGCTATGGAAAATTATTTCCTTATTTTTTTTCCTTATAATTATTAATAATTAGGTAGATAGGAAATATTTAAATGGAAAAATTTCATAAATCAATTTTTATAAAACAAGAAGTCTTAATTTTTTTTTAAATATTACAAAAAAAGTTATTGTAAATAGCTGGATAAGTCTCATGTTTAAATCTGTAGTAATGATTTTATACCTCATTGTTAAGTAATAGTTATAAGGATTGCGACTTACCAATCTCATAGATTTTTACCACAACAAAAATTGTAAGAATACATTTCAGACTAGCCGACCATGTAGTCGTTATGAAATTTCAGAACCTACAGTGAAGCTGAAACGTGATAAATTTGGCACATTTACTGCACTCAGTTGTTAAATAGCTACAATTGTCCATTACTTAAACCTTCCTCTACATTCTATTGCGCAGTTGAATTCTTGGTGCAGACAAATGAAAGTGAAATCCATCTGTTGTCATATAAGCTTATCATTCTTTAAAACATAATTAACGATGATAAACTGAAAATTAAACAACCATAAATTTAAAATTTTATACAAATTTCTTTATATGATATAATGCATTAAAAATTAATAGTTGTAAATTCGACGACTTACAACAACGGGAAAGATTATTAACCATTTTAAAATTAATTAATAATAATAAAAGAAAATTTCCAAATATATTGAATTCATTCATCTGTTTTCCGACTTTTATTTATTTATTTTTAGCTGACTTTTCTAGGAAAGCGAGACTTATCAGATAACTCAGTCTGTATGTGTGTATGTCGCTTAATAACATTTGAATCGCTGGATGGATGTTCTTGAAACTTTGTATGCATATTTGAGTACTAGAGACTATCTAACTTTCATATTTGAATCCTTTATGAATGGGATCCTTGTAAAGAAATAAGCCCGAGAAGGTGAAAAAAAGTTCCACTGGAATCTAAACAATCGATCTCTATGCTGTTTTTATTAATATTTTTAACCAATGAATTTTAATATCCTTTTAGCTAATACATTAATTAATGCGCGATTAGATTTGATAAAATTAATCCTACTTTCACAACTTATTTTTTTAATGAGGATCTAATTATTTTTATTATTATTTTCAGAAAAATGCAAAATTTGCACTATTTATATTTCATGGGTATTAGAATTTGAAAATAAATATCGTTTCCACGATCTTAAAAAAAAAGAAAGAAAAGAAAAAAATTAAGAAATCCCACATTAAGTTCTTCGAGCTTTTGATTTTTAATTTTTCTTGGCTTTTTACTTGGGATATCGTTTCTGTTATTATTTTTCTTTTACTTAAGGTAGCTTCAAAATCCTAGTATAGAGGCTCACAATTATAATTTTTTTACTCTTTTTCATGAATAAAATCACATGACATGAAGTTAAATTTCAAAATTTGATTCGAACTTTCCAGAAAATAATATAACTCTTGGATACTGTAGATCATAACATTATAGTTGGAATTTAAAGAGGAATTAAGGTTATATTCTTATTAAAGAAAGTAAAAATCAGACACAAAAAAATACAAGAAAAAAAGTAGAGTTTATTTAACTAATTAAAAGAAAAAAGTTACGTGTAGAATATTAAATAAGTGGATTTATTTTAGAATGAATCATGATAGAATTGTTAGATATTTTGCTTAAAAATAAATGAATACTTAATTATTTTTATTCTATTTTCAGAAAGATATTCAAGACATAAAGAACTATTCTAACTAGTAGCAGGGAGGATGGCGCCACTATCTACTAGATCTAGATCGATCGTAAAGGGGTATCTGGCAATGGTCACCTTTTGTCAATCGCCCGGAAAGTAACGCCATCTGTAGATATCTTTTCCCAATTCCAGATAACAATTTTGATGAGATATCCAACTTCAATAAAGTAAACATCAAATTTAAAAGTTTTGATTCTAAAAGAGTTTAATCGCAAATGAGAGTTAATTGATTAAGAAATTCCGACACAACTTTGCAGATTAACGCAAAAATTACATCGATTAAATTCAATGATAACCATTAACAAAAATAGCATTCTGATACAAAGAATTTTTTTTAATTATTTATGTAAATTCTAGGCATATATTAAACAAAAAAGTAAAAACGAATCTTTGATGAATTACACAAAGCAACAAACAAAATGCTTAATATTTATTTTTTTATTCAATAACAGCATCATCTTATAAAATTACTAGTCTGTCTCAAATTTCTATAGACCCATATTAGACAGCTGACAGCTACAATGAAGTATATTTCAGTTCTATTTCATTAAC
>JAFIDM010000003.1:35215211-35233384 GCA_023159025.1 Thereuonema tuberculata | reverse complement strand
ATCCCATTGGGAATCCTTTTACCTGTTGATATATTTTATCTCTATGTAACTGCAATCAGTGCGAACTTTTTGTTTTTCACCCCTTGTTATGTTATGTAGTGAATGTGGGTGGCAGAGAAGCCAAGCACTGCGACCGATGGTCTATTGTACTATCCCACAGGAAATAAGAACAGATGGAGAGAAAGACTGAGAAAGTATAGTGGAAGAAGTGTAGGGGAAACGGGAAAACCCAGAGAAAACCTGCCCAGCGCGGATCGTCCATCATCACGAAACCCACTTGAGAACCGAACCCGATACTTTCACCACTTTCTATTACGATTTATTTTCTGCTTTCCAGGATGAAATATTTATTAAAGAATTAGTAATCTGAACATTAGAGAATAACATTCTTCGGTACTAAACACGTTTTCTTTGCATTCAATATTTCTTTGCATGTAAAAAAAATTATAATTTTCAGGATGCCTATTAAGTATTTTTCCAGCATTAGAAGCTTTTAGTTAAACTAAAGCAATGACATAGAAACTACACAATATGTATTTTATTATCATACAATAAAAGTCTCGTGTAAATCACCATAGATCATCGTTGTCAATTCATCAAATTTTTACATCACTTATTTATTTTGCTATCTTCCAACTTAGGAAGTTTCTTAGCTGTATCTCAAGGATTAATGATGGCAAAACCTGATTTACATTTGATCTGAAATTTCAATAACAAAGTAAGTAGGAGGGAAGAAAGTATACTTGAGATCAAGAAGTTAAAAAATGATTTGTAAACTTTGAAAGCAAAAAAGCTTCTTCACTTTCATGTTTAAATTTAGATTAGTATTGTAAAGTTAAGATATGTGTGTTTTGCTCATGCATGTGCTAATAAACCTGGGTGATTTTTCAAGTGGTCACTGACAGCAGAGCAGCAATACCATTGTACACCATATACCAGCGCGTCAATCTTCTTCTGGCTGCCGGGAAAGGAAAGTCAGTGATTTCTCTTGCGTGACGTGCGGTGTGTACAGGTTATTCGTCTTTTCAAGTAAACAATCCTACATTTTTTCTTCCTCTTCTTCTCCCTTAATTTTGCTTTTAAAAAAAAAAACGGGAAAAAAAAAACAACATCGAGTTCCTGCCTGGAATATCGAATATCTTGCAGAAGCTTTTTCGCCATTAGAATGTTTTTCGTTTTGGATGCAACTGCTTGTTTCTTTTGCTGATTTTTCGACAGATCATTTGTCAGTTTTGGAGAAGTAACCAACTGCGGTAACATCGCTAAAACTAAGTGACGTTTCCTTGTATAGAAGCAGAGCTCTCTTGATTTGATTTCGATCTCCAAGACTACTTCAGGTTTTCTGACCAAGTAACAGTAAGTTATAAAAGATGAATTGCTTAAAGTTAGTCAGAAGTTCGGTACGGATCGAAAAGCATTTTTTTTGTTTGAAGGAGAAGAAGAATGGAGAAGGATGGTGGGATGGAGATTTTTTTTTTCTTTCAGTCTGACAGGGATCAACACTCCAAACAGCATCAGGAGATGAGAGATGGGATGGAGAAGAGATGTAGAAAGGAGAGGAGGGGTTGGGGGTTTTATATACCATATTCTATAATATTCACTCCCTTTTGGGTCTAATGGATGCTCACATATCCATTTGCTCCTTCGTAATTTTCGAATAGCGTTTTTCCCGGGGTTGGAAGGGGTGATGGAATCGTATTCGAGAACGCATTAAGCACGTCATCCGGCACGGGTTGTGAAGACGCAAAATGAAGGCCGCTGATTGGTTGCTGGCGAAGACGCTCGCTCGAGATCCCTAATTTGCCCGTAATGAAACTCGTCGAGGCGAGCTGAGTTGATTTGCATGTAAGAGCTAATTGCCTCGAATTCCTGTGTATTTTCTTGGGCAATCGCTATCATCATCTATTATTGTTCGAGCCCTGATTCCGCAGAGGGTGAGTTACAGGCCTTGCGTTCAGCCGCGCTAATGAGAGCAGCAAAGAGTCTAGTGACAGCCCGCCAATCTCGGCGACGCAACCCCTCCGCCCCCCCACTACCCTGCTTTTCCTTTCGCTTTAAGTATTCTCTTTTCTTCTTCGTATTCTCAGGAGGGAAACGGAGAATGGAAGATTGTGTTACTTTGAAAAGAAAATTTACTAAGATTTCTGTGATCGCTTTGGAGAAGGTAGTAACTGAGCTTGTTTAAGATTGGAATGAAAGATAACAACTGAGGATAAAACGAAGGATTTCTTATGACTCTTTTCGTAAAACATCAACATCTTTACAAAAAAGAACAATGCAATTGGGAAATACCAACTTCGTAAAAAAACAAAAACTCTTGAAAATTAAAAATAATATTCTTTACTTACATTTATTTACTTACAATCATAACAAAATTTTAACTATAATTAATTCTAATATGTTTCATCTTTAACGATTAAGCATTACATATTTCAGTATCACAATGCAATTGTTAAAGAAATTAACTTTTGTTAAGTTAAACAAAATAATAGTTACTGATTTATATCATATTACCAAATATATTAAATTATTATTTTTTCATTTATCAGTAAAACGTTTTACATTTTTTACTTAGTCCAAAGGAGTTTATTATTAGTTATTTTAGAATTATATTTAAGTACTATTAGGAATTTTTTTCTGAAAATATAAATAATATTAACTTCTTAGGATTTCCTTTAATAAAACTACAAAGAATGAAAGTAAATAAAGAAAAAAATCCATTGATAGAGGGATGAAATAAGTAAATGCATAGAATGATTTATGTACAGGTTTTCAAGCTAATGTATTGCAGGGAAGCTTTCCTACGGGAAGCTTTTAATTTTAAAAAACCCCAGCAGAAAAAAACGGCAAAGAATTGGTTTTTGTAATATTAAACATTTATTAATTTACTTAAAATAGTTAAGAATTAAAATAAGGGAATATTAACATTAATCTTTCTTTAATTTTTGAGAAAAACTATTAAATTTTTATGTCATAATTGTAATTATCAATGTAATTAAAATATAACAAGTGCTTATTATATTAATTAAATTTAATAGTGAATATAAAATATTAATAATCAATTATTATTATAATTTTAATATATACTTTACTTTTAATTAACTTTTTATTAAGTAAACTTTATAAAATTAAGTTTCTATAAAAGAAACAAAACAGGTCTTATTTTTATTTTAAAATACACAATAGATCATAAATTCGAGATTTTATATTCATTAACATTCAATTTGGATGACAAAATAACAGATTCTAAATATTTGTGTCATGTAGCATATTAGTAATAATTATAACATTCACTTTGTTTCGAATAAGGCTGTATATTTAGTACAACAGAAAGGTTCATTTTATACGTAATTCATTTTCTTTTTCTTTTTCTTATAAATGCAATTTAATGTATCTGAAGTATAACCCAACATTAGTTGATGATGAATTCTTAGCTTTTTTTACAGTATTTATTTAGATAAATTTTTACAGTAATAATTCTTATAAATTTTTGTTTTTTTAATCTAGAAATGATTATATTGCTTTATGATTTAAAAAAAAAACAAACAAAAAAAAAATGTTTTCAAGTTTTTGAGTTCTTATTACTCAGGAGCACTTCATAGATAAGATCAGCTAATGACTAAAAGATTCTAAGCCAACTGGTTTATCTATATTTTATTTACTTTAGATCCTATCAAGTCCAAATTCTATAGTTATTTTACAGGATTCAATATATTGAAATCTAATCTCAAGAAAGATCAATACTTGTGAAAATATAAATTAATAGGAAATATAATAGTAGAAAATTCTAATTTTATTCTAATCTAGCTATTATAAAATGGAAAAAAATTTACTTCCCTTCAATTAGAACAATAAGTTCGGATACATTTACTAGTTTTTACAAATTAATGCTTCTAATACCTAATTATTAGATACGGAACGGCATGGGTATTTAATATTACAAATAAAATCCTTAATTTTCGGTTCCTTGAAAACGCATTTTAAAATTTTCTCAAAGTATGAATTTTGAAAGTACTTAATTGTTAATCAGTGAAATAAAAAAGGTTGTATTATTTTTTGAGTTACATATAAAACCAACAACAGCTGAAAAGAGGGCAGAGCAGACGAAAGTAGACGACATCTGCCCCTTGCTGAATGATTTGGCTTTGGTTTTATTATTTTTTAAGATGACACTCACATTACAGAGCTAAGAAGAAGCGGAGACGAGAAGAAAGTAATATGAAAGTTTAGAAACGCCGAGATTCAGCAATCTTCTTATTTCCCTCGGAAAAGTTTCTTAGAGCAAAAGACAAACTTTGGGGACGACAACCTGCTCCTTGCATACAGAGAATGAGGGTCCTAATAGGATTGGTGAGTGTTTGGAGGGCGAGGGCAATCTGCCGGGTTGATAGTGCACGTCCATATAATCCGACTGTATGACAGTCAGATGCACAGACGAGACTGGCAGAGCTGACACTTCATATTAATCAGATATGAAGCCAAGAAGCAAGAGTGGTTGTATGAAAGGAGCAGCGGGGGAGGTTCGAGGGGGCAGGGGCGGCTCTCCTTGTCTATTTCTTCTCTGCCGAACTTGTTATTTCCAGATTGGACTTCCAAAGACGAATAAAATTGCTATCGAGATGACATCAGTTCGACTTTATTAATGATATTTTCCTTGTATCCGATTTCGGTTCGTGGGAGATGTCACGGTCGAAGAGCTTAAACTCGTAATTTTTTTCTATTTTTTTTTTTTTTAAATTTCTCTCTTTAATACGATGCGGGTTATACGCATGAGATAGTTACAGGGGTCTATTCTCCTAGCCAATTATACCAAAAGACTGGACGAGGGGAAGAAGAAAAAAAATGCAAGATTCCCCCGCTATACCAGCATCTTAGAAAGGGTAAAAGGTGTTTCTGCACTTGTGCGCCGTCCGCTGCCGGGACAATTTGCGGGGGATGGAGAAGCCACCCTTTTTTGTGTGCAGCTCCCGAAGCGCACAACTAGTGGTTGTTGGTGAATGTACCAAGGTGACGGAATTCGCTTTAAGGAGGTCGCGAATGCGACGGTGTAATCAAGACTGGTGCTCGGAGGCGACCATGCTATGGTACAGCAGGCTGCCAAGTCAAATCAGGATCCGACCGACCGGCAACACGCAGCCAGTCGCCCTGCGACTTGAATATCGCCGATTAGAAATTGCCTTTTCCTCTCGGGGTCGCGTCTTCCTGCCACGACGCCCACTTCCTTTTCCTCCCCAACCCCTCCTTCTGCGACCCACAAGAAGTCGTAAACAGACTTCAAATTCTAAGTCTCTTCCCATCTATTACCTCCAATATTCAGGCAATCTCAAATATCTCTTCTCAGGTTTTTTTTTTTTTTTTAATACATTTCGAAAGATGAAATGACCACTCGACACTTACCTCCATAATAACGATTGATTTCAGTACTTTTAAAGTTATTTTTAAGAAAATGAAGCATCTACATTGTTTTTTGCTTTCATACAGAAAACACACACGCATACACACAAAAATATATGCATGAAAATAAAATTGAAATTGGGGTGCTAACTTTAAAATCTATCTGAAAATATCCAAGAATGTAGTCAAGTAGTTGACACCAAAAACGTTCGAAGTAAATAGGAAGTTAAAGAAGTTGATACAGATGAGAACCGATTTGCATCTGATAAAAAAAAAGGAAGAATTCTCCATCATTTTTTTTTGGTTGCTTGAATCATAAATAATAACTTCACCCCACTATGAATTCATATATATGCTAGTGCTTATAATCTAAATTTATAAGATTACTTTGTTATTTATTGTAATAACAGTTTGTAGAGACTCTTGGTCTAAAAAATTACTTTTTGGCATTAAGATAATCCTTTACAGATCTAATCTCTAAAAAATCTAATAAGGAGATCGCATTAAAATAACATTTATTCAAGATTCAGCTTTCTAAGATAATTAATTTTTAAATATTAAGCCTCTCTCGATTATCTAAATTATAATTAATATTTTGAAACTTTTGACTGATAAGCATTCTCATCTCTGGAATCCTTACTAATCATGTACCCAAAAATAAAGTATCATCAAGTTAATCCTTACTTAGGGATTCATTTAATTTTAGGAAAAAATCAATAATTTATTAAATACAAAAACAATCAATAACAGTCTTTTGCAAAGAAAAAAAAAAAGATAAAAGATTAAGTTCAAAACCACTTCTTTTCTCAAGCCTTGAATGGATTGTAGATTTACTAGATGTATGGTAAAAAAAGATGGTAATCCGAGTCAGTATCATGCTCGGCTTCTTCCATATAGAATACAAATAGAAGTTTGAAGTCCTTTTCTTTTCATAAATAAATCAAAAATAATTTGCATCGTAAAAGAGTTTATTTTCTGTTTTCGCTATCTTTAAAATTATATTTGGATATTAGAATATCTTAAAATTAAGCTAGTTGTTCCAGGATTATTATTGTTGTTTCTTTGCAAATATATCAACTTTCTGAAACTTTTTAAATCATTTTTTATGCGTTTTAAATCAATGCTTTTTTATGATTAAAATAAGGTAATTTTTAATTATAACATTGAAATGGATAAGAGGTCCCAACTCGAACTCCTTCCAACATTTCCATTTTTACCGTAAAACCCTATCGTTATTTAAAAGTTCAGGTACCAACAGTCAACCAAAAAAAAAATTAAGCACAAACCTTAATAATTAGGAAATGCGTGTACATGATATATGACGGCGTCATATTGCAGAACACTTATTCTCATTTTGGAAGTTCGTGAGCCAGCATTTGAGAAGCTATGAATTCAAATGCTCTGGAAGTTGTGGTTTTTGTAAGTATTTGATTCTATTTTAATTTCACTTCATAGTTACTAACTATTAAAGCACGATGAATTTTCAACAAAAAGAACGACTCCATTTTTAAATTCTTGAATTTACTTAAATTTTATGCTTAGGTGTGTATCAGGAAAAAATATAATTTATTTTATTTTAAATTACCAGTAACTCAATTATTAATTCATAGTTACAATTAAAATAGCGAGTTTTAAAGCAATTATAAATTGTTTTATAAAATGCTCTGTATTGCTTATTTGTTTTGTAAAGTAAAGAATTTGCTTTTTTTTCTGGCAACTTATGCAGAACCTTCTAAAGATCTATTAGAAAAAAAATTGAAGCATAAAATAATACTGATAGACTGTCTTGAAACTTGGTTTTCTTATGAAGGTTTTTTTTTTTTTTTTTTTTTTTTTTTTTTTATAATATGAATTTCAATCTTATATGTACATGTTTGTAATTGAATGTGTGTGTTTGTGTGGAACTGAGATATACCTTGATCTGAGATGAAGGTTGGAAAATTAAGCTAGTTTTTCCAGGGTTATTATTGTTGTTTCTTTGCAACTCATTTCGTGTCATACAGATTCGGATGGTGTCCCACCTCCCCCACTGCTTTCCTTCCGCAACGACCGTCTTGTATATTGGATGTCCGCGGATATGAGCCCAGAGACCGTGATGGTCATCCATATACAAGTCCCACTTTGCTACTGCATCGCATTAAGGCGCTAAGAGTGAGTTACGATGACTGTATACACCTACAAGTGACCGCTGCCGAGTCATCTCTTTTGGCACCCGTCGCCACGCGCCAGCCCCTCCGAGGTCGAATTGCCACCGTAACGACAACGTCATGACGTCCGGCTCAGACTCTGGCGACGATCATGCTAATCCCACGTTGGATGCGACTGCTTCCACTTTGGACACTGTGGATTTGGTAGCAAAGTAAGGAACATATATCATTCGATTCAACCACTGTGTCCCCGAGATTCAACAGAAAAAAACAAATTCAAGCAGAAGCATTATAAAAGCAAATGAATACGAAATAAGTATTAAAAAAAAAAAAAAATCATCATTTGTCTGTACTAAAGCACATTTCGAAAATACAAATTCTAAATAAACTTTGCCATCATCAAATAACATGTTCATTAATAACAAAGATAAAACAAACAGGTTCATAAAATTTGTTATAATTTATTTAATTAGTAATTTACACTATTTTTAAGATATAATTATCTAAAATAGTTATTTTAATTCTGTCAATAATAGTTATTATAATTATCAATATATAAAATCCTAAAAGAAAGTAATTTCACTTGATGTTTAATCCCCGGTTATCAAGAACGTTTCAATCTTTTGATCTCACAAAGTTAATTCAATCAAACAAGATATATGTTATAAAATGCGTCTATTTGAAGAAATAGTTATTTAATTTGCTTAATTTAAAAAAATAAAGAAAGAAAGAAATTCAAGAAATTTATGAAATTTTTCAAAAAAAGGTCTCCTTAACCAAAAAAATAGTTGGCAAGAAATTAGAGAATGCTTCCCAAACTTCAGGTTAATAAAGTTTTTTTTTTTTTTTTGATGGCTTTTGTATAAAACTTCACAAAAATCTAAAGGTTAGTAGGATCTATTCCGTAGGATGGACAAATAGACAGACATGACGAAAAGGGACATCATAGAATTGAATGCCTTATTTAAGATATTCTAATGATGTTGTGTGTTTTTTAGAAAACAATTCAATAGTAATATTTTCATAAGTTTGTTTTCTCTTACATACGTATACTTAGATAATAACTTATAACTAGAATATTTTTATAGTTGTACACTGTTAATAAAATCTATTGTTCAGTAAGGGTCGTTCAATAGGAAAACCAAACGAACAGTGTTTTTATCCATAAATTCTATAAAATTCTCTAGTATTGACTAAAAACCAAACATATCTTCTCTATGCAGGAAGTTAAATGACCAAAGAATAAAACTGACTTCAGTCCAAGTTAGAATGTTTCGCTAATCCCGAGGATCAACTCCGAGATCCGTGACTGTCGTCCGGCGCATAAAACGGCCGTCAAAATCCTCCAAAATCCCAGTTTAAAAAAAAAAGGAGTAGGGGGGAGGGGAAAGTAAAGTAAATTGCAAGAAGGCAGTAACAGAAACCGGCAGGGGTGACAGCAGGCGGCGACATTTCCCCGTTACCGGCAACGGCACGATCAGTGATGGCCAACTTCATCCCCACCCCCACCTCATCAGTTCGGAAAGACCCTAACGGTGATCCCAGATGGAGAAAGGGATGCAAATGGCGTCTTTAGTCCATGTGTCGTGGTTGGCAGAGGACACTGTCATCAAAGCCTCTGCAAAGCAAGAAAGGGGAAAAATATCTTTTATGGCAGTCTGGGAATGTTTTATGAAAACGTTTTGTCTTCGACTTTATCCATAAAGTAGACCGATTTATAAAACAATAATAAAACACAATTCTTAAAAAAGTTATTTATTTTCCTAAACTTAACTTCTTTAAGAAAACATTGGGAATTAAGAACTTTTATACTACTTTTATTTTTTCTTTGTAGAAGATAGATTTGTTTTTGTTTTGTTTTTTTGTTAGCTTATTTCACAGAGAATTATCCATAAAAAGCCAACTGTCCATCTTATCCTTTGCAATGTATACTTTGAATATTTTTAAGATGCACAATTAAGTGTTTTCTTCAATGCTATCTATAATTATTGGTCCATAAATTAAGTTATTTAATAATAATTTTCATCATGTTATGTCATCATATCAACTTTCATTTTGTTTGAAGTTAGTTTCTTGGTTAGGTTTATGTGTAACCGTTATTTAGATTTGAGTTTTTGTTTATAAGCCTGAGGACAATTGATGTTTTGGTGCAATGTAATTTAGATTTTACAAAACTATTTATTTTTATATACTTTATCTGTAACTCCACTTTTCTAAGGTTATTTCACACAATTAATAAATTTGGAAATTTCCATCAAAAGTAAGTCAGGAAAGGAAATAACAATCTTAATTTATTAATTTTTGAATAACATGTAATATTTAATGATTTAAATAAAATTTACTGAGTTTAGATCTGTTTAGTCATTTTAAATACATTTTTGCATTGATTTGTAATCCCGAAAATATATAATTTAAAAAAAAATATTAATCAGATTTAGGCACATTAATATTTTAATTGTTCCTTTAAATAGAGAACTCAATCAATACTTTGATCAGAATCCCATGATAAAGATTTAGTAAATTTTTATCGATTTTTTTTCTTTTTTTTTTTTTTTTCAAAGTTTATTTCACTACTTATTCAAAGTAAAAAAGTAAGTTTTTTTACCATTTTGTTGAATAAATGGAAAATTTTTAAAAACTAAATCACACAAAATATGAAGAGAAATCTTCATTAACTACAAAAAGCTTATAAAATTTTATTTTATATAAAAAAATTTATTTAAAAACTTTAAAAAAATATGATCTTCAACATTAAACTAAAAATTTGACACTTTAATGGAAAACAAGAAGCTCGAAAAGAATTCAAATACTTCTTGATTTTTTTTCTTCTTTCTTTCTTTTTGCTTAAACTAAGTCCTAAAAATGACAGATACAAAAAGCCATTCCAGTTATCATATCAACTAAACGTAACAACACTAATTTTCCATTTTCCGAAAGAAAAGAATTAATCCACATCACTTACTTGAATTGTACTAATTGATTAAATTAAATTGCACCAAATCACGTGCAATGGATTAGCTAAACGGATTTCATATTCATTGTTTAAGAAACTGAGATATTTATAGAAACAGGATAGAAATTCATTGTTTAAAATTCTATAACTTTTCTATGGGGACTTTCTATTGCCTTTTGGTCGACAAGGGCCCATTCAGAAAAGATTTCAGATATAAAAGTCAGATCGTCCCTTGTCCTCGAATAGGCAGACCAAGTTTCAAGAAGAAACTATGTAACAGTTCAAAAGCTGTTATGGAGGGACACAGTCGGACACAACTGATTGGATGAGTCTCTCACTTTTCTGTTAGAAATGCGAAAATGTTTTTAAGAGAGCACAAATATTGCGTCATTTTCTTGATTGGAGGGGGAAGGAGGGGTATAAAGAAACGACTACTTTTCAAACAAATTCAAGATCAAACATACGAGATTTCTCCTTTTCCGGATGAAATGGTCGGGGGGAGGAGAACGATTACAAACCTCACCAACACCCCACACCCCCTCGTCACGCCAAGAGGTACAAAACAGTTTAAAAATGAAGGTGTACATTTATTGTTAAAACCAATTTCAATAATTTAACTTTAGCTCTTTCAATTAAAGCATTTATTTAAAGATAAATTTAAGGATAAATTTCCTTTAGATGTAACTTAGCTCATGATAGATGTAATTCAGAATAATAACATCTTATATGAATATGTATATAAAAATCATAAGATTAGGTAATAACTTAAGCCTAACTTTAAAGTTATCCTTCCAGAGATAATAGATAGTCTCTTGTTAGTATATGCTACTCTTCAAATCTTTAATTCCTTTTCAGTGTTTCTTCTTTTCGCTTCTGATTATCGACAGTAACAAAAGTTATTTGTTGATTCAAAAGTTCATACAATATTAGTAAATTTAATATGGATGTAGTTCAGAAGCATTTAAATACAACCCGGAATATCAAATAAAGATGACTATATGCTATTTACTAAATACATTAATGGATTCATGCATTTCAGTTTGTCGAATTCACTTAACATATATCATTATACGGCAGTTCTCTTGAATAATCTACAGTATTAGTGATCATCACAACAGTATCTCTACTTACAAATTATCTTTATCGTAGTATTCCGATCTGTACATTGATCCTGTATCTTGGAATCTAAAAAGAATTTGCTATCCCTTTGATTCCAAACATTATTTTCACTTTACCAGAGCTTGAAATTTACACAGTTATTAAGAAACATTCTTCTATTCTCAATATATATCGTAGCACTTTAGTTCACATTTTTTGAGTTTATTTAATATTTGTATAGTTTTGAAATACACACATAACTTTGGACTAACCATACATAACGAATATATTTTTCGTCCTCTTTGTTCCAGCAACATTCAACAACCAAGGCCTTAACACAGCACTAATATCATCTACTGCCTAGCACGTTAATATTTACGCTATTACATGTTTCGTTCTTAAGCTAGTTTATCATATAAATAATAATAATTCACATTCACATTCAATTATTAATGGACTCAATATGAATAATTCTTCTATAGTACTCAACAAGTGTTACTAATTTCTACTCGGAAGTACCCCAGGACAGAACTGTTTCGAGGTATCATCTTTGTGATTGATGTTTTCTTAAATTCTACTTCCTTACTTTACTTTTAAGTTAAAAAAAAATTGGTGAAATTGTTACTTAACACTTAAAGTATCCCATTACAGACCTACCTGTCAGGAAGGTTGATGTCGGATGATGTCCACCCGCTTTAACTCCTGGAAAATAGAGGGCTGGATGGACCTACGATCCGTTTGGAGGAGAATTCAACACAGATAAATCCCCGATCGGGAATTGAATCTGGCTCCTCTAGGTCGCAGTCATGGCCGCTTCACTGCTTGGCTACCGAGCCCACTTCTGAACACTTTCTTTCGCAACAATTTCCAAAAATGTTCTTCCAAAATACACCTAGCTTTTAAATAAAATCTAATGAAAAAAAAATATGCAATTCAGTGATTAAGGTTTTTAATAGCAATAATGAGTATCGTTTGTTTTGAAATATGTATTAAAGCACAATAAGTATCTTCACATTTCTATATAGGTATTTTTCAGACTATGTTATATTGACTTCTGTTTTTTCTTGACTCTTTTTTTTCATCATGACTTCAATTGTCAGTTTAAAAAGGCGTTATTTATAACTGAAATTTTGGCGAGATCGTTATTGTCCACTCAAGCGGCAGACAAAATAATAAAAGAAATAGATTAAACAACACAGAGGGAGGGGGAAAAAAAATACAACAAAATGAATTGAGGCAGAAGAAGAGTGACTGTGATCAATGAAGAACCGCATTAAAAAGTATATATAGAGTGGATACTAGGATGAAATCGAAGTCACCCACGCGAGACCAGAGGAACGACTAGGGACAAAATGAGAAAGACCAGTGCGTTGTTCAATCTTGTAACTGACACAACCACCCACAAACGATCCTCCATCATTTTTATTTTATAATTCTAGGTAGCAAAAAAAAATTCAGGCGTATCTGTCGTGTCCAAGTGACTGGTGCTTGGGGCGGAGGTCGTCAATCGTTGCCCCGGGTTCCACAAGGACACCTCCCTCTACACAACTTTCATGTTTGTGAATTAGCTTCCAGATGGCAATAACAAAAATTTCAAAATATCAATTTTAATCAATTTTGGTAGAATCTTTGTTGTTGAAAGGCAAAGTTGAAAATAAGTGAATATATTTCAGAACTTTATTTGGCTTCGATTCGACTACGATCTTTTAATTATATTTCCCAAAGGCTTAACCTCTGAAATGGGGTCTGGAATGTCGAGGTATGTAGCAAAAATACTTTCAGCACGATAACGAAGTATTTTTAAAGACGATAACGAAGTAATTGCAGAAATTTCTACGATTTTCTGGAATCAGAAATATTAAAATTTGATGACCAAAATTACATTAATGAAGTTCTATTATTTTTCTGATAAGAAAGGCTAATCGGACAATAGCAAAAGTAATAAATTACAAAAAAAGATTCAATTCATTAATGAAGCATTTTTTTGAATATTACAAGATATTAATAAATATGATATAAAAACAACTTGGTTATAAAAAGAAATAACAGAATTACTGCTTTTAATGATCCATGAATAGATGAATAATGAGCGAATTTTTCAGCTTACAATTTGGCAGTTTTAAATTCTTTAAAAATTATAATTTTAATGGGAGCTTTTTACGTACCGTTGAAAATTCAGTATAAACGATTAGACTGCACTCAATTTAAAATAATTTAATAAAAATAACGAGTTAGTTTCGAAGGCCTGTCTCTCTTCATCGGTCTAAAATGCAAAAAATTCCAAATATTAAATAACCGAATTGGATTGTGGTCCCTCGGAAGACAGACCCTCGAAACTGTAACCAATTATTTTTATTAAATTATTTTAATTTGAATACAGTCTGGTCGTTTACACTGAAAGATAAACTTATCTTTGAAAATTAACATTCTAAATTAGCAATGTAGTGTAATTTAGATTTGTTATTTCATTCTGATTTCCGAGCAACTTGATAGATATTAGAACGACTTGAATAGGTCTAAATGACTTTGGATTTTACTATTTTTTATTTTTATCTCATTAATTAAGATTTGATGTATAATCAATTAAGATTAAGAATAAAAAAGCTATCTTTATCATGCTACAACAGTTAAATTTTAATAAAAATTATTTATGTATCGATTTATATTTTTGTAATTTCATATGTTTAAAAGTAGTTTTTTTTTTTCATTCTAATTTTACTATCCGTTATAAACGACCCTTTATTCTTTAAAATAAATTACATGACTTTTCCCTTTTATAGTCTTCCTTTTAAAAAATTACTATTCGTATAAATTCATACTGTTTTATCGTAGTATACCACTATACTACTTATTCTGTTGTAGATATGTTTTTTAAAATGCTTAAGTGTCAGAATTTACTGAATAATATTTAATTCACTCAGAAATGTGATTATTTAAATAATCATTCTGGGTTGTTACCTTAACTGCAGAAACCTTTTAATAAAAAAGGTATTAATTATTTATGTACATAACCAAGTAGCTGGTTGTAGTGTTTAATTTTTGTAAGTTATTTTAAAATTGTCCACTGTTGTTTTTTGTGTTCCTTTTAATTTTCAGGAGAAGGCCACTCTCCCTTATTCCCCACTCCATACCCTACTTTTTTCCTCCCCCCCTCACCCCAAAATAAAAAAAAAATCACCCAGATTCGTCGAGAGTAAAAGCAATTGTCCATTTCATTTTGGAGCCTTCGTTGTAAGTGGAGGAAACTCTCAACTAAGAGAGTAGGGGGGTGGGGGCATCTACACACACACACACACTGGATGCCATTATGGGCAAACACATGCAAGTGACACGTCGGAAATTTGTGTTGAATTGCCGGCCTCCACTTGAAACCAGTGCGGACAGACCCTAGCTTTTTAAATGGTTTCCTAATTCCTTCATTTCAGCCACCCACTGCAAATCCTTTTGTCTTTATGTGGATTCGAAAGAAAAATTCTACAATAACTCAGCAGAGTCTGGGTCACTTCCAGGAGGTGCGATGACATACGAGGACTTTTGCAGAGGGACTCCAATTGGCGAGTTCTTAGGCAACGGTCATAAACAGTACTCGGAACAATAGCAGATGGGACTTCCCAAGTTACACTGACTCAACAAAGCCACTGACGTTGTTAAGATTCCTTTAGAAACTCATTCCCAGCAGAATATTGGAACATGGGTAATGGAAAGAATGTTATTTTTTTATAGCAGAAAAAGATTTTTAAAACATATCCATTCACAAAAGAAGATATCAAATTAGAAGGAAATTTCAATTTTCCTTTAGTAATTCTTCACATACTTGTAATATGATTTACGTAAGTTCCGTTTTTAGGCGTTTTGAATTGTATTCAAAAAGGCTAATAGGAAAAAAAAAAAAACGACTTTGACTAGCGTGAAATGATTTGTTTTTTGTTTTTTTTAAATATTGGAAATTATTAATTCAGATTAAATCTACTGAAAATAAAACATATTTAATATCATATAATGGATTCTGGAATAAAAATGATAAATTACACTTGAATCAACTTGATATTAATGTAATTAATTAATAAAAATTAATAATTTTCAGCAGTTATCAAATTGTTCATGATAAAGAAGCAGATTATTGATAGATTATTTCTTGTTTCATGTAGCAAACAAACTTTAAAATTTGATTAAAATTACAGTTATATTAATATATAAAAATGAATGTTTCTTAGTTTGTTTGTCACGTATGCGTTCCTATACCATTCATCAGATTGCGATGAAACTTTGGGTGAGTTATTGTGCGAAGGTTTCTGAATTAGTAGAATCATTGATATCCCATTCGAATTCAAACGTTTGCAGTTTCCGGTGCGACTTGCATTTGCAATGACCATCAAGAAAGCACAAGTGTGTGGACTAAAATTGGAAAATCCATGCTTCACACATGGACAGCTGTATGTGGCCTGCTCACGCGTCGGAAAACCTTCTGATTTATTCGTATATGCACCAGACGGAAAAACAAAAAATATTGTGTATCCAAATGCACTTCAATAAACAGAATTAAAACACACACTTTCTTTTTTTCAGTGGCATGACAACACATGCCGGGTACAGCTACAGTTGTTACTTTATATAGTAAAGAATACCATTGCACGTAAGTTACCGCATTATATTCCAGATTCCAGATCAAACTGTTATAGTACAAACATATAGTATAACATATACAACATATAACATATAGTACAAACAAACAATAAATATTAGGAAAGCAACAACTGAGATACATAAAATAAACAACTAATAACCTCTTCATAACAGAATGCTGATATCTGAAAGTAGAAAACTTAAAAGCGTTTATCATTTTACTGAAAATCTTGATACTTTCGTAAATTTTTTATCATAATAAAAATAAAGTTTAATACAAATTATCATCATGTGAAATTTCATGAAATCTAGAAGGTTTGTGTAAAAGTTGTTTGTAAAATCAATTTTCAAAAACTTTTTCATTACTTAAAAAAAAATTTAGAGTAAGTGATTTTTTTTTAATACAATTTTCATCGAAATTTTTTTTAATTCATCGGTAATTTCGAAGCGCTTCAATTTAAGGTTTTATCAACTTTTGGCCTAATAATAGTTGAATTGTCATATGAACTGATGGACAATAAGAAGACCTTAAAGAAGTAGTATTTAATTTAAAACGTAAAATCAGAAAATTATTAAGTCCATCTTTTGAGACAGCATAGTAAGGAAAAAAATCACTGATTATTTAACGTCTTCCCAGTATAAAAAAAAACTTCAAACAAGCGTTTTTTAAGGATTCACACTTGATTTGATTCTTGAATATTTCCAGTTGTTATTAAAACAAAAGAAAACCTGTCATTTCGTGAATAAACAAGTCTTAACTTAGATCTTAAACAACGACTCAAACAGACAAAGTACTAAGCTAAGTTGGAACTTAAAAGAAGTTCACGAGAACCTACAGACATTTTGCACAGAATTCTAGGATGGTCATTTTGCCATTATTCTTTCAAATCATTCATTTTAACCATGTTTCTTTTCATAGTTATGTTTACGAGTAATACTGTACTAATGTAGAAAGACTAAAATTTTAAATTGAACATTATAGATATTACATGGAGCATACGCTAATATAAATACAACATACTGCTAAGTTCTACTATCTGTTAAGTATGCTGGTATGTAAGTTAACATATCACAAAGTTTTATTATGTGTTTAATATACAACACATTACAAAGTTGTGTTATGTTTTACATGTGTTGATATACGAGTATATAATATGTCAAAGAAATGTCAAAGCTACTGAAATGTTTGGCATGATGGTATCAATTTATCACTTCCAAAAACATTTGAATATCTCAAATTAAAGCTAAACTTAATAGTCAACCTTGCAACGCAAAAGAATACACAAAGTTTTGCCATCTCTGGATACCTTCATTACTGTCTTATTAGAATTGTTAATGTTTCTGAGTTACTGCAGATGGGAATATCTTTTATGTCTTTCCTTCTGAGCTTCCTCTTTGCTAGGGATGCTGCTCCCGAATTTAGATCAAGACTGAATGCTAGTTACAGGGCCCTCCTTTCACCCCATATCCCATCCCCTCATTGAAGACCCAATGATTTATGTTGGCTGCAGACACCTAGAGGTATCGGACTCTCATAAATCCATCTCGTAATTATCCGCCAGATCAAAATGCAGCATTTACGTCGGGCTAATCTCGCCCGTCCAGGACCGCGAATCAGGAGTTCAGTGGCGTGGCCGTTTTAAAGATTATTTTTTTTTCCTTCTTTCTCTCTGTCCCATTCTTTCCTTCCGTCTTTTTCTCCGCGTAATATTACTCGGGGGCGGAAGGAATTGATAGTTTCGTTTTCTTCGCACGAGATGAGAAATGAGGGTCTCAATCTTGAAGGGAAAGAAAAAAAAAAGAAAATATGAGAGGAGGTGAATGGAGGAGGGGTTGGGTAAGGGAAATTGGTAGTTGAAGGCGGGAACACGACTTCAATACAAAGCACACCTTATGAGCTGGTATTGGATGTGTTGAAATATTGGAGATGACACTCTTGCATTTATTTGGACCCGACT
>JAFIDM010000003.1:35194057-35215201 GCA_023159025.1 Thereuonema tuberculata | reverse complement strand
TTAACAACTTCTGCTCTCTAGATTTTGGATAAAAAGAAATTTCCAAAATCAAATCAAGTTCATGACTACTTTATGAGTTTCATGATCTTTTTCTTACTTCGTGATTTTTCTTTTTCAGGATTTTCATGATAGGAGAATCCCGACGCTTCAGAATTGGAGATTTTTATCATTGATGTCCCTTCATAAAATAAATAAATAAATAATATTTTACAGCACAGATAACAACATTATCTCAGTGAATTTGATAAAGGCCTGTTAGCAGGTTAAAATCTAGGTTTGGTTTCTCAATTACATGTTTTTTTAAAGATTTTTTAGTTTTTTAGATTTTTAAAAAGTTTTTTAAGCAAGTGTGTTAGCTTTTTAAATTCGTCCATAAGAATAATTAGGTTTATTTATTTATTTATTTATTAATTAATACTTAATCATATTTATAATATTTTAAAAACAATACAACAGTAAAACATAATGTTTACACGAAACTTGCCTTAATTACTAACCCTTTCTAACCCCTCTTTATTTTTGCTCGTGTTCCGTTTGTTCCATTTGATTCTAGGCAGGTCATAAACTACCCCCCATAGACCAGCATCAAAGGTTCCGGAAATCGTGCACCGAACGGATTAACCACGCGCACTTATCGATTTCTCGTGGGACTGTCGTTAATTAGTGTGTTGTAATTAACAGTCATTCATTACCCCCTCATTTGCATCGGGTCTGGTGGGGGAGAGGGAGAAAGCTTTGTTACCGAATTAGCGTGGGTCTGGATAAGAGACAGGCCGCAAGGAAAGGCTATACAACGCTTAATCACTGAGTAAATGCACGCATTTTCATTGGCTTTTGTTTCTATAGTTGCGTGTGGTATTCAAGGCAGAGTCTAAGCTCACGTCCCAAAATCCATTGTTTACGGGGGATTTCTGATTAAGCTAAGTTAATTGTAAGCGTCATTAACTGGGAGGTGTTTTTCTGTGTTCTTTATCTTCAATAATCGGTTCTTGTATAATTAATCCATTAATTGGGCCTCAAGAATAATTGCTAGTAATTAAAACTAATTACGGCATCATCATAAATTATTGTCAGTACTACATCATCGTAATATGTTCAATGAGTAATTGCAAATATAAATGATCTAATTTATTATATTGATTCTTAAAATAATTGATTCTTAACTTAAAGAAATATATATTTATAAGTAGTATCAGATTATAATTTTTATTTTCATGCTAAATATCCTTAAGTAATATTTTAATTCAAGTAATAGTGTGTTGTAGTTATTTAATTTATTCAAAATAATTTTTAAGTATTTAAATTCAAAAAAGATTTTTTTTTTCCTAATTAATTTTTGTCAATCTTTTTTTATATTTAAAAAAAAATTAGGCAATTTTTTTGTGTTGATTTTTTTAAATTTTAAAATGCTATTATTATTATTATTATTATTATTACGCTGTTTTAGTGCGATTAAATATTTTTGAAAAGCAGACAAATAAAATAAGCCTTGAATTCAGAAGAACCGCCTTCTGTTTCTTGCGCAAAGCTTTTTGGGTAAAAGGGAACATTTCTTCTTAGCTACAGCAAATGACTGATTCATTATGGTAGGTGATACGCTTTAAGTCTGAAATCGCTGATATAACGCTCAACCACAGAATGAATAAATTAAATTGTATTAAATAAAAGATTTATTACTAAATTTAACTTAAAAAAAAACAAAATAAGAACAATTCGGTGATTTTAATGATAGCCAAAAGGTTTTGGTTATCGAGTTTGAGACGTCTTTATTTATGATCTTGTAATTTAATCTATTTATTAAAATTTGCTTATATAAAAAAGTTAATATGCTAAAAATATGTATAAATAAATTATGACATCACATTTTTTTAGAACTTATTATTTAGTTTTTTATAATACAGGAGGATAGCAACCATCAATTCATCAAGAATTCTGAGACACTTCTGTTAAGAACTTTTTTACTTTTTTTTTATTTCATTTTCCTAAGAATTAGACCAAATTAACAACTTCAAGGCTTTTTTAATCGTATTTTATTTTATAATTATTACTAAAACTAAATTTTAAAATTAAAAAAAATATATATAAACTTTCTTATTGTTCCTTAAAATCTTTATAATAGTTACAAATTATAAATACTTCAAATTATAAATAATTTGATAATATATTATTTATTTTGATTTATTCTAAAGGTTTCAAAAATTGTCTGCAGTCTGAAAACATCCTATTGATATTGGGATTGACCTAGTAGGGCATCCCTATTGAAGTACAGAATACGTCTTATACATCCTTCTGAAAAAAAAGGATGCTTTACCGAAATATAAAGTTAAGCATTTGTTCTCTTATTTAAATCCTTCATTTGGAAGGGTTAATTACTGAATAAAGAAATTCCCAGGAAATTTCCTATTTTATGTAGGATCTACAGTCATACCCATCGCTCCTCTCCTAACCTATCTTAAGTCGAAGCATTATTTATTTTTTTTTATTTTTTACCTATAGTAATATGCGTATCTAACTGCATAACTGAAAATAATACAACGAGATGCTAATATATGTAACAGCTTTACTATTTTTGCCTTAAATTCTACGAGCTACATTACTATCATTGTGGGCCCGTTAGCCGAGTGTGTAAAGGAATGGAGGTGGCGGATTCGATCCCCGGCCTCGGCGGATTTTTCCATGCTCCATTCTCCTCCAAACGGGGCGTAGAGTCTACCCAACCCTGTATAGAATGGGTATCGGGTTTCTTTCCCGGAGGTTAAAGGCGGCCGGGCGTGGGGTTGACCACCCAAACGCCGGGAGCCCAAGAGCCACATAGGCCTGTAGTGAGACACTTTAACTTTTAACATTATTACAATTAGTTTCTAATTTAATCACAAGAAAATACTAACATAAAAGTTATAAACACCTTAATCTTAAACTAGATCTAGTCTACTCACTGAGAATAACACAATGAGATGCAAATGAATGTACACCAGCATTACTATTTTTGCATTAAATTCTAGAAGCTATTATTAACTTAATTACTATTTTAATCACTAAAAACCATTAAAATAAAAATTGTTAAAATTTTATTATCAATTTAATCACAAGAGAAATAGCCAAACTCGAATCACCTTTTAAAACAATTTAATGTAACGTATTTAAGTAGTAATGCATATACGTCTAAATAAGTGTATCCTACGTATTTCCGAAACAATCACCTATGGTAAGTAAGTATGGCTCCCACGCAAAGTGTACGTAATGCGAGTGTACTTAAGTCGCGAGTACGTAAATCCGGGTTATGACATTATATCGTTCCATTTTCAAAAAGATTATTATTTTTGTAATATTATTGCAACAAAATCAATTTTCAGAATAAATTGATAGGCTTAAAGTAGGATATTTTCCATTTGCTCCATTTTCCTCCAAACGTGTCCTAGGATCTACCCAGCCCTCTGTAGAATGAGTACCGGGTTTCTTTCTCGGAGGTTAAAGGCGGCCGGGCGTCGGGCTGACCACCCGATCTCAACGAAGTCCCGTTGGTCGCGGAACGCCGGGAGCTGGGGTCGTGTTATTGTTTTGTTTGTTTTGCTTTTAGATTGAGGTAAAGAATAATTAGTTTTATTTCTTTATCTTTATTGATAGAAAAAAAAATGGATTCACTCAGATGAACACTGTCAAAATGAACTAATAAGTTATAGTGGTTGTGTCACTTTTCGGAAGCGTTCGGTTGTAATTGCAATTTTCGATTTGATATATGTATCACGTTTACTTTAAGTGGGAATTTAAGTTTAAATGTTAAAATTAATTTTTAAAAGTTTGTATTGATTTGTTTCAATTCTATGATCTTAAAATGGGTAACAGAATTAATAACAAAATATTTCAGATCTATTCTCAAAAATTCAATTATCTCATTTAAAACAAAAGAACAACTCAGACACAAAAAAAATTACTAAATATTACATTTTAATCTATTCCATTACATACTATTATTTAAGTGCACGGAAATATATAAAAGGGATATATTTCTTCTATATTCTTGATACTTATCTATGAGTCCCATTTACATCAAAGCCAAAAAGAAAAAAGAAAAAAAGATAGGAATTACTAAATATAATTAACGTTTATAATTAACGTTTTAGGTGTGCTGAACATGCGTTGAATAGTTCAAAGATGAAGCCTGCACACCTGATTAAGCCTAATTTTAAAAAAACAAAAAAATTAAAGTTAAAAAGTATTTAAGAAAAATATTTAAGAAAACATGATACGACCATGGTTTCCATTTCACAATGAGAAGTCATCTTCAAGTCAAGATGAAGATGACTTCTCATTGTGAAGTGGAAACCATGATCGTGTCATGTTTTTTCTAAATACTTTTTAAACTTTTAATTATTTTTTTTTTAAATAAGGCTTCATCAGGTGTGCAGGCTTCATCTTTGAACTATTCAATTCAGGAATTATATTTATAAGGCTAAACTTAAATTTTCAGCTCTCTAGAATAAATAATTTTATAATAACAGATGGACAAAATTTCAGACCAGAGTTTTGAAATCTTTTCTGTGTTTAAAAAAAATACTTAAAAAAACTTTAAAAAAAAAAAATATCCAATTTGCAGAAACGGAATTTGAAAACACGAAAGAAAATGTACGAATCTAAATTCGGAAGTTTAACAGATCTTTTGGGAGCGGCAGAGAGAGACGGGAATTTGTTAAAAAATGTTTCTCAACTTTTCATTGGACGAGAAGACGAGAGTCATCTGAAAAGATATAATCACAGAACGAAAAGATTTTTCAGATGGGTAGAAGAACAAGAAACTTGCTGAATGAAGACGAGAGAGAGAGATAGCAGTCTTTGGATATCTTTGTAAGGGAAGAAGGTCCACGAGATTTCTGCGAAGTGTCCCACACGATGGAATAAAAAGAAAAATGATGTATTTGAGAGAATGTCAGAAACTGATGAGTAAGAAAAAACCAAAAGTCTTCACGAATTGGAAGAGACGGACTTGGGAGCGAAACAAGGATGTCAAAGTGAGAAACAGTTTTAACAAATCGTGATAATCTTAAAAAAAAAAAAAAAAATCTCTTTCCAAGAACGAAATTTCAACAGAGATAAAATCAGTAAAATAAGAAAATTTTTCTTACACACTTTAATAACAAAAAGTTACCGAAAGAAATTAAAACCTACTCCCCATAAAATATTATTACTTCAAACATTTTTTTTTTTTAAATTGTAGAGCCGTGAAAATGATACTAATGTTAATTTTTAATTTAAATCTCCTGAACAGAAACACTATAAATTTTCCTAAATCCTGAAAATTTTAATTAAATTTTTTAAATTCAACCATATTAAATCGCGCTCAAATTAATGGATTAGCTAAAAAGATTAATACCATCTGTTTAAGACATCGTTAGCAATCCATTGATTTTAATACTTATATTTCTCACTTTGTCGCTCTAAATTCTCTACGAGGGTTCACCTCGATAAAATTTAATAAAAAAGTTAGATCGTCTCTAGTTCTTAAATACGCACACCAAGACTCAAGAAGAGCGGAAGTTATTAAGGAGACACATACGCATTCTCACACACAAACTGACTGAGTTGACGAACTTCAACAGAAGGCTAAATATACGTAAGTGTAATGTATTCATCCAGCCTTTCTTCAAATGATACTAGATTTCGAGACAAGTGGGTTGTCCGCCGACCTCCATAGGTTTTAAATGAGAAATCTGTATCTCCTATGACGCTATCCTCGTTTGAGGTTAAGAGTTCTATGCGTAACCTTTTAAAATCATTATTATTATGAATTTCAAATGTAATGCAATACAATCGATAAGACCATTGGTAAAATCGTTTTTATGTTTAAAATAATTAAAACCAAATTTAATGAACTTAATGCGTAATTTAATTACTGCCGTACATGTTATCTTTGTATAAGTAAATAAATAAATAAATAAATAAATAAATAAATAGTCATGCAGAGATAACGATAATAACCACCTAATTTTCCCTAGGAATCAACTCAGTCAGTCGCTGTGTGTCTTTCACCTGCTCCCTCCCTCCCCGCCTAATAACTTAAATCCCGGATGAATCTTCTTGAAAATTGACTTGCATAGTTGATTCGTTGATTAGCTTAATGGGGCAATTACAACAGTGGCCATGCTGCGCCAAGAAAGGTACAATTTAATTAAAAAGGTAAAGAAATTTATATATTAGAAATAACAATAATTCGCTGAAAATTAGAAACAAAACAGTAAACAAGAAATTACTATTTCACAAAACCGTAAAACAGCAAAAAAAAAAATACTTAAAAGCAGGCAGAAAATATAACGTAACGTCAATGTAACGTAAAAAAACCCAATAATAATGGCAAGAAAAAGATACTCTAAAGGAAAACACAGCATTGTAAATGTAGAAGAAATGAAAATTGTATAGCATTTGTGCATGCATAGGAACCAACTTTTATATTTGGATATAGAAGTATATCCAAATATTTCTAGATTCTTTGGTTTTATCGAGAAATTAGCTCAAGGACTTGGCAAAATTATCCACAGAAAAGCTTAGAAATGAAACAGATTTATCTAACAGTAAACGGATTTCCGCGAACTCTGATGTGATTTTTACTACATATTAAAATTAAAGCGGATTTTGACATTTTGATAAACAATGAGGATTTCATTAACTTTTCCAGAAATGAAAGATTTCTACCATTAGGCCGATGTAGTCTACAATTTAATAAGATAAAAAAAAAAAAATCTTCGGGACTTTTTTATTTTGTTGTTTTCAAGACTAAGAAAAATATTATTAAAAAAATATTATTATTATTTTACATTAATAGCTTAAGTACTTTTAGAAACTTCTTGTTAATTGAATTTAAGTTTCTTTGGCAAACTGTTGGCAAACGACATGTTTACAAACACTCAATGAGTTACCAGACAGATTGTGAAGTAAAAAAAAAAAAAGGATGGTCAAACTATGGACCTAAATTGTTTACTTCTTTAACTTAAAAGGGCCTTAAATGCCCTATCACTCAGGGTCTACGAACCCTGATATTAGGCTAAAGATGTTACTGAAAACAGGGTTATTCCACTTTTAAAGTTCTTCTCAAAAGGTGGGGGGAGGGGGGATTTGCATTTAATTACCAAAAACAAATTAGGTTTTTTTTGTATTTTCATGATGTATTCCATATTGTATCTTTTTAATCAGGTGTCTAATTCGAATTGTTCTACTGTTGTTAAACCAATTCCTTTTCCTTTCCTTCTGGTTGCATCTGCTTATCCATCTCCTTCATCCTCTTTTCTCTCCTAACACATCTCTCCCCATCTCCGTGAGAGCAAATTTAAACCCGATTTTAGAAAACTAACCGGACCCTTCGGACTCGGCTGCAATTGGACGCGGTTGCTAGGCAACGGTCGACGCTGCTTATCACCGTTGTCGTGGCAACTACCATGATTACCGTTTGTTTGCCATTCTCGCCTAGTGGGTGGTGGGTGGATGAGAAGGGACAGCAGCCCCCTCCCCTCTGGCCAATAGGATTGCGACACGTTCGTCGGGATTTGCATCAGCAGATCGAGACAGTGACAAAGGAATGATTACAGTAAAAAAAAAAGCAAAGAAATCGAGACCTTGCAAGAAAATGAAAATAAAGCAGAACTGAATGTTGCTTTTCCATTGAATACTGTTCTATTTTCAATTTCTTTCAATGTAGTTAAATTTTACAAATACACAATTAATTACTGCCTAATAAAATAACACAAAGTCACTGCAAAAACTATCTATTTTTTTTTTTTTTTTTAATTTTGTCTATTTTTATTTCAGGCTAAATTTTTTTAACATTTTAAGCAAAATAAATAAGCAAGTTTATGATTAGTAAAAACTAATAGTATAAAATAACAGTTTTAATAATAAAAACAACAAAGTTTTTATTTAAGAAAAATTATAAGAATTAATTTTTTTATTTATTTTTATACCTCTAGTAATGTTCGCAGTCTTTTATACTTGTTTTTCGGTTACTTTAATGTAAAAAACAACTTTTAATTAAAGCTGAAATTTATAAGTGGGATTTTTCTTTCTGGGAACCAAATTCTTAACTTAAAGGAGTATTTTACTTAAGATTAATTTTTATTTAACCTTATTTGAAGGTTAATTAGAATAAAGATAATTGAAGTAATGAGAATTGAATGCTTAATGTGTGGCTTACTTTTTTAAGGGCTAAGATATATATTTTTGCTATATCTTTTGTTCAATCTGCATTTTATAAATTTTATAAATAAAATTTTGTTATTTAATATTTTTAATGATATATTTAAAACACTCCGTCTTCTGAAACGATTCGCTATTATATTAAAAATTAAAAAAAAAAGTTTTATTAAATACTATATTCATTATGAATTGTTAGATAGATACATAAAAAAAAAAATCATTAACTGTTCAGATTACAATGAACAAATTCCTTTCCCTCATAAAGACTATCCACGCCATTGGTTTAAAAATATAATTGATATATATGAGGATTCTGTTTCTCTTAAACAATTACGGAAATAACCATGCTGTGTTGTTTGTTTTTTTCTTTTTTTTCCTTAGTCATTGAAATAACAGTAATCATTACTTGGGTTTTTTTAGATATCTAGATCGCTAATCTAGATATCAACAAAAGCCAGCCAATGTATCTGCATTAATTCGGATTATAAGTTTTCTGTTCGAATTCTACTCAAAATTATTATTGATAACAAGCAGTCCACTGTCTTCTCTGTATCTTTCTTTCTAATATTCTTTTTCAAAAAAAGAAAGGGGACATAATTTAGAAATGGCGTTTAAAAAAAAAAATCAATAACATATTTATTGTGAGTTTAAGGCTTCCATCAAAGTGACGTGCCTTGAGGCTGTCGCAATGTGATTTCATTTACTCTGAGCTGTTGGGTTTCTTTTTTGAGTTTTCCATCATGAACATGAATAATAGGAAACTGGCCAAATGCACTACAGCTCTGCGCAAACAAATCTTTAAATATTAAAGATTCTTAGAAAATGCTATTATTGTAATGATACGCCACTCTTACGAATAGAGACCTCGTGTTATTCAGTTCGGTTTTACAACATCTTTCGTGTTTCGAGTTTTCGAATTTAAATAAATTAAATAATTGCTGTAAATCTGTTGTACGAAGGATCCACGATAAAATGCTGTCAGTTTGGAAATTTATAGAATTTTAAAAAACTGCTGTATATAAAATTCTAGCAATAAGGTTGAACACGAAGCATTTGGCGTCAATTGTGAGGTATGGGTGCAGTAAAGATCAAAATAGTCGTGCTCATATTTTAAGAAAATCATTCCAGCAGTTTTAGCGAAGGATTTTGGGATCATTTCTTGCGGGAAATTATATGGAGACCAAAATAATAATGCTCATTATTTAAATTAGACAATGCTTACAGTACCAGCGCTCAGAAATTATTTTGTACTTTTTTTTTTCTTTCTTACATGGTTCAGACGTTTGATGAGCCTTTCATAAGTTACAACACACGCTATAATTTAGTTAAATATTTAATTCAGTAGGAAAAATCTTGAATAAAAAATTAAAGAATGCAATCTATTAATTCGTTAAATTACTCCATTTAATGCATAACCCATCCCTAAATGTAAAGTGCGAGTCCAGTACTAAGACTAAGTGATGGTCCCTGAACGTTTGATGGTCCAATAATTATGATAGATAATTATGAATTATAACGTGATTATAAGTACGTATTCTTACATACGGATGAGTAATTCATTTATATGTTAGAAATACATAAAGGGTTGTCATTACTCCGGTTATAGCTGTAATATATAATTTCAAGATTTATCAAAGCATTTAGCGATATATCACAGCGACTGGGTGCGCAATATAAAATTAGGCAGTGAGATTAAGAATATCCAGAACATACAAAAACAATGCTCTTTGATAATTAAAACAATATCAAATTTGATTACATTTAGCAGATAAACAAAAACCCTTAAAAAGAAACTTCTAAAATTCTTTGTGTAAATGATATTAATGTTGGCGTCGTGATCTTGTAATTAAAGAAATTTATTCTTGATTGTCTGATAAGAGAGATGATTAAGTAAACCGGTTTCAAAGATTTAATGTTATTAATTAACATATTTCATTGACTTCCTTAGAATAATTACATATATTCTTAAAATGCAATCATTGAGTTCTCTTCTGTGGTAGTTTATTTGTTTATTTTATTTTTTTAAGACAACACTGCGTAGTTTTCCCTGTATTTTGAGTTCTAGTTTCAGTTAGTTTCATTTAAAACAAGGCTTAATGGCTAACTACTGTATAGTTAAAAAAAGTAGGTGTTTTAAATAACAGTGGAGTGCTTAAATAAACCACTAAACATTCACCTATTCTGTAACGTCTATCGTTATGATAGTGTTTTGAAAAATCCTATATAGTAAGAAAATGGCATTCATTTGATTCATCGTTCGTTATACGGAGATTTTAGTTACTTTCTGAGGAAAGTGAGGCTCAACAAATTGTGTGTGTGTGTGTGTGTGTTCAGTTTTCAACTTGAAGAGATTTTCTTGAAACTTGGTATGGCTATTTAAAAAGAAGAGATAATCTAACTTTTATATTTGAAATTTTTCTGCATGGATACTTGTATAGAATTCAGCGCGAGAAGCTGAAAAAAAAAATCCCGTAGAACCGAAATAATGACAATAATAAGTAATCCATAAATTTATACGCGCTTTGATGTGATTAATTAATCGGATTTCAGCAACTTAAGTAAAAGTGGATGATTTTTTTTTTTTTTTTAGACAAATAAACATTTTTATTGTACAGTAAAATTACAATTGAAAATTAAACAGGAACTCCTTTTTATAGATATCACTATTTTTTTAAAAAAAAGATAGAAATTTATAAAAGTTTTTAAATACAATATTAACTAAATATTGTGTTTATGAAGTTTAGACCATTAAGATTTATTAATTCGGGAGTAAATTATATTATAAAATTTTAAAAAGTTATAACTGCTAATTATCTCACAAATAAACTAAATTAAATTGACAGATTAAGAACCACTGATCGAGAAAAAGAAATACAGACAACACTTTATGTGGAGAACAAGTTTCAATCTGAGCAGAAATTTCAATATTAGACAAATTTTTATCTAATTTTTAATAATTCAATGATATTTCGAAAATTTAATTTTTCTTTTTAGATATCTCCAAGGATACTTATTTACATTTATTTTTTGATTTATTTTGTTATATATACGACAAAATTGGATGGTCTAAGTGTGTATTTACTTATTTTTTTTTTATATATAAAATGCAACAGAGAACAAATTTATTTCAGATGATGGTGATAATGCTCTTCCACGCACGGCTCAATTACAAAATAAAAATAGCGTATTACTATTAGAAAAAAAGAAGCCTTTAGAAATTGACATTCTATAATAATTTATAAGCAATCAAAAATTTATAATTTTTATCAATCAAAAATTATTATAGTTTTTATCACGTTACTGATATTGTCTTACAATTGTAAATCAAGAAATAAATGTTTGGAAGAAAAAAAGATATTTTACTGAATTTCTTTTCTTCAAAATTAAATAAAGAATTGTTGAAAATATAACATAGTAGAAACTAAAATTTATTTATTGATGCTGAAATGTTACATCATAACAATAATGAGTTGTATGTTGGTTCTAATTTTGCAGTTCTGATAGGTGCACCGAAACACGGATAAATTTTCAAACATATCTAACATTAAAATTAAATAAAATAAACTCTTCATACCTTTGAAAGATATTTATTAATGATTTTCAGGTTAAGTTGTTAAATAAATATCGGAGAGATACATTACCTGAAAAAGCTTACACAAAATATTTGGGAATGAATATCTATATCTAAATATACAATATATTTTCATATACTGTGATTGTAATTTTTTGTGCTGCTCTATTCCAAATTAATAACAACAATAAGTTCTTGAACGAACTTAGAATTTAAGAAAAGTAGGCTTTTTTTTTTTTCTTTAAAATTTCTTTTTTTTTTTTTTGTTTTTTTAAGTCATGGAAAGGAAAAAAAAAAAGAAGAAAATTTTACGTTGATTTTCAAATTACGAAATCTACTGAATTCAATTTTCCTTTTTTCTGGTTAAAAAAAAAATAAATAAATAAATAAATAAATTCCATTGTTTATTTCCATCCATCCATCCATAGTAGTCTGTCCGGAGACAGGTCCAATTTCTATGGAATTCACGTAGAACTCCCAGAAAAACCTGTGGACAGATACTGGGGTGGTTTCCCGTTGCCTGTCCCAGGACGCCATTAAGGAATGACGTCAGACCGAAGATTATTTATTTAAGTTGTTGGATTAATTTTAATCGTATCAAACCTAGTTGAAATTAAAGGATTAGCTAAAAGGATTAATATCGAGAGTTTAAGACGTTTATATTCTCTATGGGAATTTTTATCGCCTTTGACGTTAATTTCTCCAGAAGAAACCCACTTGGAAAAAAATTTCAAATATATGAGTTAGTCCTTAAATATGCCTGACAAGTTTCAAGAAGCTCCAATCAGTGAATCAAAAGTTATTAGAGGGAAGCGAGACAGCCGGACACACACAAACTGATAAATTTGATGAGCTCATGTTCCTAGGAAAGTAAAGATCAAACTAACCTGTAAATAAATGGCTATCATATGAGATATAAAATACAATCAGTCGAATATTGAATGGAGAAAAAGTCCAATGACGTCAAGATGGAAAATTGCTACACGTGTCGAAGATTTTTTTTTTTGTCACATGACAACCTCGGTGTATTGTAAGACATGGAGAAACGTAGGTCATTCGACAAAAATAGAGAAAGCAAATACATTAAGCGCCTTTCGTAAGCAACTACTGCTAAAAATTAATGAATCTGCAATTAAATAAATACTATATTCAATAAAACTTTAATTTTGTGAGCGATTTTAAATTAAATTTTTCAGTTCATAATTTGAACTGATACTGAAAAAAAAGGAAGAATATAAGTTCGTATTAAGTCAGGAATAAGTTTTATTTACAAATTTGTCCATTATTTAGTATGTCTATATTAATATTTTGTTGAAAATTAAACGAGGAAGAAGGTTTCCAAAAATTTTGTTTTTTCTTAATGCTTAATACTTAGAATAAAAAAGAAATGTTCAGTTAATGGGTTAATCAATCCATTTTTATTAACTTAAAAACCAAATGCAATTAGAAGAAAGTAAAATCTAATTGACAGTTTAATTTAAAAATTGACTTATGAGATTTATCCATTAGCATGACATTTTTTTAATATGATTTTTTTTTTTGTCGTTAACTAAAAATCAGAAAGTATTAATTAACTGTAAAATGATTTATTTAACATTAAAATTAGCTAATATTGCACGGATAGTAAAACAGTAGGCATTATATTTTTAAATAACAGTAAAATTAACTTAAGTTAAGCGTTTTTTTGATCGTATTAAAGCGTTTCTAAAACGTTAATTTAATTAAAGTTTGGATTAAAAATTAATATTTATTAAATGCTTCAAGATTTACATGTCAGTCATTGAAGAAATTAAAAGCTTTTAATTTTCAATTAATGATAAGTGATTATTAAATTAGGTTTTTAATTTCATAATTGAAATTAATAAATTACGTAATTTAAATTTTATTTCCACCAAAAATTAAAATAAAATTAAAAGAATGTTATAGTATTAATCTTTAAAGAATCTTTTTAATCAATTAAAGTTAATAAATGAATCAATAAAATAAAAAAGTAAATAAAATTAAGTGCATTATCGTTGTTCGTAATAATACTTCAGTTCTTGAAATTAATAAAAAATAGTATTGAACTGAAGTGTTAATATTTTTTTGTGTTTTTGAAATTTCACTGTCGTAAAAATTTATTACTTGTAAAATTTACAAGTAATAAAAACTGCACTGAAGGTTATTGGAAGATAGTAACTCAGAAGGTTATGAAAGTCTTTTTGAAAGATGGACCATTAGAAATCAGTTCACTTGAGAGACCGAATAAGCACGGGAAACAGTATTTAAATATTCCTTAGGAGAAATGGATATCTAATCAGTATCCAGTTGCAATTGTAAATGTCGAAAATCGAAGATGGCTGCCCTGTGGAAAAGGAATGGGTGGGTTGGCGAGGGGGAATGTGGGGGTGTTGGAGGGAGAGAGAGAGAGAGGGAAGCGGAGTAAGGGGAAAGGGGGTGGTATAGAGAAGGGAATCGCCGATGAAATGGGAAATGCACTGGCTCGAGTTGATGCTGAAAATTTATTCGCATTTCAAATAGTGGACCAACGCAGTAGACAGAGGGGGAGGAGAGGAAAAAAAAGAGAGCCTGGGGTAGGGGAGGGAAGATGTAGAAAACGAATCTGTGCAGTCCTACACCCACGCGTTCAGAGCGGTCAACAATGAAGGGGGATGGGAGGTGAAATTAAAAAAAAAAAAAGGAAAAGAAAGAAAGAAAAGACGGGGAGGAAAAAAAAAAAGAAGGATCCAATACGAAAAAGCCCAGTGGCTGAGAGAGTTTTACATTCAAGTTGACAATCGATATGCAAGGCCGAGCGTGAGGGGACTTAGGAGCGGACACTGGACTAATCCAAGTCGCATTTTCCAAAATTGAAATTTCCATCGAGACTGAAAAGGGGGATGGACAACTGCACGAGGGATGGACGGGACGGATGATATTGTAGGAAATCCACCGGTCCCTTTAAAAGCAAAAAAAGAATAGAAAAGAAAGAGCCAAAAATACTACAACAAGACTCCCATCTTCCACTGAATCTACTTCTATTTCTCTGGTGCACTTTCAATCGAAATTTCTTAATTTCTTTTTTTGCTTGTTTTGCTTTTCTCTATTAAAAAGTAATAAGCGATTTGTTCCAGGTTTTGCTAATTTAGAAAAATGTACATCTATTACCATAATTATTTTTTATTACATAAAAGTCATTATTTTGTTCAAAGATGAGTTTTGTCTTTACAACAAAATAAACATAATAAAAATATACGAAGCCCTTCCTAATTAACTTTCCCAACAAAATATATTTAAAATTTCACGACGTTTCGTTTTCAATTAAATATTTAAATTGGATAGTGTGTGTTTAATTCACCTATATTTTTTAACTTATCTTGATGCTTGATTTTTTTTTAATCACGCAGTAGCACTATAAAGAAAAAACAAAAAGCAGTTATCAATCCATGGCTGACTTTAAGCAAACCAACTTAGTAAGAAAACCTAACACAGATACTGGAATCAATGAAAATAAATAATTAAAAATAAATACACTGGTATATTTTTTACTGGACAGAAGATAGAAAGCAGAGAAACAGAAGAAAGACAGAAAAGAGACGTTGATCAAATTGACATTTTTAACCTTCTATTTGGTCCATCAACTTTCAAAGTGACTTATTGTATAATCTTTTTTGTTCAATATTGTAAATGAAAAACTGAGTTTTTTTTAGAATATTACTTATATTACTTGTTCTACAAAGATATAGCATGAAAGACACAGCAAGGATCCTTATAAAAGAAATGTTTTTAACTATATTCCTCACAAATTTTGAAAGTGAATTTAAATCTGCAATATTTTTTTAATGAATCTGGTTGAAAAATCAAAGTGTTCCTTTTTTGGATTACATTTTATATTAAATCGAATTTAAATTATCCTCAATGATGAATTCATATTATGAGAAAGATACACTCAAAAGTAGAACACTTCAGTCCCATAAACGAAGAAAGAACAGATTCAGGTTTGTAGAAGGCACTGTTTCTTATAATCATAACCTGTGTTAATTTTTACTCATTTCTTATAACAGCTTAAGCTATTGTTTACTTTTGTTTATTTGCATTCCTTTCTATTATGTGTTGTTGTTGTTTTTGTAACTAAACGAAGGCATTTTTAAAAAAGGAATAACAAAATAGAATGGAATCAGTTTGATTGGAGACAGTTGAAAGCGCACCCCCTCAATCCAACAATCGATATTCCGCTGTAAAGTTCAATTGATGGTGGATGTTTTGCACTAGTGAGGGCAGTGTGGACGCCGAGATTTTCCATTTCTAGATAAGCAGCTGCAGCACACAACTCGGGGATGGGTTTTTTCTTTATTACTATTTTTTTTCCAGCTCTTTTGATCAAAAAAAAAAAACATCGTACAAGTTGGCCCAACTAATTACGAGGGCACGTGTAGCCACATGTTGTGAAGCTGCTATTCTCTTGCCAACAAAAGATCCAGGAATGCGCTTCAATCTGTAAACCCTTACTTGAGATAGACGGTATGACACACCCTCCTCACTGGCGGCGAATCCGACCGCGATAACGAAGTGCGACGAGTCGCAGATTCATCTGCCGTTGAATGAGAATTGACGGCGGGCGAATCTGCTTGTTGATGCACCATTCCTAGATGCCTTCACACACACACACACGAGCGCGCTCTTGGTCTGTGTAAACATGCCGCAATACACTTAGTTCGTCCAAATGCTTAGAGCAGAGACGTAGGAAAACACGCATGAATGCACTTCTTTTTGCCACAAGGTTGTTTGTAAGAAATAGATGGACGCCACCTTATCTTATTTTGAATTAAATGAAAAGACTAAACTCCTAACATCTTCACTAAACACTTATTTCAATGAAGTACGTCAGAAAGTTGTTGTTTTGTTTTTTTCGATGAAATCAGAAAATTAAACAAAACAAAACAAGCTTACCATACAAATGTAATCTTTTATTATCACAACTAAAACAGCAATATTCTTTTTTAGAAATGGTTTTATAACTAAAATTCACTGAGCTATTATTTTTCGGTTGCTTTAAGAATCATAATTATTAATTTCTCCTCCAAAAGAATTAGTTTATGATTAAGAATTAAAATAAGGAATGTTAATAATCTATTGTTAAAAACTTGTTCTTTATGTTAGCAAATAAAGATATCAGTATTTTAAATAGCGGTGGGAAAAAAATACCATTTTTAAAGATTATTGACTGAAGAAATTTGGAAGAAATAGCTTATTGCTTGTGGAATCTGAAAACTGTAGTGTTACCGGTATGTTATTAAGTTGCAAAATTGTTCAGATGATGAATAGTTGTGTTCAAATACTTGAAAAAGTGAAAATAATAACTACTAATGTTTCTAACTTATTTAAGGTTTCCTTTCGACATAACTGTACCCATGGAAAAGTTAATTGTGGCATCAAAGACAAGCAATAAAATAATGGTAAGACAAGAAAACAGTTAAACAAGAGATTTAACGTGCGTTAGTACATTTTTACAGTAAAATAAAACAAAGAACACACACAACTAAACAAAACACAAATTCACTGAGCTATTCCGTTTGTGTATATCGTCCCATTTCACTGAGCTAGGTATGCTGGACGGATCGGGCTGAAGAGAGGCCAATAAGCCTTGAAACAGTACTGTCTCCGATTTCCAGCACAAATATCAAAAAATAGCTCAGTGAATTTGTGTTTAGTTATGTGCGTTCTTTGTTTTATTTTACTGTAAGAAAACAGTTAAGTAATAGAAAGATTTTACATTCAGGGCATCCTAGGTATGTATTAAAAGAAATCGTTATTTAAAATGTTAATATTTGCTTCATGGAACAAATATATTTGCAGCTAATATGCATTAGGTCATTAATACACGAAACCATAATTCTTAGCCCCTATCATAACAGAAATACTTCAGTTTTAAAGTCCAAGAGAAGTTGTTAAGAAAAGATCGTCACTCCTGTTTACAATGAATTAATTTATTGTCTCATTTATTAAGGTACGAAAAATTTGTGAACCTAAAAATTTTTAAACTAGTAAGATTGTTGTTATTTGCTGCTACTTCAGGGAAAGTTCCCTGATTACAAAATTAGAGATAGACTGCGAATTAGTATTATAACAATATATATAAATAATCACAATGAAATAACATTCTGATGATTTTTAGCTTATTTTCCTAAGAAAGTGAGGCTAATCAGAACACTCAGTCTATGTATGTGTTCCACATAAAATTCATAACCTGGAGTAAAAATGAAATGCGATGAATTTTTACTGAATTCAATTGTCATTGGTTAAATCTCCCTATAAATTGTATTGATCAGTTGATTCTTGGTCCATTGTAAACTCAAAATGAAACCAATTTTTTTTTTTTCCATATACGGATCATACATAAAATTTCTTTAAACAAATAAGTATTAAAAATTAACATTTGTAAATTCTACGTTTCAAGTCGTAGAATTTCAAGACTGAAATATCATTTATCATTTCAAAATTAATTAATAGAGAAACATTTGAGATATATTGGCCTCATTCATCCGTTTTCCATATTTGAAGTTTATACTACGTATTTGTTTTCCTCAGATATTAAGAATTTGAAACTAAATGTCTTTTTTCTCATTTTCGCGATTTAAAAAAAAAAATCAAGAAAAAAGTAAAAAAAAAAATAAAAATTAAGAATCACAGTTTAAAGAAAGAAAGCTTTAAGCTCTTCGAAGTTCTCTTTTGCTTGTTACAATTGAATGATTGCATTTACATCGAAATCTCACCTACATAAACAATCGATTATCTCGATAAATTTTGGGCATTCCTTTAATCATATGTGTTTCACTACATTAACTGAGGTTACATACCAAAATTAGAATATTTCCTAATGTGTGTTTTTTTTCTTTTTTAGTGCATCTGAATTATTAAGTAAGGAAATATATTTCTAATTTTTTTATTTCCTTCCTTTTCGTATTATACATAGAAAATAATTGATCAAGTTCCAGTAGCGACGGGAGCATCAAAATTTAAAAATCTACTCTCCTAACACACATATACACACACACAGTAATAAAATAAAAATGCAGAAAGTTTATTATTTATAATCATTGAGAAAATTAAAGAGCCTGACTTGGAAGATTTGTTGATGTTAAAAATTGCTTCTGAAGTATTTTATCTAAGCATTGATTTGAAAAGTATTAAACGTATTCTACCCACCTCTAATGCTGTTGCACTCTAGGCATCTGCCCCTCTCGCCCTATCGTCGCCCAATCCATTCGAGGAGGCTGATATATACTATAAAGTCACGGTAATTTTTTATATATTCAATCAATGTTATATGTATTATTGATTGAACAGCTATGAGTTTCATTGTATTTAATGAATAGTACCTGGAAGACCCGGCTTTGCTTGGTCAAATAAAAATGAAATAAAGAACGAACACTGTAGCAATCACCTAGTTATTTTCGGGGAAATGGAAAGCTCCGCAGTGAATATACGCAACGATGAAGTGAAAAAGTTTTGAAAATTATAATTATTATTTTATTATACGTAAAAACAAAATTATTGTTCTATTACATGTAAAAACGCACAGAATACGAATTTATTAAGCATAAAATAAAACGAAAATAAAGTAAGAACCTTGTGGAAAATAACCTAGCACAAGATCAATCTAATGTGTTTTCCCGAAGTCGAGACCTAGCTAAATCGCTTTCTCGCACCCGAAAGCGGTAGATTCACCACATTCGCCAAATCCTTAGGTCCGTTTTAAAGATAAAGTTCACAAGAATTGCTGGCTTTTTAGTAATTGATTTGATTTGATAATTTTGACATTTTATTATTATTATTATTATTACTATTAATAATAATTTAAATAATAGTTTATTTTATTTAATTTGCATTTTACTTTTTTTTTTTAGATTTTTCACTAATCTTTCAAAAGTTTGAAAGTGACCGATTATTTATTTGACAATGTATCCAAAAAAGCCAATTATTTCTTCAATTGGAGAGAAAAAAAAAAAGTTGAAGAAATTCCTTCTAGATTGAATTGCACGAAACTCCTGAGAGATCTCACACGAAGTGTCAATGGTTTCTGATCTGCTTTCCCATCTGTAGCCATCTATTCATAGGCACTCCCAGCCGGTGTGGAGTGAGGAAAAGCAGATTAGTAATGTCCACTGTGTGCGCCACTTTCCTATTCAAAAGAAGAACGTATTGTGGGAGTCCGTTTACACTGCAGATAGCAGGATGCCATCTTAGGAAAACGGGATTAAGTGAGGTCACACGTTTGTCCCACTCTGAGAGACTTTTATCTTGAAAAGAGAAACTATCATAAAAAAAGACCTGAAGTATCACAAGAGCTGACACCATTCACAGAAAAATTAATCTCCAACGTCCCGTTTGCAATTTCGCGAAACATAGATTTGACATTATAGTGTTGAAAGAGATTAACCGATTTCGTAGCAATCACAAAGTTTGTGCGTAGGCGGAGGAGGGCAGAAGGTGGTTAGCAAGTGTATTTTCCATGAGATCACGAGCCCTGCTCCCAGCAATGTACTTTTGCAGAGTCGATACATGCCTCACTGTATTGGTGTTGTTGCTTTTCAGGCTTAGAAACTCACGGATAAGTTTTTCTGAGGCAGTGAATCAAAGACCTCGTCGTAATCTCAGTCGCCAGCTATCCAAACAACTGAGATCATGCAGGATTGGGGCTTCACCGCTGCCTATTCTCGGCGCCCACCACTTGATGAAGAAGGCCGCACCCTTAACAAAACTTTTTCCTTCCAATTCTTCTCTGTTACCTCACGGAGAGAAGAAAGGGAGTGAGAGAGGATTTGGAAAGAAGGAGGAATGAAAAAAGAAAAAGAAAAAAAAAAGATTTCCTTTTTTTTTTTCTTGTACAGATGAAAGTTTTCAAGGGTCAAGGAGACTGGTAAGTTTTGCAATAACAACTACTGCATGCTGGTCAAAATGCCTTTTTCAGAGATACACATGATTTTGGGTAGAGTGACAGAGAAATGATGGAAAGTCAGACAGGAATTTTCTCGAAAAGTCACGAATCTTTTTTGTCGTTTCAGTTCTCCAGATTCAGAGATTAAAGTGAAAAAAACTCAAGATTGCAAAGGGAAATGGTATGGAAATAACCTAAAAGAAAGTATTCAGTAATAAAAAAAGAAATAACAAAAAAAGTCATTTTCTTTTCAAATCAATTAGAACAATTTAAATAAGCGTTACTACAGGAGCTACTTTTTCTTTTCTTTTCATGAATTTATAATTTCAATATAGTTTTACTGGGAGATTTAAGCTAATTAAGTTCGCAAAATTAAATCTTAATTAAGTATTTTATATAAAGTTCAATTTAACGTGTGTTGCTGTTAGTAATATTCCCATTAAGCCACACATCTGAATATAACAATAAATTTATAGTT
>JAFIDM010000003.1:35164039-35175927 GCA_023159025.1 Thereuonema tuberculata | reverse complement strand
TTTGCAAAAGTTTGTTGATTGACTACCTTTGTCTGTGTTGCTGGTGTGCGATTGTTATGAGAATTTAATCCGTGAGCAAAATTTAAATAAGTGGCTACATCTCAGAGGAATTATTTTGATTTCAAAACAGAAGGGACTGCCTATTAAAATCATAGAGCTTTCACGGCAGGGATTTATATTTATCTACCTGCGGCCCACAGGAAAATAAACCACAAGTAATTAGGTAAGCTTTGCTTTTGCTTCGAATTGTGTTGACCCACACGCTGCGCTAAAATTCTCCATTGCTCATATATTGGTCCTTCACAGGGCAATGATATAAGCTTCATGCTGGGCTTGGAATTACTCAATTTGGGTCGGAGCAGGCGTTTAATAAACAACCAGCGCAGGTGTTGCTTTCGAAGAGTAGGAAGTTCAATTGGAGGTTGATCATGTGTTGCACACGGCACATAAGGCTTGCCCAGTGCCAGTCATTAATGACCGCTTTGCCTGGACGTGAGTTAATGAGGTTTTAGTAGTGGGTGGATTAAAAACCAGTACTCCCACAGAACTTGGACAGGTGGAGTCGTCTTAGGTTAAATTACAGGCACGGCTCTTCAATATGCCTCGACGGAATTCGATAGGTATCAGACATTAAAAAAAAAATGGTTTGTAAAAAAAAAATATTAATTCTACTTTTTATTTGCATTTAGACAAAAAAAAAAGTACATATAAAATTTTAGAGAATTCAGTTTTTCCCGCGATCAGTACTTTTAAGTGTTACTATAAAAATACTATTCACTTAGCTGCCAAGTCGTTGAGATTTGCTTGTTTTTCTTATATAAAACTTGAATAAGAGCACGGAATTTAAAAATTGCACCAACTTTCCTCATTTTAATTTATTATTGTTGTTTTTAATGCAAATACGAAAGTAATATAAAAGAGAAAGTTGTGTTCGGGTTTGTGAGATATTCCTTCTCTCCAATCCAATTTATCCACAAAATTTTAATTTTTGGAAAATTGATTAAATACATAAATTCTTGCGTTATATGGCTTAAATAATGAGTTATTAATTTTAAACACGCGCTAGTAATATTGAGTTCCATGTGCCGCAATTTCATTTTCAAAATGCCTTGCTCAAGTAATTTAATAGATTTGTTGATCATTACAGTTGACTCGCGATAATCTGACAATTACGGGACCGAGGGGATGTCGGATTATCAAACATGTCGGATTACCAAAGGTTGATTTTTTTAAAAACTGAATTTTGACTTCTATGGCAAGAAAATTTAAGTTATTTATATACAGTACTGTACGTACTACAGTAGGTATATTGTTACAGCATATATTGAGTACATATTTTACGGCCATTGAGGATATAAAAAGAAACTCATTAGGCATAGTTTTACACAAATGAATACATATGTCTGTAATACTAATTTATTTATGTATTTATGTCTTAAAAAAATAAAATTACAGTAAATAATGTAAAATATAATTTTATGTCTTAAAATAAAAAATAAAAATACATACATATGTATTTACGGCTTAAAAAAAATCTGTAATCTTTTTTTGTTTCTTCTTATGTAAAGAGTCTGTCAGGGCTTTTTCTTGAATATCTTTTAACATTAAAATGTTCTCGTAGTCGAGTTCCCTCTCCTCACACCAACGTATCAAAGTGTTTGCAGCCGACATTACTTCATCGCAAGTGATTGTGCATTTCACCTCCGTGACCGCCTCAATCGGGTCGGTTTTCGAACCAACCTGCATCGGATTACCGAGCGTGTAGCACTGTCAAATGGATTATCGCTAATCAACTGTATTTCCCAAATTACTGGAAAATTGTACCTACAATTAAAAATTCCAAATTACTAAATTTAATAGTCTAACTAGTTATAGGCTAGTTAGCGTATCAAATTTCGAAAACCTATATGGTTAAATCCAAATAATCTCATCAAAAAGATAGTAGACCCTAATAGTTAATCACTTGTATGTAATTTATTTTTATTGATAAATGCTCTTCTCGAGACTCGAGTATTAGTAGCTTTCTTGCATGTATTTGTCCAATTTTTACGAAATCAACAGGGTTAACACATTTTTGTAACATAAATTTAACATTACAATTTCATATTTTCAATAAAAAATATTGAGTGGTAGCGATTAGGGCACTTTAACAAAAAACCTAAGTTTTGAAATCTTTTTTTTTTTTTTGCAAGCTTTTTTCAATAAACACGAAAATCAATTAAGATAATCATTGTAATAACTTAACATACCTCTAAATTTTCAGTATATTGAGATGTTGAGTTTTTGAGTTATTGTAACTGATGGACGATTATTTTATTTCGAAAAAAAAAAAATTGCACTCCCACCCCCCACTTGTCTGTTTAGGAAATTACAACATTACTGTCATTATAGTACTCTTTGGTAGTCAGACAGCAAAGGAGTAAAAAAATTAAATAAATAATAATAATAATAATAAGCTTTTTGTTAAAAGTTTAACACATTAGTAAGTCTCAGATATTAAATCACCAAATTTAAAATAAATTTTTGGGAAGAAGATTGTGTCTCTAATGGAACTTCAAAACTAACAATTAAAACTTAAAAAGGTAATCTCAAGACAGAATTACAAGAAAAAACAAGGTAGGGATAGCGATTAGTAAACCAATCACAAATCTTGTTAATACACTGACTTCCTAATAATGATTTAAAAAAAAATTACTATTTATAAGGAATAATCGTCATTTTTAGCTCAAACCTTGTTCATAGACTGAATTCAATAATTTGAATTTTCTTCATTCACGTATCAGAAACCGTTGCGAAGCATTGTGGGAAACTTGTCCACAGACAGACAGACAAACCGGGACTATAAGGCTTCAATCAGAAGCCTAAAATATACATCATACAGATTCCAGTATTCTATAACTCTTTGAACTACAGAAAATTAAGGTCGACATTTTCAATAAATTTGATTTTGTAGCAGAAATAATACAAATTTAACAGTTTACAGGATTGCATCCCTGTCTTTCACAATTTTTGCAAGCTTTCCAATGAGTTTGCCTTTTTTGATTAATTAAATTTTTAAAAATGAATCATAGTTAAAAAATTTAATTTTAATTATTCTTTTTTTTTTTTGTTCGTTTAAAGTTAAACATGTTTGTTTCAAATTAAGCTTATTAATTAAGATGTTCGGAATTTGCTGTTTGTGTTATTAGCGGGCCCATGTTACAGTTAACATAGGGAACCGCTGTTGCTTTTATGTTGTCTGTACATCACACTTAAGACTGAAGCGGCTAAACGGTTAGAGATATTAGAATGAAACCTTCACCATTGTGTTCAGCATCAAAAAGTAGGTGACCGCATAAAAAAAAAAATCAGACCTATAGGACCCCTCCCTGACCCCCAAATTACGTTTTCCATAGCAGTGTTAGTAATAATGATAACAATACACAGTAATAGACTAATAATAATGCTTTATACATAACAATACTAACAATTGCCAACAGGACGTCATTGCTAATATTTACAAACGTATTGTTTCATAAATTCTTTAACATATCCAAATAATGCACTAAGCATTGTATTAGCGGCCCCTAGGTTACAGCTTGCCTGTAAAACATAAAGGAACGGTCTTGCATTTATATGCTCTTACTTTTAATTCATTTGTTTATACAATTGTGCATATTATGGGGCCGCTTTGCTTTTGACACTAAAAGCATAAATTACCTTGTTAATAGCGTAAAGCAGAGCTTCTCAACTGGTGTGCCGCGACACAGAGGTGCGCTGTGAGGATGCCTTTGGTGAGCCGCGAGAAAATTCTAAGTGTGCATCTCTAATTAGCATTTGGCTTCCCACAAGTACGCAAATGCTCGTATGTAAAATAAACCTAGATGTCAAATAACCTGAGCAAGCAGAAGTAACAACTACATTCTGTGTCGTTCTAACAATTAAGATTAATAAAATATTAAATCACATACAAACGTATTAAAAAACGTATTTCAGGATATCTTTAAATGTTTGAAATAGACTGTTATGTTTATTTGTAAATCGTAGGTGTGTTTTCAAAGGATTCCAGCATCTGCAATAAAAGTTAAATGTATCGTAACATTTTAAGAACAAGGTTTGGTTTGCCGCGGGATTTCTGCAAAAGTAAAAGTGCATCGTGAAGCAAAAGTGGTTGAGAAGCGCTGGTGTAAAGTAACAGTGTATAAATTGCGTTAAAGATTATATAGTACAGTATAATGAATACAGTAAATTTCAATTAAAATTAATTAAAAGGAAATTTAAAAAAAAAAGAGTCAAATTTATATATTTATACGATTTTACTAATACTCATTATACTCATTATTGTAATAATATAGAGGTTTAAAATGTTGAAATGATGTTAATTGTATATATTATTACCAGATTCGTTACTGTATCTTACGAAAAGTTTTTCCATATATTAAGCCTGATGAAGCGGTTAAAAGACAATAAACTGCGAAATATTGCGAAGAAAAAAAGATGATGTGTTTTTTATCATTAATAATTATTAATTGCATATTGAGTTTGAATATTAGAGAATCAAATATTTATATATAAATTGACAGACTGCTTCCTGAAAGCAATAGATTGAAAGCAGTTTCGAAAATACGTTACGAGGCTTAATTTAAAGCCTCTTCGTTTTTTTGTTCTTAATTTAGATTAAGGTAAATTGAAATTACAATATTTCTTCATTTATTTTTAAATTACCTTATAATTACATCGGAAGCGCATCTTCTACCTTTTTCTTTTACCTTATAATTAATTTACTTTTAATTAATTATTAATCTAAATTGTATCTATAAAATTAACATTTGGCCACCACACAAAGACTACTATTTAAAAAAATTATATTGCAATTTAAAAATATACAAAAATTTTCCGGTCGACTAGCGACCATTTCTTAAGTGCCATGATATACTAAATTGTATCTTTTTTATATTCTTTTTACCTTGAAAGAGTAAATCATTTTCAAGGTTTTTTTCTAAACTAAATTTATATAATGTAATTAAGGAAAAAAATTAATATGAATTAATATTAAATTATCATTAAATAATATTAAATCAATTTATTGACTTCCTAAAAATTTAATCAATAAATGTCGTAGACATTGTTGTAAAATTAAAAATGATATTCACATTTTAGTAGTGATGCAACTAAGTATATACGATGTAAGGACGAGAATATCATGAAGAACTTCTTCGCAATTGTGATTAATTAATCACTTAGCGCATCTCTCGTATCCAGTTTTTAGTGAGCTAAAAAGACTTTTTCTTGTTGTTTTTTTTCCGCTATTTACTTGAAAATTGGGAAAAAATTAGTATAAGTTATAACTATAAATTAAATATAACTAAAGTTTACAATAGATAACTGTTTAACTGCTGTGGTCTTTAGCAGTGGTTCCCAAAAGGTGTGACGAGAAAATTCAGCCAACTTAGAAGCTAAACACATTTTTCAAAAAAGTTATTTATTTAATAATAAAAATGACAACTACAAATAGCACAAAGATAACAAACATGATAAAAATGGGAAATAACTACGTACGTTTTGAACCACCCTTCGGTAGGGTTCCTTATCAAGTTTCCCTAAAATTAAAAATATCAATTCTTCTCTTTGGATATTATTTACTTTTCATGGATATATTAAAATTATATATAAAAGACAGTGGCTAGAGTTTTCAGTCAGTTTTACTAAAATTAATGTCATATCAGGTGCTTGGGCTTTCAATGGTGTTTAACATAAAAAAAAAAAAAAATCGGTGAGACGAGATCAAATTTTTATTCTGAAAGAGCGGTCAGGAAAGAAAAAAAAACAGTTTGGAGGCCACTGGTGTATAGAAAACTTTATCGAATAAAGTGGGCACTGAAATAGATTTTAACATGATTCCAGCAATAAATTGAGGTAATATTATGACGTGATTAAATTCAATTATGGAATTCTAACTATTAAAACGTCCGTAGATATATGTAAAAAACTTCCACACCCTATAAGTCAGCACCCACGCAATCCCCAGACGTTAATCTCGGAACGCCTCAACCAATTATGTTCATCTACAATCTTGCCAAATTTTGTGTGTCCAGTCTTCTGTGATCTTGTTGTGGAAGATAACAAACAAATATGACAATGGTTACAAGATGAAGACAGTTTTACTCCTACACGTTTGTTTGCAAAGAGCCTCGTTGTAATATTAGGTTGTTGCTTAAGAAAAAAATTTACATAAATGCAAATTTGATCTACTTCATTCTTGTCGTATTTACGATATTTATTAAGTTTATGGAAACGGCAGTTTAACTTTATCGTTTAATATAAAAAAATAACGCTGGAATATCACAAGCAGAAGTTAAAGATTACTGGAAAAAAACCCCAAGATATTTCTGAAAGAACGTTCCTTAAAACTTTACTCTTTGTTTAGTGATCCACATGGGTGCTATTGCTTGTCTTGTTTGTACGTCCGTGTCCCCCCTCCCCCATCAACTCCCGAACGGAAGTTCGGATCGGCAAACGGACTTCACCATCGTGTTCAGAGGTCCAAATACCGAAGAAATAGGGTATTTACTTGTGCCTATCCGAAAAAAAATGCGGACGGAGTCGACTGTTTGTTTCCGCAAACAAACAGTCGACTGTGCCTCCAAGCTGTTATAGAAACGGTCGAATAAAAATATAGATTGTATAATAGAAAGTATAAACTAAAGTATATCCAAATTTCAAGTCGATCGAGTCAGTAGTTGTCCAGGAAAAAAATTTCCCAAACTGCACCGTTTTCCGGTTGACAGTCGGCTGTCGTTCGCGGCGGATCATCCTCCAATGCTCCTTAGGTGAAGTTTAGGTCAATTTGGGAATTTTTTGCTCGACACGTCCAATGTCCTCGTGAGTTTTAATGGGCCGCCCTTAATTTTATGCTTTAGCACAAATTTTTTTTTTATTATTATTATATTTGTTAAAACTTGAATTCATTTTTTAGATCCATTTATTTAAGTTTCCATTTATTTTCATTATAATTTTTGCTGAACATAATTTTTTTTTTTAGATTTTTTTAATTTTTTTTATTTAGATATTAAAATGTCTTTCTACGTTACCACATCTTTCTGTTCAGTATGTGATAACTTATACCAGTGGCACTCAACCCCTAGGGTACGAGGAGACATTTAAGGAGATACGTGAAAGAAAATTTGCAATGCCTTGTCGAAGTGTTTTCAATATTTTTAATTTTAAAAAATAACCTATTGAGGCAAGGGAAATTGTATTTTTTTATTTTATTTTTTCCATGTTATTTCTCTCTTATTTTACTTTAAGCAAAAGTTTGATTAGAGTCTTAATCCTGTATCTCAGCTGTAAAATTAAAACTTCTTGTTTATTAAAAAAAATATTAAAGTTTAAATGTATTCAACTTTAATACCAGATATTAATTGGATGTAAATTATATAATTTATTTTATATGCTCCATAGAATTTTTACTTATGTTTAGGTAAATTGAACATTTTGAGTTATGCATAAATAACCATGGGGTACATAGTTAAACATAAATTACATCTGAGGATACGCGAATAAAAAAGTTTGAATACCACTGACTTAAATTATAGAATTCCGATTACAAATAAAATAGCATCTATTTGTTGACAAATGTCAGAGAAATTCAAATATTAAGATGAGTTTTCAAATAAAATAAAATAAAAATTTTATCCTTAAAAGCTTATTCTTATCTAAGCTTTCTTTTTTTCCTTAGATACTAAAAAGTAACAACAGAGATGGAGTATATTCATTATTCAAAAGTTCTTGGTGTTAAATTGTGGCTATTGGACGCCCACTGCTATCAGGCAATCAGCATATGAAATGCTTTCATGGAATAGGCACTTCTTATATGATGAATCGGAATCATGCGGTACATGGAACACTCTTCTCAAGGGCCATTTTTATTATTGCTGCCCCTTTGGCTACAGCAACCCGCATTAGGCCTTCGTGCCAATTCTTCGACGCCGATAAAAGTGGAATCTAAAATGTAGTAATCCAATATTGGCATCGCAAATGGCCTCCCACGAGGCACGCCTTCCCTCCGCGCCGTCACTTGCAATTACGGCACAGATCCATTTTATATGTGTGTCCATTTCTCTTGCAAAGATCTTTTCCATTTTTAGACCCACCAGGTCAGCGGAGGGGGGTGCCAAACGTAGGGGTAAATTGAAGACGATAGCCAGGAGGAAAGAAGAAGAGGGGGGTTATTACGAGGCGGTGGTAGATGACCGTACGCGAGATTTATAAATACACCCCGAGAGTTAGATTATGGAAGGAGAGACACGCACTGACCAATCTAGGTTATTACCATCGTGCTGTCTGTCTGCCGTCGCGTTTGCTGCGTTATGATCTGACCAAAAACACTGAAAATACATTATCGGAAGTGAAGGCGACGTCCACCTCGGGGAATAAGAGAGGACGGGAGGGGGTGTAGGGCGCCATTCGACCTCAGACATTTCTTGAGAAATGCAAGGCATTCATTTGCCTATGTGGCAATCAGAATTGGGTCGCCTATCAGAATGAAGATTATCCTCTACTTGGCTCAGCTAAATTCAATGACCACGGGGGAAGAGCCAGCGACAAAGGTCACCATCGACTTGGAACAAGTTTCAAAAGCATATCTTCACCAAAGTTAAGCAAAAATTATAGCTCGAAGAAAATAAAAAAAATAAAAAATATTAAAATCAATAAGCGTATTTTTCTACAAAAAAATTGTTTGCGCAGAATGTTTGCTATTTTATCTTCATTATTTGCAATATTTATTTTTACTGTCATATAATAGAATAGAAGATTTTTCCTATTATTGTTTCTTTTTTTTAAATTGTCATTGAATTAAAAGTAAATTAAACCATTTAACAATGTATAGATTACTTAGTTTCTAAAAACCTAATTTTTAATATTAATTACAGTATTCATAAGCTTCTCATTAAAAGTATTAGCATTTAAACTATTTGTTAATAGATTTGTTAATAGGTTTAACTAATACAATTCTATTGCTTAACTATTCATAGACTAATAATGTTAAATGTGCATTAGTTTTATGACAAATTCAAATTTACGACAATTCATAAAATAAAAAATGTAATAAAACAAACTTTTTTTATTTATTTAATTCTATTTCAAATGAAAAGAAATTTTTTGTTTTTGATTTTGAGCAATTTTAATTCGAAAACTAATCAAAAAATTCAAAGTATCAGTCACTATTAATTAAATACATTAAAATTAAGATATTAATGATCAAGAATTATTAGTTATAGTAATTAAGAGATATGAATTTAATTTTAATATACTTTTAAGACTTAATAAAAAAATTCGATTATAGACTGATATTAACTATCAGAAAGCTGAATAATTAAAAAAAATAAGTAAATTTTTATTAATATATTATTAATATATATAAAAATTTAGATAATAAATCGTAAGCATTTGTTACTCCATTTTAATAATAATTATTAAAACCAATAATAATAAAATATAGATAATTAAATATCAGTAATTTACGTTGACTTAAGAATTTTATATTATTAAAATATAGATAGTTTATGCAACATGTGAAATAATTCTGCACTCTGAACGTAGGCATTTGATTTCCACAAAACATGTTTTATATCCAATTCAAGCAATGTGAGTATTCCAAATTCGAACCACCTTGTTATCAACAGTGAAATATTAATTATAAAATCATCGCCGAAACCACTAAGTAGACAAAACAGCTCAAATACAATTTTTATTTTCCTTATTCCTTAGATTAAGATCACTTTTTTGTGTCTAATGTTTCTAATTACCGACTTCTAAACGAGGTTAGGGCATGACGGAGCTGACAGCTGAGGCGAGGCGCTTGCTCTCGTGGACATCAGTGGCCAGTGTGACCTCCGGCCTCGCTTTGGTGGCCTCTAGATGACCACAGAAGAGCGACTACTGACCAATAGAGATTCCCACTGGGATCTCAGCGTGCGGTCATTGGCCAAAGAGCGGCAACACCCTCACCCGTACACCCCTCTCCCATCACCGGTTGTTGATATTTGCCCAAGAGAAGAGATGCTTCGGAGGTGAACAATTCGACATTATTTAATTTCAAATTAATATTATTCTCAATAATACTTTAATATTACCATTCAAGGCTTAATTTTATGTATTTTTATTAAAATAAAATTTATAAAACTCAATTCTTACATAAACAACAAAATATTTGCAAATAAATTACCGAAAAAGCTATATTTGTAGACGTATATTAAGTTGATGGGATGTAATTTATAAAAACTCATTCTTTTCTATTGATAATTTTAAATAATTTGTACAATAAAGACAAAACTTATTCATATTTCAAGAAAATAGCAGAGATCAACTCTTTTAAACTACTATATCATAAAGTTATTATGCTAACTAGATTTAAATACTAAAATTAACTATATACTTATTACAGATATAGAATTAATGCTTCTACTTAATTAATCAAAATTCATTTTTTTTTAATTTCTTAATTACATTTTTCTATATTTTTCAATAATTATTTTGCATCTAAATAAATTAAAATTAATTTCAAAAAATGAATAAAAGTCTTACCAGTTTACATTAATGTATTTTTTTGAAAAAAATGTCAACTGTTTTTTTTTTTTTCTTTTTTTCTTTTGTATGCTCTGCCATCTGGTGCCAAATCTAGGAAGAAAAAAAAAAACATTTCGAGTTACGGGTTTTTTTTTTTTTTACTATTGTTATAGACTTTGTAACGATAGCAACTACTCCAATAAATTTAATAATTAATGGTTACTATTTAATTGTAACATAATTAGTTTTAATTAAAGTATGAATTAATTATAATACAATGAAATTGAAATGATACAACAAATAGCATTTAGTGGTTAAAGTAGCCATATTAACAATTTTAAAATGTAAGCTATTATAGAAAATGAATCCAGGACTTTTATAATACAACCTAAAATTATTACTATGACCTATATACAATGCAGGAGTATCATGTTCTTTACAGAGTCGGATGTAGCCCCCCCCCCCCCCCTTTACTAGTTTCGAAATTTCGAATTTCATGTTTGGAATTCCTCAGTTAATTAATTACTGAGGTATTTGTTCAGATTTTTTATTTTTTAAATTAAAAATACACATTTTCTAAAATAGTTTTTTTTTTTTTTTGTCAGCAGATAAGTTTTTTTAATAAAATATAATTGTTGTTTACTTATTTTAGTTTAAAAAAAAAAAAGGATTTGTATATCAGTGAGGCCTTCTAATAATTCATAAATCAGTGTAGGCCTACGGATTTTCTTGAAGAAATAATGGCCTATTTCTGGATATAAGTACCTTACACATTTACTTATTTTTAAAAAATAAAATAAAGCCGACACACAGGATTAAGATAAAAAGAATTAACAAATAAAAAATACAGAACCCCGACCAGTTTCGCCTTTTGTTCAAGGCATTGACAAATTATTTTTTTATTTACAATTGTTATCTAATCCCAAATTGCACATAGCAAGTTGTAATTCTATGTACCTATAGCAATATATTAAATTAGGTGGAGGACAAAGTAGAGACTACGTTCATTCAAGAACTTCTTGATAGCATTTATTCTATTTGTGTTTAAACTCGACGTGTTTCTCATCACGTTTCGTTCTAAGGTGGGTTTGTTGTTTGTTTTCTTAATATTAATTAATATTAATAGATTAATAGAGATATTAATTAAAAAAAACAAAAAAACAAAAAAAAAAAACAACTACTTACATGAAATTTATTTATTATAGAATAATTTCAGATAAATTCAGTCAATTTGAAATCAAAATAAAAGTAAAGTTACGTGATTTTATGAAAAATAAAATATATTAACAAAAAGATAAAAAGTATGTCTTTTATAAAAAAAAAAAAAAAAAAAAAAAAAA